>OX387716.1:16815465-17161965 GCA_947577245.1 Andrena bucephala | reverse complement strand
CCCTTCGTTGACACACTTCTTTTTTCGATCAACTTTTACATACCTGGGTGGCTCACACACAGAGCAATTTTTGAACGACTGCCATTCTCATCCAAAGCATCCAATCATTATGAAAAAAATCATGGGTCAATTTCAAGGTCTCTACAATATATTCCAATAATTTTTTTATTTAAATTTTATCACAGCTTTTGTCAAATAATTCTAGATTACCACATGTCGAGAAAAAACGAAGAAAATCTTTAAAAAATTGTAACTTTTACAAATTTCAATATTAGAAGCTAAAAATCTACACAGTTGATGTTCGGATATAACATTTTCCGAGAAAAAATTGTTTGCAAGTCGGCATTGAAAAAAGGTATTTATTTTGCATTTAAAAGGTTCAGAGCGTCAAAATCATCTTATGGGTGGTTCACACCCAGAGAGTCAACGAAAGGTTAAACTTTCTTCGTGCTGAGGCTTTCGCTTACATCGAGACATTACTGTACTATATCTTCTTTTACTGTGCCTGCTTTTCTTTTCTAATATATGTTTTTATTATTTCTATGTATGTACAACGCGTGTTACTGATTATTGACTCTTTACGTGCAGGCAACGATTGAAAAGAGCAGCGTGCCTCACGGTAGGTCAGGGCACCGTGGCGGAAGCAGGTACGCGTGCAGGTACCTCGTACGACGAAACACTAACCAACACATCTGCTGCGTATGAGTTTCCTACGGACAGAATACACGAGGAAAAACGTAGGAAATTTTCAAGACTTCCCAATTATCGAAGGAATTGTAGAGCAAGTACATTTCGATACGGACGCGGAAGATATTTTAGAAGAAATACATTTCAACGCGGACGAAGAGGAAATTTTGGAACAAGTGCATTTCGAGTCGAATGAAGAAGAAATTGCACAAGAAATAGATTTGGACACAGACAGGGATGAGATACATTCCGTGAGAGACATCAAACGAATCAAGATGTTGGAAGTGATGTCGATTACTGGGTGCTTGAAAATCCAGAACCAGAACAGCCGGAAAATTCAATTTCAGAAGGAATAGACTTCGTTGATTTTCCGTATGTTTTCGAACAGATAAAAAATCTTGGAAAACATTCGACTATAGGCTGTGGCATCGAACATTTCGAAATAATTACATGTCAACGGAATGGACTGGAAAATGTCTATTATGTACAGTGCAAAATGTGCGAATACACAGAGCGCATATCCTGTCTTCGGAAGAGTGATGCCACTATGGATATCAACCGCGCCGCTGTTGTCGCAACAATGATGACGGGCGGCGGATATAATCAACTGGAGGACATAATGACTGCCGTGAACGTGTCCTGTATGACTAAAAGGATCTACGAGAACTGTCAAAACGACCTAATCGATGCCCTCGAAGTGGCCGCACAACGCGAAATGGAAGATGCTGGAAAAGAGGAAAAAGCATTAGCTATAGCAAGAGGCGACGTATATCCAGAATCCGGCGTACCCTTTATCCCAGTTGTCGCAGATGATAGCTGGATGAAAAGGTCGTACCGCGGAGGAGATTACAATTCTCTTTCTGGCGTAGGAGCCATCGTGGGATATCACACGAAGAAAGTGCTGTACATTAGCGTGAAGAATAAATTCTGCATGACTTGCCAAATAGCAGGTACGAAGAAGAAAGAACCGCGCGAGCATCGTTGCTTCAAGAACTGGGGTCGTAATCAGAGTTCAACCGGCATGGAGAGTGTTGCTATTGTCGAAGGTTTCAATTGCAGCATAGATATGCACGGCCTAGTGTACTCTATATTAGTCGCCGATGGCGATAGCAGTGTGTACAAGAAGATATTGGACAGTGATCCATATAAAAACTACATGGTGCAGGTACGAAAAATAGAATGCACCAATCACCTGCTACGCAATTTCAGTAAAAAAATAAACGAAATCGCAACAAAAGGCCGCGATAAAGACCTAAGAGCTGTCGTAAAGAATAATGCTCTCCGCCTGCGTACTGGTATAAAGAAAACTGCAGAATACCGGTTGCAAGAAGAAATAACACTCGAGGAACGAATAAGAAATTTGAAGGAAGACTTGACGAATGTACCGAGTCACGTTTTCGGTGAACACAAGGAGTGTCAGAAGTTAGCATACTTCTGTAAGAAATACTCTGATCCTAACAGAGAGGATTACGTACCACGGTTGAGAGAAGCTGGTATTTATCAGAGTATCGAAGAAGCGATGCAGCCACTTTTCCCTAAAGTTGACAGTTTGCTGCACGGTCTAAACAACAATGCTGTTGAAAGTTTTAATAATATCATTGCCAAATTCATCGGAGGCAAAAGGATAAACTTTGGACGAGGGGGCTCGTATCAGGGCAGAGTCTCCGCTGCAGTCGTCCAATATAATACAAAAGAGGCGTTTAGCAGATTGAGTACGGCAATGGATAAACAGCCGCCAACCATGGTAAGAAAGCTGGAAGGACGTCGGAAGCGTGCAGCAGAAAAAGCAAGGGAATATAAAAAAGAAGTGAAAACATCCTCCTTCCGAAGTAAAAAGCAATCGTGCGACCAGGATTACGGTCCCAGCGCAGAAAAACCAGACATGGAAGAGACAGTGTACTCTTCCGAGTGTGAAAGGCACGCGGCTATACTCCATGACTGGCAAAGGATGCGATGCGAGATCGAAGAGGACACTCGTAATCAGGCGAATAGCGAAAAGTGGATTAGTTATAGAAAAAAATTATTAACTGCATCCAATTGCGGCAAGGTATGCCGATTACGAAAGACTACACCACGGGCAAATACTGTGAAGAGTATAATGTACCCGCAACTCCAAAATTTACGTTCTCTCGAATACGGAAGGGAAAATGAGGCAAACGCCTTGAGACAAATGGAAGAAGAATTAGGGATCCATATTCTACCGTGTGGCCTCTTCATCGACGACACTGTGCCTCACTTAGGTGCAACTCCTGACGGCCTCGTGGACAGTGATAAAATCGTCGAAGTAAAGTGTCCTGAATCGGCCAAGGATTTATCACCTGCTGAAGCAATACAGCAACTTGGTAATATAAGGCGTAATTTTAAGGGTAATGAAATGAATAAAAATCATTATTACTATTATCAAGTGCAAGGACAATTGCACATAACGAAAAGGCAACGGGCCTATTTTTGTTTATGGACGCCAAAAGGAATGAAGGTTACAACAGTATCGAGAGATGATCGATTCTGGGCAACAGAGATGGAAGAAAAACTGAGCAAGTTCTATGAGGACTGCATGTTGCCAGAAATTATAGATAGTAGATATAATCGACAACAGCCGATTAGAGAACCTCCGTACATACAAAAAGGAGGGGCAGGTACGAGTACACAAGAAACTACATAAAACGATAGATGACAACATCGCGATAGCACCGGTGAGTGCATTCAGCGCATATGAAGAGCTGTCGAACAATCAATTGCTATTCAAGGTCACTATTGCACCGGCGAGTGCATCCAGCGCATATGAAGAGCTGTCGAACAATCAATTGCGATCCAAAGTGACTATTGCACCGGCGAGTGCATCCAGCGCATATGAAGAGCTGTCGAATAAGCAATTGCGATCCAAAGTGACTATTGCACCGGCGAGTGCATCCAGCGCATATGAAGAGCTGTCGAATTCACATACGATTCATACGCTGAGTATTGTTCATGTTTGCGCCAGAGTGGACACGACTAGAACAGACGAAAACGTTCGCGAACACTGTTTTTGTTCGTGTTCGCCTTCGTGGAGACCCGGGGTAAGCTAATCTACTGGACTGGGCTGCGGAGGCTACCTTCGTAGCCCAGCCCTCTGTTTCTTTAAAGTGTTTCAGAAAGCACGAAACCCCACGACGAGGGTCAAGGTGTCGGGGGACTGCCACCGCGGCCTGGATACGCGTTCCCGAATTTCCCGTCTGTGCTACGACAGAGTAGCAGTCCGCAGTGGAGCGCGGACATACGTGGAACCGCTTCTCTAGCCCTGTTGGCGTGGATCTTGGCTCCTCCCCGGTTTGTGCAATCCAAGAGGTCCGCGTCGACAGGGTGGACAGCAGCCGGGAAATGGCATCTCCAACCACCAGTCGGACAAGCGGTTGCGACTGCTTGGATCGGCTGGAGGAGATGTCGCGGAGACGGGAGCGTTAACAGGACGCACAGGACGGTCCCCTGGGTCAGCACCAGAAGCCACGAAGAGGAATGGGGCCATCTGAAAGCCAAGGCCTGAGAGAGGGAGAAGAGGACAAGAAGCCCAGAAGAAAGAAAATGCAGACGAGCTGGGGTGCTGGGCAGATTGAACGGGGAACGGGCCGATAACATGCTCATGAGCTGTGATCCCCTGTTATCGGTTCCGTCCCGCCTTTCCGTCTTCCCGGTTCTTTCAGCTCCTACGAATTCTCTCAAATGAAAGTAAATGTTAATGCTTCTCCGTCTCTTTTGCATGGCATCCGGAGCCGTGAAGGGATTGAAGTCTCAAACTCGTACAGCCACCGGAAGGACATCGAGGACGAGTCCCTGGGGGAGAGGGTCGACCGCGACCAAAGATTCCACGAGGAGGACGGAACGTCGCCGAAGCAGTGGAGACGTCGTCGGACGTCCTTCTGGAGGAGGCTGCCTGCAAACGAGGCAGCGCTGGAGTCTGCACGGGGTTCCGGAGGCTGCACGAAGGAGGATGCAGCGTCGGAGCGTTGGAGTCGACGTGGGACGTTCCAGAGTGGAGTTCCAGGGACGTCGCGGGACAGGAAGCTGCAGAGTTCCAGAGACGTCGCGGGACCAAAAGTTGGAGCGTTTCGTCGTGGCAGATCGAGAAGTCCCGTTGTACCCACGCCTTGCTCAGGGTTTTTCCGTGGTTTTCCCCTGAGTGAGAAGGCAAATGCCGAGGCGGATGTCTGAAGAAGCCACGGGGCTGCACGACCACTTCTTCAGGCAGGGGTACGAAGATTCCGAAGAGGATTCAATGCGGCCGAGACGTCCGCTCTTCCAGAGGGGAGAGCAGTGTTGCGAGCACCGGGTATGGGCCCGTGCATAATCTGCTGGTGCTCGTAACTGAGGATAGAAGAAGGTCGGCCACCTTCGAGAGGACGATCTGGACGACGACCAGAAGACTGTCTTGTACCGAACGCCATAGCGTTCGGACGTGCGGGTCGTACTTTTGTAACCGATATTGCTCTATGTAACAATATAGTTCAGTCGTGTGTACTTTCGTGTAATCATTATTCTATCCTTTGCGTCGGGGTGGCCTGCGATGGTAACGCCCAACAGTGGGGCACGTAACATAGGATTCGCGGAAAAAATCTTATAACTTCGGTGTTTCCCAATATTTTTTAATACTTTTTTTTATATTATTTGTTTAGCCAACGGTTATATGGACAGGAACATTCAAAGAATTGAAGCATCTCTTACAAATAAAATAGTAATAAACCCCGTAAACATTGTGTTTCATAATACATCCAGTTCAGAATCCGATCATGAAATCCGCTACTGAAAATGCGCAGGCTGGATGCGCATGATTATTATGTGGTCCCCTCCTCGAAGTGACAGAAAGTATAACCGATGTATACGCTATATGACAATAAATGTTGAGCGGCTATTTCGTTCTTTTGCGCTACATTTGTGAATTTTTATCATCCTTCCGAAACATTATTATTACGTCGCAACAGTATCTTTAGGAAATCGGGTCTAGCATATAGGTTATATTTTCTGTCACTTCGAGGACAGAAAATCCGGTCCTCCAAGTGACAGAATATATAACCTATATGCTACACCCGATTTCCTAAAGATACTGTTGCGGCGTAATAATAATACATTTGCAGGATGTATGGGAACCATTTTCAACACTACACGTTTGTTACACAGAATCAACATACATTTACTGTTAACACCTATACTTAAACTACAATTAACTAGTATTTCTTATTCTTAATGAGTCTTTACTCTTCACATGCCTTCGATACTACTGACAATAATAACGAGTCGAAGCATTTATTACTTTTGTCATCAGGACACACCTACAGGGTGTCTGCGGGAAGACTGGACAGCCGGTTTTCTCCTACAATATTGGAGATAAAAATATAAAAAAAATTGGGAATTGCATGGTTCGAGGGGGCCAATTTATTAGCGCGAACGAATTTTGTTTTCGATTATTATTTTAAAAGATACGATGGTCAAGTTCGGTTTTTCAAATGGAACTATTTTTTCTGAAGACCTGAGTTGATAGTGCGTTCCAAGACAAATTCAATAAGCTATAATGTATACACTTTATTTTCACTGGTTTTGAAGATATTGCGCTTGCAAATTTACTGATTTTCACTGGAAGAAAACTGTCTGGTATAGCACGGACCGGGGACGGTCTTACTGGCTCCACGGGTGGCACTGCCTTTTGAAATAGATACCTACCTGCCAAAGGTCTACGCCAGGCCCAAAGGCTGGACAATTTTTTTCCGTCAGAAATGCTACTTAGGTAGGTACATCTGCGGTATCGAGAAGCGCACCGTTACTTTTATTTCGCACTTGCTTCTACGCTCGGATGGCCGGTTGGAAGTGTCGCCGATGGAAGTGTCGCCGATGGATTCCTTGGGGTTTTCCGATGAAAATCATTAGAAATGTCGTGTAAATCGGACAACTTTTACATAGGGAGTACAAATAGCTTGTGTCAAAGTAGTCCGATTTGCATGATATTTGGTATGATTTTCGTCAGAACAACATAAGGAATCCATTGGCGTCACTTCACTTTCGATACGTTGAAGAAAAGGGTTTCTTAATACGCTGTAATGTATAATTCACCCTCGACTGCGGAGGGTCGAATTCAATTCGCTACGTTCGGCCCAGGATTCGTACCTTTTTCCGAAAAAAGCCATAAAACTCTATGGTCACTGCGGGGTGTTGTCCTCGCCACGGGGTGACGGGCGCAGCACCAGAATCAGCCTGTACCTACCTTTTTAACAAATAAAACAATTCGTTATTCCCTATCATATGGATATGGAAGTGTCGCCGATGGATTCCTTGGGGTTTTCCGATGAAAATCATTACAAATGTCGTGTAAATCGGACAACTTTTACATAGGGAGTACAAATAGCTTGTGTCAAAGTAGTCCGATTTGCATGATATTTGGTATGATTTTCGTCAGAAAAACATAAGGAATCCATTGGCGTCACTTCCCTTTCGATACGACGAAGAAAAGAATTTCTTAATACGCTGTAATGGATAATTCACCCTCGACTGCGGAGGGTCGACTTCAATTCGCTACGTTCGGCCCAGGATTCGTACCTTTTTCCGGAAAAAAAACCATAAAAATCGGGTGAGGCAATGCGAAGGTCTGTCCTCGCCACGGGGTACCAGCGCATCTCCTTGACGGGCGTTGCTCCAGAATTACCCTGTATCATTTGGGCAGTGTGTGACCCGACTACCCTCCGTCTGCGCGAAGTGGGGCGCAAGTTCGATCATTATCAGTACTCCTGCCCGAGAGGAATACGATTTACTTTAATTATAGTACATGTGTGTTTTGTAGTAAAATGTTTCTATCGTCTCCTGAATTCAATAACTGGCATCCAGATATCTACGCTCCTACAATCCACCGTCAACACGGCTCGTGGAGAGACACAGGAAGAAAAGGGGTAGCCCGCTGTCTTCGCGTGGTCCTCTCGAGTATAAACACGAGCTTCAATATCAGAACAAAAGCAAGCGTTAACGTATTCCGTGCGAGAGAAGGTGGGCATTGCTGTGAAGAGGGCCTCTTCAAGAGAGTAGCCGTTTGTGAGGAATGCAAATCCGAATGGTTCTGATACAATCTGCTCCCTATGATTGAAATTTAGTCTAGCAACTTTCACGCCTCCTAACCTAACCAATCGAACTTGCATCCCTCCCAAAAGAACCGGCCATCCGAGCGTAGAAGCAAGTGCGAAATAAAAGTAACGGTGCGCTTCTCGATACCGCAGATGTACCTACCTAAGTAGCATTTCTGACGGAAAAAAATTGTCCAGCCTTTGGGCCTGGCGTAGACCTTTGGTAGGTAGGTATCTATTTCAAAAGGCAGTGCCACCCGTGGAGCCAGTAAGACCGTCCCCGGTCCGTGCTATACCAGACAGTTTTCTTCCAGTGAAAATCAGTAAATTTGCAAGCGCAATATCTTAAAAACCAGTGAAAATAAAGTGTATACATTATAGCTTATTGAATTTGTCTTGGAACGCACTATAAACTCAGGTCTTCAGAAAAAATAGTTCCATTTGAAAAACCGAACTTGACCATCGTATCTTTTAAAATAATAATCGAAAACAAAATTCGTTCGCGCTAATAAATTGGCCCCCTCGAACCATGCAATTCCCAATTTTTTTTATATTTTTATCTCCAATATTTTAGGAGAAAACCGGCTGTCCAGTCTTCCCGCAGACACCCTGTAGGTGTGTCCTGATGACAAAAGTAATAAATGCTTCGACTCGTTATTATTGTCAGTAGTATCGAAGGCATGTGAAGAGTAAAGACTCATTAAGAATAAGAAATACTAGTTAATTGTAGTTTAAGTATAGGTGTTAACAGTAAATGTATGTTGATTCTGTGTAACAAACGTGTAGTGTTGAAAATGGTTCCCATACATCCTGCAAATGAAATTCGTTTACTTATGACAACATTTTTACTTGAGAACAATAATGAGAGGCCTAATAATAATAGAGAAATGGAGTTACACGCCATAATAAAAGACATGCTTATTAAATCGTAAGAAGACACATCATTTTCAATGGAAGCTGATGTTACATTAGAATTTTTGGAACCGTTTAGACCACATTCTGTAGAATTTGTGGAATATATATATGTACCTACACGCGAAGAACTTTTAGAACCGATAGAGTTCGAAGAAGAGCAGTGTATACCAGAAGAAGGAGGTTTTGTGACTTTAGAATATAAAACAAAGGCTGTTGAATTTTGGAAGAGTGGTAAGAAGAGACGGCTTTCTTTACAATCTGTCAAACATAAATTTCGAACAGTTTCATCCGTACAACAATTGTATAGGTGAGTGGTAAACGGTGTACTGTTATGTTTTGCTGCTTCGTATCTATTTGTTTTATATCTATGCAAAATTGCCTTGTTTTCATTAGATGGGAAGAAACGGTGAGCAGAGGAGGGACACGACGGGAAAAATTGTTACAAATTTCTGAATATGTGTATAATAAGTTTGTTGACGGGATTGAAATTCATGCCATTATTCATGATTTGGACCTTCGAAGATGGGCCTTACAAGCTAATGAAGAGACAGGGTTGGAAAATTTTAAAGCATCTCGACATTGGATCTGGAATTTTAAGAGAACGTATAAAATAGTTTCAAGAAATGTGAACAAATTTATTACCAGATCATACGGTACAGATATCGCGCAATTAAATGAAATTGCTTCGACTTTTGTGAATAATGTAAAACCTCGTATTCGAGATATCGGAACAAACAATACATTCAATGCTGATGAAAGCGGATTCAATCTAGAATTACATTCGGGCCGTACTTTAGCTGAACAAGGAACCAAAACTGTTACAGCAGTCGTACAGTCTATATCCGCTACTACACATAGCTATACCATATTCCCCACAATATCAGCTTCTGGGAAACTACTCTCTCCGCTATTTATTGTTCTGCAGGAAAATGATGGTAATTTTGGTCCACGTGTACAACAATCTTTGTTTCGACCGTGGAATGTATATATACAGACGTCCACATCTGGAAAGTTAACAGGTGAACTGGTTATGGAATGGTTAACAAACGTATATCTACCACATGCGGGATCTCGATGTGTTTTGTTATTGGATTCGTGGACTGGTCACTGTCCATCTACATTACGAAACGGTATACCAGCTAATCAACATGAAGTGATTTATTGTTAATCGGATGAAGCATGTTGTTAAAAAGATTAAACCAATATTTACATGGGATCCATGAAATCCTGTTGTTATGAAGAAGATTGATCCATAAACTCTATCATTAAAACAAAATGTTGCTTCAAAATATTCAATAATTTGTATTAGAGTGAAATATACACCTAATATAATAGTTAATATAAATCTAAATTTTGCTTCTATTATGTTTTCAGTTAAAATAGCATAGTGTGTTCATGTAATTGTAATACCTGATGATACTAGAATAATTGAATTTATTAGTGGGATATTATATGGATTGATTTGTTTAATTGATGTTGGTGGTCATGTTATTCCAATTTCGATTCTTGGGGTGTGCCGTCCCACTATTTTTCGCGCGGTATTACTTCGAGTCTCCCTTATAAATCACTGTACAATTCCAATAGAACCTCAACTCTTACCCCTTTTCCCCGATGACTGATTGCCTTGGCGATGCACCTTAGTGGTCCCCATCTCAAGACGGTCAACCACTCAAATCCCCTTCCCCTCTTCGCCCTATGAGGCATTATCTCCTTCATATCTAATCTAAACAAGTCCCTCGTCCCAACACCACTCTTAGATCGAGACTACGTCTCATCCCCTCTCTATGACCAAAGAAGTCAAAGCCACTCACACCCCTTCCCAAATCAAACCCCCCCAAAATCCATCAAATGGGTCGATTATTCCCTTTGCAAAAGCCCAGAAACCATATTGCAGCGCATATTCTGTACAAGCGCATATAAAAACCCCGGAAGTCCGAAATTCTATTGTCTACAACTCTAATTATAGCCTCACCTTTCGTACTTATAAAAACCCCGGAAATCACCACTGCGACGCATATTTGGCCTACGTGCCATGGTGCATACCGCGCTCACCCTTCATCCCTGACTATCTTGAAAAGAGTATAAATACGAGGGCCCGCTTGACAGGAGCTCTCTTCTATGGAAACATTCCGACGAAAGTTTATCTATACTTCCTCTTCTATGGAAATATTCCAACGAAAGTTTATCAATACAATACTCTTCTACGAACGTTTACATCTTGCACTTTAAAATAAAGTCAGTGATCGACGAATTTACAACGGCAACTACCGTAAGCAACTATAATTATCATTGTTACTACGAATAGCATTTCATATATTATTTTGTGCCAACGCTTATTGCATTTCTTTCTTTCTTTTGTATTATTAACGCTTATTGCATTTCTTATATTATTTTCATTGACTTATTTACATGTATCTCATATTCATATTCTTATATTACTACCCAGTAAGCAATCTGACCGCAGTATGCCAGCAGATTGATGTCAGATTCGAGTAGATTCTGACGTCAGATTCGGGTCCTACTATGTCCGCATTTGACTATGGTTCTGCGGTCAGAGCCTGTCATCAGGATCTGACATCAGATTGACGGCAGATACCGAGCAGATCCTGTTGCCGTGGTCTGACCGCAGATTGGGAGCAGAAATCGAGCAGATCATGCGCAGCGCGATCTGACGGCAGATTGGTGTCAGATACGGAGCAGATTCTGACGTCAGATTCGGGTCCTACTATGTCCGCATTTGACTATGGTTCTGCTGTCAGAGCCTGACATCAGGATCTGACCGCAGATTGATATCAGATTTCGATCAGATCTTGCTGACAAAAACCGACCGCAGATTGGCGGCAGAAATCAAGCAGATCCTGATGTCAGGATCTGACCGCAAAAACGTTTAATGCGGACATAGTATGCAATTTTATATAATAGTATAAATTTAAAAACAGTTCGAAAGTCTTAAGCGTAAATAATATATAGAACACGTTTATAAGACCGACTTGAAAGATCTGATTCTTACCATATTTTATGGAAGAAAAAAAGTTGGAAAACCATGTATTTATTTAGACGGGTATTATAACATTTTTAATATTTTACGTAGCAGGTTGTTAGTCAATTGAATGCCAGGGAGGTTCAAAATAATTATTTAAACTTTTAAAGACAGTTCTTCCAAATGTAAGAGAATTAATGATAACTATTCATTCAGTCATCTTAGGGCGGTATTATCATCGGTCGTTGCTTAAGACTAAGATCGTCTTAAGCAACGATTGATAATACCGCCCTTAGAGACGGGTATACAAAATATATACTCCGCAGTGAAATGCCGGCAAATGCGAGCGGTACTCGAGAGCCCTGAGTGATCGAGCCCTCGGCCACTTATTCCCGCCGCGGTGCTATTTCGCAAGCGAGAAGCGCTCGCCCGGTCGCCGCCTGACGGCGTTGCGTCTTGAACTATGTCAGCAGAATCTGCTAAATTACTGCTGCCTATCTGCCGTCAAATCGCGCTGCGCAGAGTCTGCTCGATTTCTGCCATTAAATTGTACCAGCAGATTCTCTGCAGTGTCTGCCGCCAAACTGCACGCAGACTGTGTAAGCAGAATCTGCTCTATTTCTGCTGCCTATCTACCGTCAGATCGCGCTGCGCAGGGTCTGCTCGATTCCTGCCATTAAATTGTATCAGCAGACCCTGCTGCCAATCTGCTCGCAGGTTAAAGCAGCACAATCTGTTGGCCTTCTGCTGTCAGTCTGCTTTCATCATCGAATATAACAAATCCTGTATCAAATCTGTAGTCTTTCTGCCACAAACATTTGTACTCAGGCGTTGAGCAAAATCTGCAAATACGGACGTGGCTGACTGGGTATTAACTACCATTTATATAAGTGTTTTTGTGCCAATGCTAAACGTCCTACGCATTATTATAGTATTTACGCTATCACTTTAACAGTGCATGGCTTAGTTGTGTTCGAACTGAATAAACAGTTTTACTTTAAATCACGCTCCAAGTTATTGTGTCTATCATTCGGTTACGTAGATTCCTGTCCATAACAGTGTACAACACAGCTGATCGCGGCCGCGAACGCAAGAGTTCTTACAGTGTTTACAAACGTACTTTCGTATAGCTTTTGCGCAACCGTACGGCTAGACGTTTTTCGCGGAAACTTATGTGCAGCTTTCTTATACCGATGCAACGGTAAATCCGATTACCGAACCAAAACAAAACCCCACAAGGGATCTAACGAGTGTCACGTAAGTGCGCGATTACTATTTCAACCTTCCCTGGTCGACCAAGTGTTACGAATCTCGCATTCGAGCCTAATTTCTTCCAATACAAGTGTGCAGAATCTCGCATTCTCGCCTGGCTTCCTTCCAACACTCAGTGTGCAGAATCTCGCATTCTCGCCTGGCTTCCTTCCGACCCTCAGACTGCAGAATCTCGCATTCTCGCCTGGCTTCCTTCCAACGCTCAGAGTGCAGAATCTTGCATTCTCGCCTGGCTTCCTTTCGACCCTCCGAGTGCAGAATCTCGCATTCTCGCCTGGCTTCCTTAGAACCTCAGTGTGCAGAATCTCGCAATCTCGCCTGGGTTTCATTCAAACCCTCAGCGCAGCGAATATAGAATTCGAGCCTAACCATCCCAAAACCCCCCATATTTCATTGTCCCCTAAGACCTCTACCCGGGACGTGACAGGGGCAATTGATCTATGGAAGTATGCTCAAAAGAATGCTACAAAAAATATTAGTTCTGAAATAATGAATAGAATTATTCTTATTTTAATTAATTTTGTTACTGTTAGTGTATGAAATCCTTGTAGGGAATAGAAAATTTATATGTATTTTTGTGGGGTGCGATACGCATCTTGCGCCATCTATAGCTACCGAGCGTGCCCATGCGGACGCCTCTCTGCGTTGTACTCTATGGTGTCTTCTTGCGCACACCATGGCGCTTCCGCCGTTATATTCTTACGTTTACTATTAAATCTTCATTGCCATTTTCTGTAGTCCACGATTTCTTTCCACCTATTATTCCCCTGACCTCGTAACAGGTTATGGGACCAGGGATCGCGAAAAAGTATCGCGTGGTTCGTAAAGTGGCGTACCGAACACGTGCGGATCGGATCGCGAGAGTGAACACGTGTCATCGACCAAATCGTTGAAGATGAACGCGTCAGGATTTACACGAATCGAGGCATTAACACGTTCGAACTACGATACGTGGAAAATTCATATGCAGGCGCTGCTGATTAAAAACGATGGTTGGTGTTATGTGACTGGAGAAAAACTAAAGCCAGAAATTATTGCATGGAAGTCGAATGACGAAAAGGCAAGATCGGACATCCTGCTGTCCATCAGTCCATCGGAATTGCGGCAGGTGAAGAATTACGAAACGTCCCGTGAACTGTGGT
Organism: Andrena bucephala; assembly: GCA_947577245.1. Taxonomy (NCBI): domain Eukaryota; kingdom Metazoa; phylum Arthropoda; class Insecta; order Hymenoptera; family Andrenidae; genus Andrena; species Andrena bucephala. The sequence continues at coordinate 17,147,896 of OX387716.1, read as the reverse complement.
TGAAGCTCGAGGAAATCCATCAGTCAAAGGGACCAGCCAAGAAGGCGACATTGCTGAAGCAGCTGACGTTACAGCGGATGCAGGAGGGCGACGACATACGTGAGCATATGCGAAAATTTTTTGATGCGGTGGATAAGTTAGAGGGAATGGAGGTAAATATAAACAGTGACTTATTAGCGATCATGTTATTGTACAGCCTTCCCGCGAGTTACAGCAATTTTCGATGTGCCATTGAGTCACACGATAGTTTGCCATCGCCTGAATTGTTGCGCATTAAAATCATTGAGGAGAGCGATGCGAGAAAGAATGAAAATCGCGACATCCCGAACGCCATGCTCGCCGGTAGGCGTCCTGCGAAGCGGTGCGGCGGCGTTAAGAAAAACAAAAAGGAAGAGGGCGACTCGCGTGGTAACGAAAGTAAGCCGATATTCAAATTCCGATGTTACCGATGCAATAAAATCGGACACAAAGCGTCCGATTGCGAAATGAAAGTAGATGGTGACAAACAACTCGCGAAAATGGTCAACGATGTAAGCTTGTTCGCTAAGACAGAAATCAGTCCGGGAGCCCTTCAAGCTGAAATTGTACGCAATAGTAATGACGTCTGGTGTCTTGATAGTGGTTGTACGTCACATTTGTGTAACAGTCCATCGCGATTCGTGCACATACAGGGGTCGAGTCAGAAATATTAAACTTAGCTAGTAGCGCGCACGCGAAAATCAACGGCGTAGGAGATGTGCCAATCGTTACCAAAATTGATGGGTATAAGAAGAACGTTAATCTAAACGAAACATTGCTCGTTCCTGATTTGAGAACAAACTTGTTATCTGTTGGAAAAATCACAGACCGTAACTTTAGGGTTTTGTTCGAAAAAGATAAAGCGACAGTTTTAAATGAACGCGGCGACACAATTTTGATAGCGGGTCGTACCGGAGGACTTTATTGTATTCAGGGCGAAGAACAAGACGCATGTAACGCGACAACAGCATCTGCTAAAGACGAAAACAGAACTAAACATTCAGACTTAGAAATTTGGCATAGGCGTTTAGAACACTTAAATATCGAGGATATGCTAAGAGCAGTGCGTAATCAAGCGATGCATGGTTTTGGTTCCGTTTCGTTTAAGGGGAAATTGGAATGCGACATTTGCGCTCTCGGTAAAATGACTAAAAGTCCGTTTCCGCGGAGATCTTTGCGTAAAACGGGATTATTGGAAATAGTTCATTCCGACGTGTGTGGGCCAATGCGGGTCAAATCGAACGGTGGAGCCTTATACTTTGTAACATTCATCGATGATGCTTCGCGATGGTGTGAGGTGCGAGTACTCAAAAGAAAAAGCGACGTTCTTAACGCATTTAAAGAATATAGGGCTTTGGCAGAGAACGTCAGCGGCAGAAAAATTAAATACTTACAGTCAGACAATGGTAGTGAGTACTGTAATTTAGAGTTCGATGATTATTTGAAACTGCACGGGATTCAACGCAGACTCACTGTACCACGGAACCCGGAACAAAATGGAATCGCGGAACGGAAGAATCGGACTTTAATAGAGATGGCCAGATGCTTCCTGATACAGTCAGGTCTATCATCATCGTTTTGGGCCGAGGTTGTTTCCACATCAAATTACATTAGAAACAGAGTCCCAACGAGTAGTTTGAGTTATAAAACTCCACACGAAGCCTGGTGTGGACAGATTCCGAATGTCAGTTATATTCGTGAATTCGGTTGCAGGGTTTTCTGTTTAAATTTGAGTGACCGTGGAGATAAGTTTGCTCCTCACTCTCTAGAAGGAATCCTAGTGGGATTTTCGGAGCAATCCAAGGGGTACAGACTGTGGCTGCCAAATGAGAGAAGAGTAGTAGTATCTCGTGACGTCAGATTTCGAGAAGGCACTCCCAGTATTTCGAAAAATGTCTGTGAGGACTTTGCTCCAGTGTGCGACGCGAGCAAGTGCGATTCGTCCGCGGATATGGAGGATTTCGTCGATATCGAGGCTAGGCCGATCGGACAGAGGAACGCCGATGAAGGCAGCGAGGAGATCGATCGGAGAATCGATGAAGAAGGCATTGTGGATACTCCCGTTCATGCACTGAAACGAGGACGCGGAAGACCACGAAAAATATTCACTGGGCGCAGGGGAAGACCTCGCAAGGAGTATCAACCTTCGGTCGAGGCGGAGGATCAAACCGAGGAGCACAGACCTGAAGAAGTAGATGTTCACGAGCCAAATGATCTAGAAGACGAATTCCCGAGCGACGAAACAGAGAATATGCCAGAACTGGCATGTACGGCTGAAATCCCTGTAAAACAAGCCATGCTCGGTAAACATACGCAGGAGTGGTTGCATGCAATGGCACAGGAAGTGGTGTCGATTATTAAAAACGACACGTGGGATGTCGTTGATCGACCACAAGGCAGGACGGTCGTTGGAAGTCGTTTTGTTCTGCGGAACAAATACAATCCTGATGGGAGTCTGGCGAAACGGAAGGCGCGAATTGTTGCACGCGGATTTTCGCAGAAACCCGGCATTGATTTTCGTGAAACTTTTGCTCCGGTCGCACGTCTGGGTTCGATTCGTTTGTTGACAGCCTTAGCGGCGCAGTTCAAGATGAAAATATATCAGCTTGATATTACGACAGCATTTTTGAATGGAACGTTAGAAGAGTCCGTCTACATGGAATTACCCCTCTGGATGTCGGAAGCGTTGGAAGAGATCTGTCGATCTGACATGAATAAAAAGATAAAGGCGAAAGCTAATAGAATGCTCAAGGACATAAAAGCAGGCAACACAGTGTGTCAAATAAAGAAGGCTCTCTACGGACTACGCCAAGCGGGTCGCAGTTGGTATACCAGATTGGACAGAGAGCTGCGAGATTTTGGAGCGGTCCCAACACACGCTGATCCTTGCGTCTACCGTATCAAGCAAGGGGAAGAATCGACACTTATTGCTGTATAAGTCGACGATATTCTGATCGCGTCACGCAATCAAAAAGAAGTGCAAAAATTGAAGAATCATTTGAAGCGGCTGTTCGAGGTCAACGATATCGGTAGGGTCCAGTGCTGCTTGGGAATCGAATTTCAGCAGAACGAGAATGAAATAAGGATTCACCAAAAAGGCTATATTTTGGACCTGCTAGAGCGATTCGGAATGTCTGAGGCAAATCCAGTGGCCTCACCTGCAGAATTGGGTACGAAGTCATGTAACGGTGACAAACGGATAAATGAGAAATCCGGTAACCTACCATACCGCGAGATGATCGGAAGCCTAATGTATTTGGCTGATGTAACCAGGCCGGACATCGCACATACCGTGAGTTATTTGAGCCAGTTTTTAACACATTATCAGGAACAACACTGGAGGGCTGCAAAGCGGGTACTCCGATACCTGAAGGGAACTGCAGATCTAGGAATCGTGTACAGGCAGGGTACTGATTATCTGAGAGGATATGTTGACGCTGATTGGGGAAACAATCCTGAAGATCGAAGGTCTTACAGTGGTTATGCGTTCGTGCTTGCAAATGGAGCGATCACATGGGAGTCCAAGAAGCAGCGAACGGTGGCGCTGTCGTCAATGGAGGCGGAGTGCATGGCTTTGACAGAGGCAAGCAAAGAGGCTATCTACCTGCAGAACTGTTTGAAGGAACTTGGATGCGTTAAGTTGGGAAGAATCACCCTCCTCAACGACAATGCTGGTGCTGCGAAGATTGCCGAGAATCCCGTGTTTCATAGCCGAACCAAACACATCGATATACGCCATCACTTCGTGCGTGAAGCATTAAAGGACAAGGACCTTACCCTTGAACATATCTCAACAAAAGATATGGCCGCTGACGTGCTAACTAAGCCTTTGGCCAGAGCGAATCATCAACGATGTTTGGAGGCGTTGGGTATGAGCGTCAAGGGTAAGCGATCGCGTATCGAGGGGAAGTGTAGGGAATAGAAAATTTATATGTATTTTTGTGTTGCGATACGCATCTTGCGCCATCTATGGCTACCGAGCGTGCCCATGCGAACGCCTCTCTGCGTTGTACTCTATGGTGTCTTCTTGCGCACACCATGGCGCTTCCGTCGTTATGTTCTTAGGTTTACTATTAAATCTTCATTGTCACTTTCTGTAGTCCACGATTTCTTTCCACCTATTCCCCTGACCTCGTAACAATCCTTGAAAAGTTCTTTCTCGGATTACATCTCGTCATCATTGAATTAAACATATAATTATTGTTATTATTCTAATAAATATAAGATTTGTTATTTTTATGTATATGAATAGAATTAATCTTAAAAATAAATTCATAATATTAATTGATGTTAATATAGGTCAAGGTCTTAATGTTACTATATGGAATGGATGGTTAGAATATATCATAATTTGATTCATTAAAATATAGGGTTCTTAAAATTGAAAATACGTATGATTGAATTATGGCTACTGAGATTTCTAAGAAAAATAGTATATTTTGGATAATTAATATAATTGGAATAATAATTAAAAAATGTCCTATAGAATTACCTAGAAGAGATAGAAGTAGATGACCTGCTAATATATTTGCTGTTAATCGAATTGCTAGAGTTCATGGTCGAATAATATTTCTAATTGATTCGATTAGGACTATGAAGTTTATTAGAACTGTTGGTGTATTTATTGGAACTAGATGAATAAATATTTTGTTTGTATTTGTTCATCATCCATAGATTATAAATCTAATTCATAGTCTTAATGATAATGTTAAATTTACATTAAGATGTCTAGTTGGTGTAAAAATATATGGAAATAATCCAAATAAATTAAATAGTATAATTAATTTTATTAATCTGATAAAGATAATGAAGTTAATAAATAATCTTTTTTGGTTAATAATTTAAATTCGATGAATATAAATTTATTTAATAGAGATGTTACGAGCCGGGCCTGCGGCAACGCGAGAGGCCGGCGAGAAGGGTATTTCCCAAGGAATATGGTTTATGAGTTTGTTAGTTAGGTGCGCGGACGAACCTGATGCGAAATCAGGGAGCCGCTAGGATTGTTGACGGCGAGGACGAATCTGATGCGAAATCAGGGAGCCTCTAGGAATGGAGTCACATGCGGACGAACCTGATGCGAAATCAGGGAGCCGCAGGAGGGTGAAACGTCGTGAACGAACCCGATGCGAAATCGGGGAGTCACTAGGATAGAGTTCACAGACGAACCTGGTGCGAAACCAGGGAGCTGTTAGGAGGTTGGATTATTTACAGACGAACCTGGTGCGAAACCAGGGAGCTGTTCGGAAGTTGGTAGATTTACAGACGAACCTGATGCGAAATCAGGGAGCTGTAGGATACGGACGAACCTGATGCGAAATCAGGGAGCCGTAGGAGGGTAAGGTTTCGTGGACGATCCCGATGCGAAATCGGGGAGCCACTGGGTTGGAGAAGATGCTTCGTTTTGGATGAAGGGTTGCGAACGAACCTGATGCTAGATCAGGAGTAGATAGGTTATGCCGATTCTGGCCCCTAGGGCGAGGGGGTGAGGCGGGGCGGGGGGTACCGCGCTCTTGCACGAGATGGGCGAGGGGGTGAGGCGGGGAGGGGGTTCCGAGTTCGTGGGTGAGGGGGATGACGTCACAGGGGAGGGGGATTCCAAAATGGCGTCGAACGAGTTCGTGGGTGAGGGGGATGACGTCACAGGGGAAGGGGGATTTCAAAATTTTTAAAATGGCATCGCGCGCGCAGGTCGAGTTCGTAGGTGAGGCGACTGACGTCACAGGGGAGAGGGAGGATTTTCAAAATTTCAAAATGGCGTTGCGCGCATTTCGTATTGGCGCCACCTATTGGATGTTTAAGGTACTTTGGGCACGCGTCCCCGCCGCGCAATCTCCGTACGCGCGCGGGGATCGGTGCGCAGGCGCGACCGCAACCGATTCGTGAAATTCAAATCGCGTCTACGATTATGATTTCTGAGAAAGAGGGTGAAAAGCCAGGAGAAAAGATTTTTCTGAGAAAAGATAAGGAATCATGGCGCGCGACAGGATTGAACGCGTTATGACACCTACGTGCACGCGCTTCATGCCGTGTGTTTATATTTGAATCGTGGGACCGGTACAGCGCACGTGCAATGATGTATACATATAGCGATAATTATTGTAAATCAATCATCGCGATAGCCCATGGAATAAACATTGCACCGCGCTATGCCGTGTGTTTATATCCGAGCAGGATTGAACGCGTTTTTGGTGCCTACGTGCACGCGCTTCATGCCATATGTTTATATTTGAATCGTGGGACCGATACAGCGCACGTGCAATGATATAAACATAGAGCGATAATTATTGTAAATCAATCGTCGCGATAGCCCATGGAATAAACACGACATTGCATTCGATGATGATTTCTGAGAAAGAGGGTGGTACATGATTTCTGAGAAATCATAGAGTGAACTGCACCATGCCGTGTGTTTATATTTTAACCGTGGGACCGATACAGCGCACGTGCAATGATGTATACATATAGCGATAATTATTCGGGGAAGCGTTCCGTGTATTTTCACGTTCGAGGAGGCTGTAAGTTAATCATCGCGATAGCCCATGGAGTAAACACGACATTGCACCGCGCCATGCAGTGTGTTTATATTTGGTCAGGATTGAACGCGTTTTGATATTTGAACCGTGGGACCGATACAGCGCACGTGTAATGAAGATATTAACTATGCGTTGCGTTCGCGTAAGCAACAATCGTAAATATAGAGCGATAATTATTCGGGGTAGAGTTCCTAGTATTTACATGATTGAGAACGACGTCTCAAGCATCATTCTCGAGGAGCTGTAAGTCAAGCGTCGTGGAAGCGTGTAAGGGCGAAAAGAATTCATACATAGATTTTCATGATTTTAGTAATTTATTTAACTTAGTTAACCCACTCGACAACATCATCGTTGAATATAGCATCGTCGATATCGTTAGTAAAGAATGCATTATCGGTGATTTTAGTAAATATCGTCGCGGTAGCCCTTGGAGTAAGCGCGACACTGCACCACGTGATGCAATATATACTTCCACACATTGACTTGTACGTGTACGTGAATCAGTATAAAATGACGTGGGTCAGTCCTGCGGACTTCATTACACCACGTACGCTCGAGTGCCAACAAGTATCGCTCGCGTCATTTTTTCCGTCGATGAGAATCATACGTAGTGCATATAAAAATGTACAAACGCAGCTTAAACGATTCATCCTGCGCATCCGTCAACGATGGTGGGTTTCCAAATAAACGTCAACAACAACAACATTATCAACAGTCCAATATGAGGTACGTATACGTTACTATACACTTTTCACTTACTTCATTCGCTTACTTCATTCGCTTACTTCTTTCACTGTAAACGCAAATGAACGAAGCATTAATTTCGTGTACATGTTTCATACAGTTCTAGATCCACAACACCAAAAAACCGTTGAAAACACCAAAACCAACAATCGTACGGATCCTAGGGCGTGATTACCCACTGACCTCAACAGCTTATAAACGTCTAATTATTGGAATTCGCATTGGCATGGATTCGTGCCACGTCGAGATTGCCATAGCCGACAATAAAGGCTGCGAGGTTTGTTTTTCAATGTCAACGTGGAAGCTCCTACTGCAAAACGAGACGGACATACTCCAACGATTACGCAGCAACGCAACATCGCCCCAAACCCACATCGTAATTGATCATTTGCGAATCGAATTCACGCGTATGCATGATGATCAACTTATTAAAATCACCGATAATCACGTTACCTTATACATGACGGAAGTTACGATGCGTAAACTGTTCGCGTATGAACATTGCATCGATCATATGTTCACTTGGTTGACTGAAAATATGTACTCTGTAAGCAGTAAATATGCCGCCTTCGTGGAAGTTCTACGTACCGCTTCCGTACCAACGAATTATGTGAAATTAATTTCCGAAAGCGAGCATTTCGAAAAGCATTCATTGATCGATTGCGAATTGTTAGTGTTAGGATTACAATCCATGTTGCGTGATGTAAACCACGTACCACTATAGTACGTGCATATATATGTTTAATAATAAATGTACAATTTTTTAAATAAATGTATATATTTTTCAAAAACAGCGTGTGTTTATTCATGTACAATGTAAATCAATCCATGCGTACTTAAATTATAAAATCAGTATTTACGTGAAACAACATTCGTACGGGAGGGATATTCTTGCTCGTGGGTAAAGGAAGCAGCCGTCGCTGTCATTGCTCTCATCGTCGCCGCCGTTGTGTTCATCGCTATAGAAAACAAAAAAAATAATTCTTACATAGGTATTCGTTTCTCAGCATATGACGCGTAAAATAGATGCAATGTGTGTAGGACTTACATTAGGTGACGCTACGTATATAATTCCATATTTTCTCGACGTTCTCCAGCGCGCAAACACCGCCGTTGTTATGAAATGCACATCGAATGACATTCGTTGAAGACATAGACTTCAGATTAGGAACGTCAGGCACGATTCCGCAATAATCATCGTCAACGTCGTAGCTGCCGTCGTCTTCGACAATTCGAACGTTGTTGTTGTTGTTGTTGATCTTTCGCGCCGTCAATTCATACAAATTACATACATCCTCGACGATTATGTCAGGTAGTAGTTGCAGCATCCACGTTTTCTTTTCCGCACCTTTCACGATGACGAAGTCAATGTTTGCGAGTACGCTGGTGAGGAGCCCCGGAAGTTTGGAGTATGGAACGTAACCGTCAGACCAGCGAAGCCCGTGATGATTCGCGAGCCAGGACGCTTGACGGTTCTCCCACGAATTCAGATGTCCCCAGAAGTATGGTGGTTCGAAGATCCAATGGCTGATTATCGTCGTCGTTTTATCGTTGTTGCTGTTTGCGCGAATCGCGATCTCTTTGGCGACGAACTTGCGTTCGATATTGAAACCTTGCAGATCGACAATGGCGAACATTATTATTCGTTTAGGTAGCACCGGCGGTGACGGTGTCGGAACAGTAACTGAGGTCTCCGACATCGACGTTTTAAAATAGTAGCAGTATCCGCAGTAGTAGTAGTATTAGTAGTAGTAGTAGTAGTAGTAATGGTTTATGCACGCACGCTATATTAGTTTGCGTACCACGATGGTTAAAGGGCCGTATTCGACTATACGATCGTGTATTATCAAACAGAATGCAGAAGTATTAGCGGGAACATTTTCTTTGAATTCGAAATCTATTCGCACGTCCACCGTAGCGCTCTTCAACGACTCGTTTTGCCTAGAACAATCTATGACTGCGATAGGTGCATATTGCAAGAATTCGATCGCGTTCAGCAACGGTTCTCCGTGACCGTAGTACGATCGGCCGAATTTCGCGTACATATCGTACAGGAGCGCGTATTTATACTTATCGAAATCTAAGTTCAAGTCGTCGTATGGATACGTCTCGGAATTCAGATACAGTCGAACGTCCGTGAGATGATTCGGGTCGAATCCACCCGCGCATTTATCGGGACGATTCTTTCGATTGGTTTGCGTGGCGAATATCACGAATCGAGGTTTCTCAATTTGCGATGTAGCTTTCACGGTCCACGTGTGTTTCGTTGTCGCTTGTAGTAACGGGTACTCTTGCAGGCTCCACGATCGGAAACTCATCGCGATCGGCCGGCCGCTTTCCAGGATACGCAGCATCGATAATTTATTCACTTCCTCCAAAACGACGTGGGGCATACGCCACTGCACCTTGCGTATCTCTAGTCTCGGTATCGCAGTGGCGGAGTTGCAGTGCATCGCGTTCGAATCTACTCGCGATCGTATAAGGATCAGCTCGTGCCGCGCGTTCATCACGATGTGTTTGTAATCCTCGCAGAATCCTAATAACATGTTCAGGGGTACGCAGAAATTGAAAGCGCCCGAATGAAAAATATCTTTATCGTAATCGATGGTATAATCCCAACCGGCATTCGCAAGCACTTTGCTTCTCTCGACCGACAACGAAACGTAATTTTTCAATGTGGTAGTGATTCCTGGATTTCGGCAACGATCGATCTCGACACCGTTCAATTCGTATCGAATCTCATCGAACATGAACGCAACGCAATTATTGTCGAGAACAGCGGTCGCGGACGTTGCCGGGCCATTCGTGTCCTGCGCCGTCAACGTGCCACGACCTTCGATGTAGAGAAAACTTTCGCACGGAAGCGTATACAGATCTTGCTGCTGTATGGGGATTCTTATCTCGTCGTTATTATCGAACGTCGTGTTGGCGTACGGACTGTACGTGTGTAACTCGATCTTCGTGATACGATTGTCGAAGGTTGGCGTATTCGCCACGTCCAGAATAACTGACATCGTGGTTGCGTGTTTAATAGGGGGCGATGAAACCTAACGATCGTAGGAAACGTACGTTTCGACGAGTCAATGACTTTCTTCTCCTTATGGGTCCTCTTCTTATCGCTCCTCCCGTCTTTATTCTTCTACTTTCACCTTCCGATAAAGGATTGCGCCGATGACTCGAGACAGAGACGGCAGGAGTAGCAGCGGTAGCGACGAATGATGATTCGTACGTGTGATCTAACAGTAACATAGCACACACGCGCAAATACACGTGCGCTCACGCTAGACTGTCGCGTGGATGTCGTTGAACGTCAAACGAATAGTTATTTCTTCTCCGCGGAAATCTATAGGACGATCGTGTTGATCGACGATGCCCAACGTTAGATCGTGTATTGCTCGTGCGACGATTGGCAGGTAAATGACGTGTCGCGGAGTTTCCGATATCTTATATCCCGGCGGCACGCGTGGTGAAAATTCATGGGTCGTGTGTACTGGTTTATCGTTGCTGTACGCGCCGGTAGTGACGTTGCACGTTACTCTAATCACGTTAACGTTTATAATATTCACGGGTACGTCGGACTCGTGCCAGATTGTCGGTAATAAGACGCGATTCGAGGAAAATCCTAGCAACGAGCCCACATTGTTCGGTTGCGTAAAGTCTACAAAGAACGAGCAGTACAGCTCGCTTTTCATGGTGTTATTGTTAGCTCGTAGCATTAGAGGGTACTTGTCTTCATCGTTGTTCTCGTTGTTACCGCGTATTCGAGGATATCGATCGAGTAATCGTTGCTTCAGGTACTCGGCGATAGCATCTAATTCGTAGGAGCCGTGGGGGATCGTAATGCATTCATGAGTGGTGTCAGCGATGGTGTTGTTTTCGGTGTCAGCGATGGTGTTGTTTTCGGTGCCATAGTTCACGACGAAATAGAATTTATCGTTGCTCGAGTCGATGTTCGGTATCGTGTGAAACGTCTCCAAGTCCGCGAGTCCTAATTCGTATTGACCATCACTCAAATCTATCGGAGGAAAATAGTTTACCGTGAGCACGCTGCTGCGACCCGTTAACGTGAGCGTGAACGACATATCATAGATTACACTCGCAAGACGGAGAGAGGGGAAGTGACACGCGCGTAAGAATACTCGGCAATTTATCGATATTATGAGTCTTTATTATAGAAGGTGTGGATCGTCATTACGCATGGATACATTGTAACATAATCTTAGTACACACACCGTTATTATTAGTATATAGGCCATAATTCCATAGACTTTTGCTGTAAAAATTGCATGCACAAGCGACCGCAATTCATCTCGTCGAAACGTTGAAAACGGTTGTGATTGTACGTGATCGTTGTACTGCGTCCGAAATAGTAAATCAATTCCGCGGGAGGTCGCAGATTCCCAAAACTATCAAAGTACTGTACTCGTGGTCCACGTTTCGCGTACGCGACCCAGTGTGTACCGGTGCCTCGATTCTCGTCCAGATTCACGATACCGCATTTGTTGCTTCGTACGCTCGTGGCAAGTGTGTCGCGCATAAACACCCCTCGAAAGAATGGGATGCTGGCGCATTCGCGTTCTAATTGCAGGTTCGTCATAGGTTGTTGCGTTATCGCTGCCACCGTCGCCACGCGCCTACTCGATCGACGTTTTTTTTTTCTTTGATCGCAGGCGTCGTTGGCTTCGGTGTCTAGCATTCAAGCCCGAGCCTCGCTTGTACGGTGTCAGATGCATCCCTCGCCGTTCCATCGCCCGATTATGACGTAACGTCTCTTCCAGCTGTTTTTGAGAGGCCTTCGAATCGTTGACCGCTTTGGTTATACCAGCTGCTCCACCGGCCAATGCCCCGATAGCCGATAAAGCAGGCAGCACGAACGGAAGAAATTGAAGAAAGCCACCGCCCTTCGCCACTCGTAGATTACGATGCCGTCGCCGCCGTGCAGGATGTTTCCTTCCAGACTTTCTCTGTTTACGTTTCGTCCTTCTCATACCCATGCCGAGTTTAGTCTTAGCCTTCATCGTTGCCCACACTCCAGTCGCGGCTGCTTTTTCACCAAAGGTCGCGTCGTTCGCGAATATTCGTTCTCGCGCTCGTTCGGCTAACGCACGATCCGCCTCATGTCGCCCTTCTAAATCCTTTCGACGAGAGTACGCGATATCGTGGTTTCGGTACGCTGCGTCCAGGGGATTCACACCTTCGTCGCCACGAGCCAATCGCTTTAGCAAACGCGTTCCCGGCCCGCAGAACTGATAACCCGGAACGTGTAGTTCGAATGGTAAGCGGTTTATGATACCGTTCACGAGACCCGATCCGATACACTTCTTCTTCTTCTGCGTCCCTACTTCACGAGACGTCGCGGTCGTTGATGCGACCATATACCTACGTTAGAATAACCACGATAGCTACTACAATAATAAACGCGTACGCACGCTTAGCCGATCACAGTGATAGTGACCTGCGCGACGCATGCCACGAACATAAGTAGTCATCCTTCGTCACACGCGCGCGCGAGTACCTGAGAAACACCGCAAACATGCGATTCTCGAAACAGTCGGACGTTATTCGCGTGACCGCGAACAGAATGCTCGAGGATGATAGGGATGCGAGTCGATCGAACAGACACGGTCCGTTGTTACCGAACAGCGTGCGAGGCGTGATTTGCGGACCGTCAGGATGTGGAAAAACGAACGTGCTTCTAAGTATGCTAGAGAGTCCGAACGGTTTGCGTTTCGAGAACGTGTACGTGTACTCGAAATCGTTGCATCAGCCAAAGTATCAATATCTCGAGCAGGTATTGTCGCTCGTCGATGGAATCGAATACTTTCCCTACTCGGACAATGCTGAGATCGTCCCACCGAGAGACGCTCGGCCCGATTCAATCTTCGTGTTCGACGACGTGGCGTGCGACGAACAGAACGCGATACGTGAATACTTCTCCATGGGTCGTCACGCGAACGTGGATTGTTTTTATTTATGTCAGTCATACGCTAGAATACCTAAACATTTGATCAGGGACAACGCAAATTTTCTCATGCTATTCAAACAAGACGGCACGAACTTGCGTCGCGTGTACAATGATCACGTGAACACAGACATGACGTTCGAGTCGTTCAACGACTTGTGCGCGAGATGCTGGCGTCGACGATACGATTTCGTGGTGATCGATAAGGATAGTTCCATGTACGAAGGTCGATATCGAAGAGGATTTAACGAGTTCGTCGTAGCTCGCTGACATCAGTAAACCGCGAGTCATTCATCGAGCAACACGAAATGTCCAACGAACCGACGGTGACGACTACGATAACCTCGAGCAATGTCGACGCGAAGTATACGCGAAAACATCACCGACGTCATCGACAGAAAGAAACGAAACATAAAAAAGGAACGAAACACCATAAAGGGACGAAACCTCGAGGCGTGAACGCAAAGGTGGAAATCGCCAAAGTCAGTGACGTTATACGTAAAAAGTGCTTGGCCTTGAAAATTGGAAAAATGGCTACGGAAGCGGCTGTGGAGGCGAGCACGCGTCCTATCGTCGAACCGCTGAAACGATTGATCGAGAATTCGTCCACGTCGAATACGCACTCAACGCCTATATCGCGACCAGTGAAGAGAAAACATGAATACGATCAACAACAATCATCGAAGAGACTTCGACCCGTTACTCCGTCAACAATCAAAGAACGTCCGAATAAGCTCCCAGATTCTAGCGACGATGACGACAACGACACCGACAATGACATCGACAATGACCCCGACAACGACAACGACAACGACAACAACGATGTTGATGATGAAGATGATGTTGTTGATGATGTCGACGACGAAGACGGTGAAAAAATTCAGGATGATGAGTCGTGAGCAAAGGTTCACGACTTGGATACGCTGCGCAGCCCCTTCGATGATATCGAAGTGTATGTACGGAACGCCAAGGGACCCTTGTCGCGAAAATATCTACGATTGTTATTCACCGATACGAAGAAACGAATCGACAACGTGTACGGTGTATACTTGGGGTCTGACAAAGACCTAATGATCGGTGATTCCGTGCTCACCATTGATACGGACGGCGATGACGTTCGCGTGAATGGAATGCGACACGCAGGAACTCGGGGTTTGTACGAACTGCTATTCATGCAAATACCTAACGTTCGCACGTACACGGACGCGGATATTCACTCGTACCGACGCATCTTGCTATCGACGAATGCGCATAAGCGAAACCATTCGCCGAGTAAGCGCACGCTGGGTAACAAGGGGTACAAGTATAAGAAAATCATATCCACGATAATCGGTGGGGTGCGAACATCGGGTATCGGACGCGTTAGGGGCAGGGGTAGCGGCGGGGACGGTGCGGACACGCGACAAGGTCGAGGATTGCCCATTGACGAATCGATGACGGTTACCGATAACGCGATCGATTATGTGTACTGGGACGATCCGAACGAATTAGTCGATAGACTGAGATTGCTTATGGCATCGCGCGCGGCAGGTCACACGGGTCACGATAACGAAATCGCATCCATCGTGGAGGAACTTCGCGAGAATGAACATATCTTAAATTGAACGATCCAGTGATCGCCGTGTCAGTAGTGTTCGCACGCGCGCATCGTTATGTCGGTGAACAAGTTTGGCACCGCGTTACGCAACAACAACAATAACAACAACAACAGCGACGAAGCGAGAATGATAATGACGAGATTATTGTCCTCGGTGGACGCACGCTTTACCCAAAAAATCGAAACGGCTATCGCGAGCGCGCGACTGGATGCCGAGTATCAACGATCTCAACTCGAGACGCGAGTACAACGAACGATGACGGATATCGTTAACGCGCAATTGTCTCGGCTAGAGGATGATTTAAATAACGCGATGGAACGACGCTTGGATCACTTGAATGATAGACTCGAAGAGTTCACGACATCGGCAACGACGCCGACTGCGATAACAACCACGGATCTGTACAAACGAAAGGAGCCGCGAAAAGCGAACGAGGGTCTACGACGACAACGATGATCACTGGCGGTGACATTAGCGGCTACGAATCCGAAACGCCTAATAACGAACGATCGCGAATACCGTGCATCGATTGCGTTTTGCAAGCACTAGAGGAACTCGTACTAATTCTAATGTCCTTGGAACGTCGCAACCATCCCCCGCCCACCCACGAAGCATGAGCAAGGAGCGAGTACAATTAGTGAATGAATTACACGCTCCCGCGAGACGAAATTTCCCGCGGCGACGCGTCGTGATTCGTGGCTACGATGATCGTGGCTAGCTATGAGGTTATCAGGTAGCCCTATGAGGGTTTGCGATCATGATTATGGTCCTGCCTTACAGACGATAAGGCAGGACCATAATGATCTGCTCTTCCTCTATAAGGTAATCCATGGTCATATTAATTGTCATGAGCTTGTGGCATTGATTTGTTATCATGCCCCTCAAAGGTCTTTGCGTCCGAGACCTCTCTTTGTACCGAGAGTTCCTGCCTATTCACACTACACCGTGGACCCACTAAACCGTGCGATGGAGGAGTGGAATCGGTGCTGTGATGCCTTAGACCTGTTTACAGGTTCGCTTGACCGGTTTCGTACGCAACTATTTAGGCATCTTCTATCACAACAACCTAAACTTTCTCTTGAGTCGTGATTAGGCAACTACAGGCAGACTGTTATATGTATTATTGAAACAGTTTATTTTATGTTATCAATTGTTAACAATTATTATCGCAACGTAATTTATCTCTGTTATTTTATTTATATTATTTTATTTTATGTTATAATTTTATATATATATATTTTTTAAGTTCTATCTCTGTACACTAAAGGGTTTCCCGTAAATAATAATAATAATAATAATAATAATAATAATAATAATAATAATAATAAATAATGATTTATGGCAGGCCGATTTGGTGGAGATGCGTCCGTACGCGAAGCAAAATCGAGGTTATCACTACATACTAACGATCATCGATGCGTTCAGCAAGTATGCCTGGGCCATACCCGTGAAAACGAAAAGTGGACGCGACGTGACCGCGGCGTTCGCGATCGTGTTGAGGCAGAGCGATAGATGTCCGCGAAATTTACAAACTGACATGGGTAAGGAGTTTTACAACGCGGAGTTTCAACGATGTGTGAAGACCCGCGGGATCAACCACTACTCCACGTACAGCGTGATGAAAGCGTCGATCGTTGAACGTTTCAATCGCACGCTGAAAAACCTTATGTGGAAACAATTCTCCTTGAACGCGTCCTATCGTTGGGTTGACCTGTTACCTGCGCTCGTACACACCTACAATCATCGCAAGCACCGAACGATCAACGCCCGACCCGTTGACGTGACCCCCACGACGCGTTTGTCGTTCGCCGCGAATGAACCCCCCTCACCCTCCGAATCGAAAGGTGTTCGACGACGCACGAAATTAAAAGTCGGTGACAAGGTACGCGTGAGTAAGTTCAAGACCCTCTTCGAGAAGGAATACACTCCGAACTGGTCGACCGAAGTGTTCGAAATCGTAACCGTACAACGAACATGCCCGGCGACATACATTCTGCGCGATTCCGCGGGAGAGCCGATCTCGGGTGGATTCTACGAGTACGAACTACATTCGGTCGCTAATCCGGACGCCTATCTCGTCGAGAAGATTATTCGTCGCAAGGGAAACCAGGTATACATTAAGTGGCTCGGATTCGATTCGTCGCGGAACTCGTGGATAAGCAGCAAGGATATTCTATGATTCCCGATTATAAACGCATTATATGTTACTGAAATAAATAAAAATAAATGCATATAAATATATACATTGTCCGTTTATTCAAGTATTCAAATTCTCCTTCTTCATCTCGTATATGTGTACAATTAATCATAATAAAGTAAGAAAAAATATATACATACAGGGTGTCCCACCTAAGACTGGACAGCCGTTTTTCTCCTAAACTATTGGAGATAAAAATATAAAAAAAACAGGGAATTGCATGGTTCGAGGGGGCCAATTAATTAGCACGAACGAATTTCTTTATCGATTATTATTTTAAAAGATACGATGGTCAAGTTCGGTTTTTCAAATGGAACTATTTTTTTTGAACACCTGAGCTGATAGTGCGTTCCAAGACATATTCAATAAGCTTTAATGTATACACATTATTTTCACTGGTTTTTAAGATATTGCGCTTGCAAATTTACTGATTTTCACTGGAAGAAAACTGTCTGGTATAGCACGGACCGGGGACGGTCTTACTGGCTCCACGGGTGGCACTGCCTTTTGAAATAGATACCTACCTGCCAAAGGTCTACGCCAGGCCCAAAGGCTGGACAATTTTTTTCCGTCAGAAATGCTACTTAGGTAGGTACATCTGCGGTATCGAGAAGCGCACCGTTACTTTTATTTCGCACTTGCTTCTACGCTTGGATGGCCGGATCTTTTGGGAGGGATGCAAGTTCGATTGGTTAGGTTAGGAGGAGTGAAAGTTGCTAGACTAAATTTCAATCATAGGGAGTAGATTGTATCAGAACCATTCGGATTTGCATTCCTCACAAACGGCTGCTCTCTTGAAGAGGCCCTCTTCACAGCAATGCCCACCTTCTCTCGCACGGAATACGTTAACGCTTGCTTTTGTTCTGATATTGAAGCTCGTGTTTATACTCGAGAGGACCACGCGTCGACAGCGGGCTACCCCTTTTCTTCCTGTGTCTCTCCACGAGCCGTGTTGACGGTGGATTGTAGCAGCGTAGATATCTGGATGCCAGTTATTGAATTCAGGAGACGATAGAAACATTTTATTACAAAACACACATGTACTATAATTAAAGTAAATCGTATTCCTCTCGGGCAGGAGTACTGATAATGATCGAACTTGCGCCCCACTTCGCGCAGACCATTTACACGGAGGGTAGTCGGGTCACACACTGCCCAAATGATACTGGGTAATTCTGGAGCAACGCCCGTCAAGGAGATGCGCTGGCACCCCGTGGCGAGGACAGACCTTTGCATTGCCTCACCCGATTTTTATGGTTTTTTTTCCGGAAAAAGGTACGAATCCTTGGCCGAACGTAGCGAATTGAAGTCGACCCTCCGCAGTCGAGAGTTAATTATCCATTACAGCGTATTAAGAAACCCTTTTCTTCATCGTATCGAAAGGGAAGTGACGCCAATGGATTCCTTATGTTTTTCTGATGAAAATCATACCAAATGTCATACAAATCGGACTACATTGACACAAGCTATTTGTATTCCCTATGTAAAAGTTGTCCGATTTACACGACATTTGTAATGATTTTCATCGGAGAACCCCAAGGAATCCATCCGCGACACTTCCATATTCATACGATAAAGATTAAAGAATTATTTTATTTCCTAACCAGATACAGGGTAATTAAAGAGCAACGCCCGTCAAGGAGATGCGGCGGCCTGGTTCCCCCGTGGCGAGGACAGCCCTTCGCTGTGCCTCACCCGATTTTTATGGCTTTTTCCGGAAAAAGGTACGAATCCTGGGCCGGACGTAGCGAATTGAGGTCGAGCCCCCGCAGTCGAGGGTGAAATATCCATTTGAGCGTATTAAGAATTTCTTTTCTTCGTCGTATCGAAAGGGAAGTGGTGCCAATGGATTCCTTATGTTTTTCCGATGAAGATCATACCAAATTTTATGTAAATCGGACTATTTTTAACCAAGTCAAGTCAGCGTGAAATGATATAAATCGATATTCCATGGAATTTCCTTCATTATAGTCGGAATTACATCGTTCTTGGTGTCAGTTTCATCGGCGAAACATAAGACGCGTTGACGAATTCCGTGCGAGAGATGGTGGGCTTGAAGTCCGATTGGCCCTAATCTATCCAATCTGTCCTGCAGCCCTCCCAAACGGCCACTGTCCTGAAGAGGCCCTCTTCACAGCAATATCTCCTCCCCAAGGCCCACCTTCTCTCGCACGGAATACGTCGACGCATGCTTTTGTTTTGAAATTCGAGCGCGTGTTTAAACACGAGAGATAAGCAGGCCCGATTGGTTAGTTTGGGACCAATCGGACTTGAAGCCGACCTTCTCTCGCACGGAATTCGTCAACGCGTGCTTTTGTTTTGAAATTCGAGCACGTGTTTATACTCGAGAGATAAGGGATCCGTCTTTAATTTGAGGGTAGGACGAAACAGGCGGGACTACGCGCAGTCAGCGGACTACCCCTTCTCTTCCTGTGTCTCTCCACGAGGCGTATTGATCTTGGATAATACTCTGTAATTTCTAGT
This sequence comes from Andrena bucephala, assembly GCA_947577245.1. Taxonomy (NCBI): domain Eukaryota; kingdom Metazoa; phylum Arthropoda; class Insecta; order Hymenoptera; family Andrenidae; genus Andrena; species Andrena bucephala. Next base: position 17,128,357 of record OX387716.1, on the reverse strand, counting down.
TCTCCAAAATTAATCAGGCTGATCAGCCAGAGCATTTCGCCAGGGTCGCGGTTTATGACCGTATTGTCCCGCCAGTCGGCGGTAGAGAACGGTTTCCTACAGTTTCGGATAATTTATGACTTAATTGGTTCCGCCTCGTAGCAGACGTGAACTCAGGGTTTTGGAAAGTGGAAACAGGAATGGTATGCATTTTCTTCTTTATAGCAACTCGAAGACTTTCTGCTTTTCTTCCCTTCGGACCTTTTCGAACCGATACACGTGGTGTCTGTTTTCTATCTCGAAGCAATGGGTTCATTGGCAGTGGAAGGACGGAGCGCGGGCTTTTGTGAAAGTGTTCGTTGCACTTCTGCAAAACACGTGTGTTCCGAAAATGTGCTGGCTTCTTTTTACCTAAAGCCTCTTGGCCTGGTGGGAGTTAACTCATAATGGAACCAGAGAAGCTACTTGGGGGTAGCGGAAGTTGCTTGGAAAAAATCCTGTCAGTCAGCTAGCAATCGCGTTGCAGAAATGTTCACGGCCCAAGAATACTACAGGATGTTCTGGGTGTACGCCCGGAACAACGGGGACGCAAGTGCTGCTGCGTGAGCATTTGCGCTAGAATATCCTGCTATCCAAACGCCAAACGAGGATACATTTCGTCGGTTAGCATCGAGGCTATTCTCGACGGGGTCCATGATGCCGCGAGGCAGCGAGGTGGGCAGACCCGCAGCAGCGCGAAATCCGGGCACCATCGAGCGAATCCTCGACGCCGTTGAAGCCGACCCCACGATCAGTGTGCGCATCTTGAGCCGTCGCCTAAAGTAAGTCACAGTTCAAGATAACTGCAGCAATTATTAATTAAGAAAAAAAAAAGGTTTTCTAATAGTGGATGTTTTTGCATTTTGTTCTAGTGTCAGCAAGACGACGATACACCGAATCCTCAGGGATCGCAGGTTGCATCCGTACAAATATGTACGGGTGCAACATTTGCACGCCGGGGATTACATCCAACGGGTTCAATATTCCAGGTGGCTGTTGGGAGAAGTGCTAAGGAATCCGTCGTTCACCACATACATATTGTGGACGGATGAAGCAATTTTCAACAGGGAAGGTTGCTTCAATTCCCACAATATGCATGTGTGGAGCGACGAAAATCCTCTAGCGCTTCGTCCACGTGCAGCACAAGTCCGTTGGTCGATCAACCTATGGGCCGGCATTTGTGGCGAATTTATCGTTGGGCCGTACATTCTGCCAGACAGGCTGGACGGCCCAGCGTATAAATATTTTTTAGAACATGCTCTGCCGGATCTTATGGACGATATTCCATATGAGATCCGACAGAACATGTACTACCAGCATGACGGAGCTGGGCCACATTTCGCCAATATTGTCCGCGCTTATTTAGGTGAAACCTTTCAGGACAGGTGGATCGGCCACGGCGGGCAAGAGGCCCACGTTGCGTGGCCCCCACGGTCACCGGATATGAATCCGCTGGATTTTTTCTTCTGGGGCTACCTGAAGGTAATTTGATTATTGCTGTTACTCTTTACTTATTCCTGTTGTAGATATTTTTTTTTACTTACGTTTTGTATTTGTTGTACAACAAACATTTCAGAATGAGGTGTATCGTCAGCCGGTGGACACGCCTGAGGAAGCAATTGCGTTTATCCACGCAGCGGTGGAAAACATCACGCCGCACACATTACGGGGCGTCCAAAGACAACTAGTTCTCCGCGCTGAATTATGCGTGGACAATGACGATCGCCATGTGGAGCAACTCATCAATTAACAACAATCGGCCCGTTTCGGGGCCACCAATTTTTATAACGTAGGAACAACACGTTCCATGAAAAGTAAATAAAGTGATCAGTGTTAGTAGCCGTGCAGTGAAGTGAATATTCGGTACGTTGACCTGGACGCACCTGACATTGCGACCCTTAACTTTGGGTAGTGTCGTATACCTGGGATCAGCTGTGCACTAGGCTCGTCCATCGATGACCAGGATCGGTTCAGTGACCCAGTGACACAAGTTTTCAAGTTGCAGGTGAATTTTCGACAAGGGTGAGTTTTAGTTACATTATTGGCAACTATTATTTTTTAAGCCTAACGCAGGCTATGGCTTATTTCCGGCGATAATTCTCCAAATTTCCGTACGCAAATTTTTCTTCGCAGTTTTTAAACGGATTTATTCATTATCAACAACAGTGTTGGCCGTTATTGAACTACGGATTTTTATCACAATAACGAACTACGATCACTTTTCACTCGTTCCCTGTTGCATTACCTTTTCGTTTGTACGTTATTAAAAAAGGAAATTTACGTGTTCCTTATCCTCTCATTCCAAATAATTATTATTTTCGATTCGTCCAAAAAAAAAACAACTGGGTATTCGTCTTTTTACGTTACACGTGATTTTCATCCATTTATCCTTTTTTCATTGTTCACTTCAAATGGCAAACAAAAAATGGCAAAAGTTTCAATTTTTTTGTTACGTCTTTTTCATTTGCCATTCTACGCAATTTCCTTCGGTGCATGCCGCCTTGCTTGTTCGTAGTCGCAGCGCGGCTCGGCCACGCTAGCGCGGGAGCTCCAGCAGAAGGCTCGCGCTCTGATTGGTCGGTGCTTTTTGTTATTATCTCGTTAACGAAACCTCGGAGAGAATTTTCGCAAAGGAAAAAGTTGTTTGCAATCACCCCCTGAATCACCCCCTTCAAGGAACCGCAACATTTTTGGGACACCCTGTATACATATAATTTTTGGCTATTCTACGCTATACATATATTAGATATTCGTAAATAACATGAATAAAAGAAAGAATGAAACATATATACAAACATACAAACATACAAACATGCAAACATACTATACAATGGGGTTCTCGAGGGACTCGTCAGGCTCAAGTTCGAGGCGCTCGTGGGTCTCGAGCTCGGGGATTCGATAATGCCCCCACGGAAGGGTGCTGACCCGATCGGCTAAAATACACCGCTTGTCGTCGAACGGACTGAGAGCGTTCTTTCCCCCACTCACGGAATACACATTGTGCTCTTTGGAGCGTATATTGTTCTGCTGAATTGATTTCTCAGTGAGATCGCGGAGACAACGAATGTAATCGTCGAATTGTATATCATTCGCGACCACGTGTCTCCGCACACCCTTCACCTTCTTAGTCTCACTCGTAGACCCCACTACAGCGTTAAACGTTCTAGTCGCGTACATCTTAGACCGTAGTCCGACGAACTCGGTCATCAAGGCGCCGTTGTTCTCATCTTTCATGAGCCCCGGAACCTTTTTGTTTACGCGGGGCATACCGTACGGATTGTCCACCGCGTAATCACTGGTGTCGAATCGGTCGATGTCACGCTTCATCCTTTCATACACATCCTCGCATTCCACACTATACATTAAACTGTCGGTGTCGGTGTACAGAACCTTACACCGATCACCGAACTTCGCGCGCATATATGCGTAGTGAAATTCATACAGACATTCCTTCGATACGTCGAGCACACTCATACCCACGTATATCGGTTTGTCGAACTTAACTTTCAGTTTGCGCATCTCGATGGCAACCAACTGCTCCGAGAACATCGTAAGACTGTGAAAGTTCGGTTTCGCGATCAGCGCTTCCGCGCCGTAACGACCGTCCCACCGCGTCACCAGTCGCACGTCTACGCGATTCCGCACATTTTCCATTGTCTTCCCGTACGCCGCGTTGTTCATTAATTTAAATAGAGTCTTTTGAAATTCACTCGTGGCTCGCGTCCTCAAACCGGTGTTCAATCGGATATAGTCGCGCAACCAATGCGACTGATCAAATCGTAACACTCGATGAATTCGCGTCACGCGTAAACCGTGTCGGGTGCACTGTTTCAGGTAGCGATAATGGATGACGTATCGCTCCTTATTGTCGAGTGTGGCAAGCAGCTTGGTCTGTTTTCCTCCTGGCGCGTGCTCGCGCACCGGGCAGAATGGAAGGTCGGCGTGGGCGTCGTGGATCTCCTTGGGATATTCGATGTCTACCTCCAGCAGGTATCCCTCAGATTCCTCGGATTCCTCGCCGTCGGGTAGGGATGATACGTCGAGCGCGGCCACTGTCGCATCGTCCAGCCATCGAAACCCTCCTTTCGGCATAGCCTGCGACATCGCCCAGCCGTACAAGTTGTTGACGTCGAAGTACATTAGATACGTCGACGGCTTCGACTCGTCGTACATCCCCGCAGGCAGGTGCTTGTTGTTGGCTCGCGCGTACCTGTGCGAGCACTGGCTCAGACCACCGCGTATGCCACGCTCCACGAACAGTAGCATGTCCACGTCCGTCAGAAGTTCTAATCGTACGCTGGTGTACTTGAGCATCGCGTCCCACGTGAAACTCGGTAGCGTAAAATAATGCGCGGGATCCAGATCGTAACTCGCGATACAGTCGGTGCGCAAACTTTCGAATACGTCGGCGAGTAACAGCACATCTGTTTTCAAATACAAATCACTGTACTCGCCCAATGTCTGTACGCGAAAAGAGTTCCACACGTTCACGGCGTGCGCGTAATCAGGCTCCGACGTGACGGTATCGTTCACCCGATTATAGAATGCTTCGCGGGACGGTAAACACGTATCATTGAGTTTGGCGTATGACGATACATAGTCGTACGGGAAGACACCCTTCCTGGTTAAGAGATTGAACTGATCGTCCGATAGGGATTGAATCTCGCGTCGTAGAATCGCGAGTCGTTCTTTGCCGAGGTCCGAAGCGAGTTTCTCCAGACTAGCGGCTAAGAACTTCAACGAATCTATGAATCGAAACTTCAATCCCCTCTTCCAATAATTGTTCTCGGCGTCGATTCCCTTGACGTGTTTCGTGAACGATATGTATCGCTCCTTCGTTACCGGCAGCAGGTCCATCTGCCCCTCGAACGCGGACGCCAACTCCTTAATTATGAAATGCGCGTCGTAGCCTGAAAGATTGTGGAATACTACCGGGATCGTGTACGATCGTTGAAATTGTAAATTACACGATACGTGGGCCGCGCCTCGGTACTCACCCGTCGAGTGGCAATGGTCACGCACTTTTTTGTCCGTATCGACGAATGGTTTCCCGCACACGTGACACACGCTCGCGTCATTAAAAATTTGCCACTGTTGCTTCGTCAGCGGGATCATCGGTTTCGCGTTCCGCAACCACGAATACGCAATGTCCGCAAAGTCTCGAAGTTGTTGCACGAACCATTTCACGCACTCGGTTTTGTGACGATACGCGTGATAACGGCACAGAGACGCGTCGGTGGAACAATGGATGTAGTATCCCACGCTGTACGCTCTGTGTTGCTGGTACGCGTACATCTGAATCCGCTCCGCAGGCTCGACGTCCTCCAGCATGCATTCGAAGTCCGCGTACACGACGAATGGTGCTCGTTCCTTGTTCTTGAAGTTTTTGAACTGCAACCATTTGTCATCAGCGGACGGCAATTCGACGGCACACTCGTTCAGGCGCTTACAGTCTACGGTGTGCTTCGTCAATTGGTCGGACGAGTGAAAGAAGCTTAGACATCTGCAACGATAACAACATCAATAATAAAACATAATAATCAATAATACATCGATCGAAATATACCATATTTTACTTACCTTTCGCAAACGAATACTTGATGTCCATGATTGCCGAGTTGTTTCGATATCAGTCTCGACATGCTGCGAATGCACGCGAAATGATACCGTTTGAGCTCCTTGGGATCCTGCGCCAGTAGCAGGTTCGCGTGTCTCTCTCGCTTGTCCTCAGTTAGACGCAGTGGCATGCATCTTTTGTCGGTCCAGGTGTACACGTTCACCGACACGTCTTTCAACCTCTCGAACTTGGCCAGCTGATCCAACGTCACGGGAAGCGTCACATCGTCCGTGCGAAGCACCGTCGAGTAGTGTGGGTATGACGCGTACCTCTCCCCATGCTTAGCAGCAGGGTACAAACTTGCAACGACGGACCACAAGAAACACGCACTGTCCCCGCTCTGCACATTGATCACTGCCCTTTTAAGAACGACCTCGCGCGGAAGTGGTACGTCGCAACCGGTGCGAAGAGGGTTATGCTTGTTAATGTTTATTATGAGGTTTGGTACAGCCCTCAGAACCCATCCACTGTCGCGATCTTGGAATTCCTCGATCGCCACTAACGTGGGAGTGACCACGTGCTTCGAATACCACTCACGCACGTTCGAAGTCATTAATAGTACACGATTTCGCGTACCGAAACTTTTCATATCGATATTCTCGTTTAACATAAACTCCGCGTTCAGGACCGTATTGACGGATACACCAGAATGTTCCCTGATAGCGCCTGTCACTCGCGAGAGCACCACTCGTCGGGCACCCTCCAAAAATTGACGCAGATCGATGTAACCCACGTTAATGACAGCACCAGTCGAAATACGATTCCGAAACGCGGTTTCGACATCCTCCCATACGACCTTAGGTACCGTCGATCGACCCGATACCCCGAGCCCTACTCGCGAAAACCGTGCCCGCACGATCGTACGTAATGTCTTCGTACGCGCGATTAACGACACCAGGCGTTGTTTCGCGGCCACTGACACTCCGCCGCTGCTCTGGTATTCGATGATGAGGTGCAGGCTCGTGTCGCATTGATCAGCCCAGTCTTGGAATTCCGCAACAGAGCGTAAAAGCGTGGACATCCGGGATAAAACCCTGTACGTGTCCATGAACACCTCCATGTTCACTTATTCCCAAATACTTTTGTCTACCAGACAGGCACGAATAGTGCCGAATGGGTGATACGGCTCTTCCAGGTGACGTGGTCCGTGTTCGGATATCGGAAACCCAACGGCAAAATGATATGCTTCGATTGTCGTCGCACAATCGGTTTCGGGTGCTGATCCAAAAATCTTGCTAAATCATGACACAAAAACGACTCCACGGTAATAGTCAATGTTCGAGGACACAACACTTTGTACACTTTGATCGTACCGTTCTCAATGTCCTGCAGAAGCGTTAACGGTGTACACACGACCGCGGTAAAGTACTTCGTATGCTTAAGATACACGTCCTTATCACCAACGATGCAATATAATGTGCACTTGCTCGCAGTACTATACCGCGCGATATGGCGTAGCAATTGACGATGTTCACGCGTCAATTGCATAAATCCGTGTCGAAAGATGCTAATCCACGACATCTCGGATAATGACGGTGGGCTTAACGCGTCGCGGATCTTATGTCTCTCGATCGTCAGTGATTTTTCATCCAACTGCAGCGACGTCGATAAAGGGCTCGCCCCAACCATCGGTATCGTCTTCGGAAGACGATGACGCGAGCATCGTGGAGGTACTGACATTGGTATAGTATAAATCAGATGCCCATGGGCCTATATCGAACTCTTTTCACCCTTACACGATCGTTGTCTCGCTTCCACTTACCTACTATAAACATACAGAATGGCGCGGTGCAATGTCGTGTTTACTCCATAGGCTATCGCGACGATTAACTTACAGCCCCCTCGATCATGAAAATACTCGGAACTCTTCCCCGAATAATTATCGCTATACAGGGTGTCCCATCTAAGACGAGACAGCCGGTTTTCTCCTAAACTATAGGAGATAAAAATATTTAAAAAATAGGGAATTGCATGGTTCGAGGGGGCCAATTAATTAGCGCGAACGAATTTTTTTATCGATTATTATTTTAAAAGATACGATGGTCAAGTCCGGTTTTTCAAATGGAACTATTTTTTTTGAACACCTGGGTTGATAGTGCGTTCCAAGACAAATTCAATAAGCTTTAATGTATACACTTTATTTTCACTGGTTTTTAAGATATTGCGCTTGCAAATTTACTGATTTTCACTGGAAGAAAACTGTCTGGTATAGCACGGACCGGGGACGGTTTTACTGGCTTCACTTGTGGCACTGCCTTTTGAAATAGATACCTACCTGCCAAAGGTCTACGCCAGGCCCAAAGGCTGGACAATTTTTTTCCGTCAGAAATGCTACTTAGGTAGGTACATCTGCGGTATCGAGAAGCGCACCGTTACTTTTATTTCGCACTTGCTTCTACGCTCGGATGGCCGGTTCTTTTGGGAGGGATGCAAGTTCGATTGGTTAGGTTAGGAGGAGTGAAAGTTGCTAGACTAAATTTCAATCATAGGGAGCAGATTGTATCAGAACCATTCGGATTTGCATTCCTCACAAACGGCTGCTCTCTTGAAGCATTGCTCTTCACAGCAATGCCCACCTTCTCTCGCACGGAATACGTTAACGCTTGCTTTTGTTCTGATATTGAAGCTCGTGTTTATACTCGAGAGGACCACGCGTCGACAGCGGGCTACCCCTTTTCTTCCTGTGTCTCTCCACGAGCCGTGCTGACGGTGGATTGTAGGTGCGTAGATATCTGGATGCCAGTTATTGAATTCAGGAGACGATAGAAACATTTTATTACAAAACACACATGTACTATAATTAAAGTAAATCGTATTCCTCTCGGGCAGGAGTACTGATAATGATCGAACTTGCGCTCCACTTCGCGCAGACCAATTACACGGAGGGTAGTCGGGTCACACACCGCCCAAATGATACAGGGTAATTCTGGAGCAACGCCCGTCAAGGAGATGCGCTGGTACCCCGTGGCGAGGACAGACCTTCGCATTGCCTCACCCGATTTTTATGGTTTTTTCCCGGAAAAATGTACGAATCCTAGGCCGAACGTAGCGAATTGAAGTCGACCCTCCGTAGTCGAGGGTGAATTATCCATTACAGCGTATTAAGAAACCCTTTTCTTCGTCGTATCGAAAGGGAAGTGGTGCCAATGGATTCCTTATGTTTTTCTGACGAAAATCATACCAAATGTCATGCAAATCGGACTACTTTGACACAAGCAATTTGTATTCCTTATGTAAGAGTTGTCCGATTTCCACAACACTTGGCATGATTTTCATCGGAAATCCCCAAGGAATCTATCTGCGACACTTCCATATCCATACGATAAAAAATAAAGAATTATTTTATTTCCTAACCAGATACAGGGTAATTATGGAGCAACGCCCGTCAAGGAGATGCGGCGACCTGGTACCCCGTGGCGAGGACAGTCCTTCGCTGTGCCTCACCCGATTTTTATGGCTTTTTCCGGAAAAAGGTACGAATCCTGGGCCGAACGTAGCGAATTGAGGTCGAGCCCCCGCAGTCGAGGGTGAAATATCCATTTGAGCGTATTAAGAAATTCTTTGCTTCGTCGTATCGAAAGGGAAGTGGTGCCAATGGATTCCTTATGTTTTTCTAACGAAAATCATACCAAATGTCATGCAAATCGGACTACTTTGACACAAGCTATTTGTATTCCTTATGTAAAAATAGTCCGATTTTCATGATGTTTGGCATGATTTTAATCGGGAGAACGCCCGGAATCCATTGGCGTCACTTCCCCTTCGATACGACGAAGAAAAGAGTTTCTCAATACGCTCAAATGGATATTTCACCCTCGACTGCGGGGGCTCGACCTCAATTCGCTACGTTCGGCCCAGGATTCGTACCTTTTTCCGGAAAAAGCCATAAAAATCGGGTGAGGCACAGCGAAGGACTGTCCTCGCCACGGGGTACCAGCGCATCTCCTTGACGGGCGTTGCTCCAGAATTACCCTGTATCATTTGGGCAGTGTGTGACCCGACTACCCTCCGTGTAATTGGTCTGCGCGAAGTGGGGCGCAAGTTCGATCATTATCAGTACTCCTGCCCGAGAGGAATACGATTTAGTTTAATTATAGTACATGTGTGTTTTGTAATAAAATGTTTCTATCGTCTCCTGAATTCAATAACTGGCATCCAGATATCTACGCACCTACAATCCACCGTCAGCACGGCTCGTGGAGAGACACAGGAAGAAAAGGGGTAGCCCGCTGTCGACGCGTGGTCCTCTCGAGTATAAACACGAGCTTCAATATCAGAACAAAAGCAAGCGTTAACGTATTCCGTGCGAGAGAAGGTGGGCATTGCTGTGAAGAGCAATGCTTCAAGAGAGCAGCCGTTTGTGAGGAATGCAAATCCGAATGGTTCTGATACAATCTGCTCCCTATGATTGAAATTTAGTCTAGCAACTTTCGCTCCTCCTAACCTAACCAATCGAACTTGCATCCCTCCCAAAAGAACCGGCCATCCGAGCGTAGAAGCAAGTGCGAAATAAAAGTAACGGTGCGCTTCTCGATACCGCAGATGTACCTACCTAAGTAGCATTTCTGACGGAAAAAAATTGTCCAGCCTTTGGGCCTGGCGTAGACCTTTGGCAGGTAGGTATCTATTTCAAAAGGCAGTGCCACAAGTGGAGCCAGTAAAACCGTCCCCGGTCCGTGCTATACCGGACAGTTTTCTTCCAGTGAAAATCAGTAAATTTGCAAGCGCAATATCTTAAAAACCAGTGAAATTAAAGTGTATACATTAAAGCTTATTGAATTTGTCTTGGAACGCACTATCAACCCAGGTGTTCAAAAAAAATAGTTCCGTTTGAAAAACCGAACTTGACCATCGTATCTTTTAAAATAATAATCGATAAAAAAAATCGTTCGCGCTAATTAATTGGCCCCCTCGAACCATGCAATTCTCTATTTTTTTTATATTTTTATCTCCTATAGTTTAGAAGAAAACTGGCTGTCTCGTCTTAGATGGGACACCCTGTATGTATACATCATTGCACGTGCGCTGTATCGGTCCCACGATTCAAATATAAACATATGGCATGAAGCGCGTGCACGTAGGCACCAAAAACGCGTTCAATCCTGCTCGGATATAAACACACGGCATAGCGCGGTGCAATGTTTATTCCATGGGCTATCGCGATGATTGATTTACAATAATTATCGCTATATGTATACATCATTGCACGTGCGCTGTACCGGTCCCACGATTCAAATATAAACACACGGCATGAAGCGCGTGCACGTAGGTGTCATAACGCGTTCAATCCTGTCGCGCGCCATGATTCCTTATCTTTTCTCAGAAAAATCTTTTCTCCTGGCTTTTCACCCTCTTTCTCAGAAATCATAATCGTAGACGCGATTTGAATTTCACGAATCGGTTGCGGTCGCGCCTGCGCACCGATCCCCGCGCGCGTACGGAGATTGCGCGGCGGGGACGCGTGCCCAAAGTACCTTAAACATCCAATAGGTGGCGCCAATACGAAATGCGCGCAACGCCATTTTGCAATTTTGAAAATCCTCCCTCTCCCCTGTGACGTCAGTCGCCTCACCTACGAACTCGACCTGCGCGCGCGATGCCATTTTAAAAATTTTGAAATCCCCCTTCCCCTGTGACGTCATCCCCCTCACCCACGAACTCGTTCGACGCCATTTTGGAATCCCCCTCCCCTGTGACGTCATCCCCCTCACCTACGAACTCGGAACCCCCTCCCCGCCTCACCCCCTCGCCCTAGGGGCCAGAATCGGCATAACCTATCTACTCCTGATCTAGCATCAGGTTCGTTCGCAACCCTTCATCCAAAACGAAGCATCTTCTCCAACCCAGTGGCTCCCCGATTTCGCATCGGGATCGTCCACGAAACCTTACCCTCCTACGGCTCCCTGATTTCGCATCAGGTTCGTCCGTATCCTACAGCTCCCTGATTTCGCATCAGGTTCGTCTGTAAATCTACCAACTTCCGAACAGCTCCCTGGTTTCGCACCAGGTTCGTCTGTAAATAATCCAACCTCCTAACAGCTCCCTGGTTTCGCACCAGGTTCGTCTGTGAACTCTATCCTAGTGACTCCCCGATTTCGCATCGGGTTCGTTCACGACGTTTCACCCTCCTGCGGCTCCCTGATTTCGCATCAGGTTCGTCCGCATGTGACTCCATTCCTAGAGGCTCCCTGATTTCGCATCAGATTCGTCCTCGCCGTCAACAATCCTAGCGGCTCCCTGATTTCGCATCAGGTTCGTCCGCGCACCTAACTAACAAACTCATAAACCATATTCCTTGGGAAATACCCTTCTCGCCGGCCTCTCGCGTTGCCGCAGGCCCGGCTCGTAACATCTCTATTAAATAAATTTATATTCATCGAATTTAAATTATTAACCAAAAAAGATTATTTATTAACTTCATTATCTTTATCAGATTAATAAAATTAATTATACTATTTAATTTATTTGGATTATTTCCATATATTTTTACACCAACTAGACATCTTAATGTAAATTTAACATTATCATTAAGACTATGAATTAGATTTATAATCTATGGATGATGAACAAATACAAACAAAATATTTATTCATCTAGTTCCAATAAATACACCAACAGTTCTAATAAACTTCATAGTCCTAATCGAATCAATTAGAAATATTATTCGACCATGAACTCTAGCAATTCGATTAACAGCAAATATATTAGCAGGTCATCTACTTCTATCTCTTCTAGGTAATTCTATAGGACATTTTTTAATTATTATTCCAATTATATTAATTATCCAAAATATACTATTTTTCTTAGAAATCTCAGTAGCCATAATTCAATCATACGTATTTTCAATTTTAAGAACCCTATATTTTAATGAATCAAATTATGATATATTCTAACCATCCATTCCATATAGTAACATTAAGACCTTGACCTATATTAACATCAATTAATATTATGAATTTATTTTTAAGATTAATTCTATTCATATACATAAAAATAACAAATCTTATATTTATTAGAATAATAACAATAATTATATGTTTAATTCAATGATGACGAGATGTAATCCGAGAAAGAACTTTTCAAGGATTGTTACGAGGTCAGGGGAATAGGTGGAAAGAAATCGTGGACTACAGAAAGTGACAATGAAGATTTAATAGTAAACCTAAGAACATAACGACGGAAGCGCCATGGTGTGCGCAAGAAAACACCATAGAGTACAACGCAGAGAGGCGTTCGCATGGGCACGCTCGGTAGCCATAGATGGCGCAAGATGCGTATCGCAACACAAAAATACATATAAATTTTCTATTCCCTACACTTCCCCTCGATACGCGATCGCTTACCCGTGACGCTCATACCCAACGCCTCCAAACATCGTTGATGATTCGCTCTGGCCAAAGGCTTAGTTAGCACGTCAGCGGCCATATCTTTTGTTGAGATATGTTCAAGGGTAAGGTCCTTGTCCTTTAATGCTTCACGCACGAAGTGATGGCGTATATCGATGTGTTTGGTTCGGCTATGAAACACGGGATTCTCGGCAATCTTCGCAGCACCAGCATTGTCGTTGAGGAGGGTGATTCTTCCCAACTTAACGCATCCAAGTTCCTTCAAACAGTTCTGCAGGTAGATAGCCTCTTTGCTTGCCTCTGTCAAAGCCATGTACTCCGCCTCCATTGACGACAGCGCCACCGTTCGCTGCTTCTTGGACTCCCATGTGATCGCTCCATTTGCAAGCACGAACGCATAACCACTGTAAGACCTTCGATCTTCAGGATTGTTTCCCCAATCAGCGTCAACATATCCTCTCAGATAATCAGTACCCTGCCTGTACACGATTCCTAGATCTGCAGTTCCCTTCAGGTATCGGAGTACCCGCTTTGCAGCCCTCCAGTGTTGTTCCTGATAATGTGTTAAAAACTGGCTCAAATAACTCACGGTATGTGCGATGTCCGGCCTGGTTACAACAGCCAAATACATTAGGCTTCCGATCATCTCGCGGTATGGTAGGTTACCGGATTTCTCATTTATCCGTTTGTCACCGTTACATGACTTCGTACCCAATTCTGCAGGTGAGGCCACTGGATTTGCCTCAGACATTCCGAATCGCTCTAGCAGGTCCAAAATATAGCCTTTTTGGTGAATCCTTATTTCATTCTCGTTCTGCTGAAATTCGATTCCCAAGCAGCACTGGACCCTACCGATATCGTTGACCTCGAACAGCCGCTTCAAATGATTCTTCAATTTTTGCACTTCTTTTTGATTGCGTGACGCGATCAGAATATCGTCGACTTATACAGCAATAAGTGTCGATTCTTCCCCTTGCTTGATACGGTAGACGCAAGGATCAGCGTGTGTTGGGACCGCTCCAAAATCTCGCAGCTCTCTGTCCAATCTGGTATACCAACTGCGACCCGCTTGGCGTAGTCCGTAGAGAGCCTTCTTTATTTGACACACTGTGTTGCCTGCTTTTATGTCCTTGAGCATTCTATTAGCTTTCGCCTTTATCTTTTTATTCATGTCAGATCGACAGATCTCTTCCAACGCTTCCGACATCCAGAGGGGTAATTCCATGTAGACGGACTCTTCTAACGTTCCATTCAAAAATGCTGTCGTAATATCAAGCTGATATATTTTCATCTTGAACTGCGCCGCTAAGGCTGTCAACAAACGAATCGAACCCAGACGTGCGACCGGAGCAAAAGTTTCACGAAAATCAATGCCGGGTTTCTGCGAAAATCCGCGTGCAACAATTCGCGCCTTCCGTTTCGCCAGACTCCCATCAGGATTGTATTTGTTCCACAGAACAAAACGACTTCCAACGACCGTCCTGCCTTGTGGTCGATCAACGACATCCCACGTGTCGTTTTTAATAATCGACACCACTTCCTGTGCCATTGCATGCAACCACTCCTGCGTATGTTTACCGAGCATGGCTTGTTTTACAGGGATTTCAGCCGTACATGCCAGTTCTGGCATATTCTCTGTTTCGTCGCTCGGGAATTCGTCTTCTAGATCATTTGGCTCGTGAACATCTACTTCTTCAGGTCTGTGCTCCTCGGTTTGATCCTCCGCCTCGACCGAAGGTTGATACTCCTTGCGAGGTCTTCCCCTGCGCCCAGTGAATATTTTTCGTGGTCTTCCGCGTCCTCGTTTCAGTGCATGAACGGGAGTATCCACAATGCCTTCTTCATCGATTCTCCGATCGATCTCCTCGCTGCCTTCATCGGCGTTCCTCTGTCCGATCGGCCTAGCCTCGATATCGACGAAATCCTCCATATCCGCGGACGAATCGCACTTGCTCGCGTCGCACACTGGAGCAAAGTCCTCACAGACATTTTTCGAAATACTGGGAGTGCCTTCTCGAAATCTGACGTCACGAGATACTACTACTCTTCTCTCATTTGGCAGCCACAGTCTGTACCCCTTGGATTGCTCCGAAAATCCCACTAGGATTCCTTCTAGAGAGTGAGGAGCAAACTTATCTCCACGGTCACTCAAATTTAAACAGAAAACCCTGCAACCGAATTCACGAATATAACTGACATTCGGAATCTGTCCACACCAGGCTTCGTGTGGAGTTTTATAACTCAAACTACTCGTTGGGACTCTGTTTCTAATGTAATTTGATGTGGAAACAACCTCGGCCCAAAACGATGATGATAGACCTGACTGTATCAGGAAGCATCTGGCCATCTCTATTAAAGTCCGATTCTTCCGTTCCGCGATTCCATTTTGTTCCGGGTTCCGTGGTACAGTGAGTCTGCGTTGAATCCCGTGCAGTTTCAAATAATCATCGAACTCTAAATTACAGTACTCACTACCATTGTCTGACTGTAAGTATTTAATTTTTCTGCCGCTGACGTTCTCTGCCAAAGCCCTATATTCTTTAAATGCGTTAAGAACGTCGCTTTTTCTTTTGAGTACTCGCACCTCACACCATCGCGAAGCATCATCGATGAATGTTACAAAGTATAAGGCTCCACCGTTCGATTTGACCCGCATTGGCCCACACACGTCGGAATGAACTATTTCCAATAATCCCGTTTTACGCAAAGATCTCCGCGGAAACGGACTTTTAGTCATTTTACCGAGAGCGCAAATGTCGCATTCCAATTTCCCCTTAAACGAAACGGAACCAAAACCATGCATCGCTTGATTACGCACTGCTCTTAGCATATCCTCGATATTTAAGTGTTCTAAACGCCTATGCCAAATTTCTAAGTCTGAATGTTTAGTTCTGTTTTCGTCTTTAGCAGATGCTGTTGTCGCGTTACATGCGTCTTGTTCTTCGCCCTGAATACAATAAAGTCCTCCGGTACGACCCGCTATCAAAATTGTGTCGCCGCGTTCATTTAAAACTGTCGCTTTATCTTTTTCGAACAAAACCCTAAAGTTACGGTCTGTGATTTTTCCAACAGATAACAAGTTTGTTCTCAAATCAGGAACGAGCAATGTTTCGTTTAGATTAACGTTCTTCTTATACCCATCAATTTTGGTAACGATTGGCACATCTCCTACGCCGTTGATTTTCGCGTGCGCGCTACTAGCTAAGTTTAATATTTCTGACTCGACCCCTGTATGTGCACGAATCGCGATGGACTGTTACACAAATGTGACGTACAACCACTATCAAGACACCAGACGTCATTACTATTGCGTACAATTTCAGCTTGAAGGGCTCCCGGACTGATTTCTGTCTTAGCGAACAAGCTTACATCGTTGACCATTTTCGCGAGTTGTTTGTCACCATCTACTTTCATTTCGCAATCGGACGCTTTGTGTCCGATTTTATTGCATCGGTAACATCGGAATTTGAATATCGGCTTACTTTCGTTACCACGCGAGTCGCCCTCTTCCTTTTTGTTTTTCTTAACGCCGCCGCACCGCTTCGCAGGACGCCTACCGGCGAGCATGGCGTTCGGGATGTCGCGATTTTCATTCTTTCTCGCATCGCTCTCCTCAATGATTTTAATGCGCAACAATTCAGGCGATGGCAAACTATCGTGTGACTCAATGGCACATCGAAAATTGCTGTAACTCGCGGGAAGGCTGTACAATAACATGATCGCTAATAAGTCACTGTTTATATTTACCTCCATTCCCTCTAACTTATCCACCGCATCAAAAAATTTTCGCATATGCTCACGTATGTCGTCGCCCTCCTGCATCCGCTGTAACGTCAGCTGCTTCAGCAATGTCGCCTTCTTGGCTGGTCCCTTTGACTGATGGATTTCCTCGAGCTTCAACCACAGTTCACGGGACGTTTCGTAATTCTTCACCTGCCGCAATTCCGATGGACTGATGGACAGCAGGATGTCCGATCTTGCCTTTTCGTCATTCGACTTCCATGCAATAATTTCTGGCTTTAGTTTTTCTCCAGTCACATAACACCAACCATCGTTTTTAATCAGCAGCGCCTGCATATGAATTTTCCACGTATCGTAGTTCGAACGTGTTAATGCCTCGATTCGTGTAAATCCTGACGCGTTCATCTTCAACGATTTGGTCGATGACACGTGTTCACTCTCGCGATCCGATCCGCACGTGTTCGGTACGCCACTTTACGAACCACGCGATACTTTTTCGCGATCCCTGGTCCCATAACCTGTTACGAGGTCAGGGGAATAATAGGTGGAAAGAAATCGTGGACTACAGAAAATGGCAATGAAGATTTAATAGTAAACGTAAGAATATAACGGCGGAAGCGCCATGGTGTGCGCAAGAAGACACCATAGAGTACAACGCAGAGAGGCGTCCGCATGGGCACGCTCGGTAGCTATAGATGGCGCAAGATGCGTATCGCACCCCACAAAAATACATATAAATTTTCTATTCCCTACAAGGATTTCATACACTAACAGTAACAAAATTAATTAAAATAAGAATAATTCTATTCATTATTTCAGAACTAATATTTTTTGTAGCATTCTTTTGAGCATACTTCCATAGATCAATTGCCCCTGTCACGTCCCGGGTAGAGGTCTTAGGGGACAATGAAATATGGGGGGTTTTGGGATGGTTAGGCTCGAATTCTATATTCGCTGCGCTGAGGGTTTGAATGAAACCCAGGCGAGATTGCGAGATTCTGCACACTGAGGTTCTAAGGAAGCCAGGCGAGAATGCGAGATTCTGCACTCGGAGGGTCGAAAGGAAGCCAGGCGAGAATGCAAGATTCTGCACTCTGAGCGTTGGAAGGAAGCCAGGCGAGAATGCGAGATTCTGCAGTCTGAGGGTCGGAAGGAAGCCAGGCGAGAATGCGAGATTCTGCACACTGAGTGTTGGAAGGAAGCCAGGCGAGAATGCGAGATTCTGCACACTTGTATTGGAAGAAATTAGGCTCGAATGCGAGATTCGTAACACTTGGTCGACCAGGGAAGGTTGAAATAGTAATCGCGCACTTACGTGACACTCGTTAGATCCCTTGTGGGGTTTTGTTTTGGTTCGGTAATCGGATTTACCGTTGCATCGGTATAAGAAAGCTGCACATAAGTTTCCGCGAAAAACGTCTAGCCGTACGGTTGCGCAAAAGCTATACGAAAGTACGTTTGTAAACACTGTAAGAACTCTTGCGTTCGCGGCCGCGATCAGCTGTGTTGTACACTGTTATGGACAGGAATCTACGTAACCGAATGATAGACACAATAACTTGGAGCGTGATTTAAAGTAAAACTGTTTATTCAGTTCGAACACAACTAAGCCATGCACTGTTAAAGTGATAGCGTAAATACTATAATAATGCGTAGGACGTTTAGCATTGGCACAAAAACACTTATATAAATGGTAGTTAATACCCAGTCAGCCACGTCCGTATTTGCAGATTTTGCTCAACGCCTGAGTACAAATGTTTGTGGCAGAAAGACTACAGATTTGATACAGGATTTGTTATATTCGATGATGAAAGCAGACTGACAGCAGAAGGCCAACAGATTGTGCTGCTTTAACCTGCGAGCAGATTGGCAGCAGGGTCTGCTGATACAATTTAATGGCAGGAATCGAGCAGACCCTGCGCAGCGCGATCTGACGGTAGATAGGCAGCAGAAATAGAGCAGATTCTGCTTACACAGTCTGCGTGCAGTTTGGCGGCAGACACTGCAGAGAATCTGCTGGTACAATTTAATGGCAGAAATCGAGCAGACTCTGCGCAGCGCGATTTGACGGCAGATAGGCAGCAGTAATTTAGCAGATTCTGCTGACATAGTTCAAGACGCAACGCCGTCAGGCGGCGACCGGGCGAGCGCTTCTCGCTTGCGAAATAGCACCGCGGCGGGAATAAGTGGCCGAGGGCTCGATCACTCAGGGCTCTCGAGTACCGCTCGCATTTGCCGGCATTTCACTGCGGAGTATATATTTTGTATACCCGTCTCTAAGGGCGGTATTATCAATCGTTGCTTAAGACGATCTTAGTCTTAAGCAACGACCGATGATAATACCGCCCTAAGATGACTGAATGAATAGTTATCATTAATTCTCTTACATTTGGAAGAACTGTCTTTAAAAGTTTAAATAATTATTTTGAACCTCCCTGGCATTCAATTGACTAACAACCTGCTACGTAAAATATTAAAAATGTTATAATACCCGTCTAAATAAATACATGGTTTTCCAACTTTTTTTCTTCCATAAAATATGGTAAGAATCAGATCTTTCAAGTCGGTCTTATAAACGTGTTCTATATATTATTTACGCTTAAGACTTTCGAACTGTTTTTAAATTTATACTATTATATAAAATTGCATACTATGTCCGCATTAAACGTTTTTGCGGTCAGATCCTGACATCAGGATCTGCTTGATTTCTGCCGCCAATCTGCGGTCGGTTTTTGTCAGCAAGATCTGATCGAAATCTGATATCAATCTGCGGTCAGATCCTGATGTCAGGCTCTGACAGCAGAACCATAGTCAAATGCGGACATAGTAGGACCCGAATCTGACGTCAGAATCTGCTCCGTATCTGACACCAATCTGCCGTCAGATCGCGCTGCGCATGATCTGCTCGATTTCTGCTCCCAATCTGCGGTCAGACCACGGCAACAGGATCTGCTCGGTATCTGCCGTCAATCTGATGTCAGATCCTGATGACAGGCTCTGACCGCAGAACCATAGTCAAATGCGGACATAGTAGGACCCGAATCTGACGTCAGAATCTACTCGAATCTGACATCAATCTGCTGGCATACTGCGGTCAGATTGCTTACTGGGTAGTAATATAAGAATATGAATATGAGATACATGTAAATAAGTCAATGAAAATAATATAAGAAATGCAATAAGCGTTAATAATACAAAAGAAAGAAAGAAATGCAATAAGCGTTGGCACAAAATAATATATGAAATGCTATTCGTAGTAACAATGATAATTATAGTTGCTTACGGTAGTTGCCGTTGTAAATTCGTCGATCACTGACTTTATTTTAAAGTGCAAGATGTAAACGTTCGTAGAAGAGTATTGTATTGATAAACTTTCGTTGGAATATTTCCATAGAAGAGGAAGTATAGATAAACTTTCGTCGGAATGTTTCCATAGAAGAGAGCTCCTGTCAAGCGGGCCCTCGTATTTATACTCTTTTCAAGATAGTCAGGGATGAAGGGTGAGCGCGGTATGCACCATGGCACGTAGGCCAAATATGCGTCGCAGTGGTGATTTCCGGGGTTTTTATAAGTACGAAAGGTGAGGCTATAATTAGAGTTGTAGACAATAGAATTTCGGACTTCCGGGGTTTTTATATGCGCTTGTACAGAATATGCGCTGCAATATGGTTTCTGGGCTTTTGCAAAGGGAATAATCGACCCATTTGATGGATTTTGGGGGGGTTTGATTTGGGAAGGGGTGTGAGTGGCTTTGACTTCTTTGGTCATAGAGAGGGGATGAGACGTAGTCTCGATCTAAGAGTGGTGTTGGGACGAGGGACTTGTTTAGATTAGATATGAAGGAGATAATGCCTCATAGGGCGAAGAGGGGAAGGGGATTTGAGTGGTTGACCGTCTTGAGATGGGGACCACTAAGGTGCATCGCCAAGGCAATCAGTCATCGGGGAAAAGGGGTAAGAGTTGAGGTTCTATTGGAATTGTACAGTGATTTATAAGGGAGACTCGAAGTAATACCGCGCGAAAAATAGTGGGACGGCACACCCCAAGAATCGAAATTGGAATAACATGACCACCAACATCAATTAAACAAATCAATCCATATAATATCCCACTAATAAATTCAATTATTCTAGTATCATCAGGTATTACAATTACATGAACACACTATGCTATTTTAACTGAAAACATAATAGAAGCAAAATTTAGATTTATATTAACTATTATATTAGGTGTATATTTCACTCTAATACAAATTATTGAATATTTTGAAGCAACATTTTGTTTTAATGATAGAGTTTATGGATCAATCTTCTTCATAACAACAGGATTTCATGGATCCCATGTAAATATTGGTTTAATCTTTTTAACAACATGCTTCATCCGATTAACAATAAATCACTTCATGTTGATTAGCTGGTATACCGTTTCGTAATGTAGATGGACAGTGACCAGTCCACGAATCCAATAACAAAACACATCGAGATCCCGCATGTGGTAGATATACGTTTGTTAACCATTCCATAACCAGTTCACCTGTTAACTTTCCAGATGTGGACGTCTGTATATATACATTCCACGGTCGAAACAAAGATTGTTGTACACGTGGACCAAAATTACCATCATTTTCCTGCAGAACAATAAATAGCGGAGAGAGTAGTTTCCCAGAAGCTGATATTGTGGGGAATATGGTATAGCTATGTGTAGTAGCGGATATAGACTGTACGACTGCTGTAACAGTTTTGGTTCCTTGTTCAGCTAAAGTACGGCCCGAATGTAATTCTAGATTGAATCCGCTTTCATCAGCATTGAATGTATTGTTTGTTCCGATATCTCGAATACGAGGTTTTACATTATTCACAAAAGTCGAAGCAATTTCATTTAATTGCGCGATATCTGTACCGTATGATCTGGTAATAAATTTATTCACATTTCTTGAAACTATTTTATACGTTCTCTTAAAATTCCAGATCCAATGTCGAGATGCTTTAAAATTTTCCAACCCTGTCTCTTCATTAGCTTGTAAGGCCCATCTTCGAAGGTCCAAATCATGAATAATGGCATGAATTTCAATCCCGTCAACAAACTTATTATACACATATTCAGAAATTTGTAACAATTTTTCCCGTCGTGTCCCTCCTCTGCTCACCGTTTCTTCCCATCTAATGAAAACAAGGCAATTTTGCATAGATATAAAACAAATAGATACGAAGCAGCAAAACATAACAGTACACCGTTTACCACTCACCTATACAATTGTTGTACGGATGAAACTGTTCGAAATTTATGTTTGACAGATTGTAAAGAAAGCCGTCTCTTCTTACCACTCTTCCAAAATTCAACAGCCTTTGTTTTATATTCTAAAGTCACAAAACCTCCTTCTTCTGGTATACACTGCTCTTCTTCGAACTCTATCGGTTCTAAAAGTTCTTCGCGTGTAGGTACATATATATATTCCACAAATTCTACAGAATGTGGTCTAAACGGTTCCAAAAATTCTAATGTAACATCAGCTTCCATTGAAAATGATGTGTCTTCTTACGATTTAATAAGCATGTCTTTTATTATGGCGTGTAACTCCATTTCTCTATTATTATTAGGCCTCTCATTATTGTTCTCAAGTAAAAATGTTGTCATAAGTAAACGAATTTCATTTGCAGGATGTATGGGAACCATTTTCAACACTACACGTTTGTTACACAGAATCAACATACATTTACTGTTAACACCTATACTTAAACTACAATTAACTAGTATTTCTTATTCTTAATGAGTCTTTACTCTTCACATGCCTTCGATACTACTGACAATAATAACGAGTCGAAGCATTTATTACTTTTGTCATCAGGACACACCTACAGGGTGTCTGCGGGAAGACTGGACAGCCGGTTTTCTCCTACAATATTGGAGATAAAAATATAAAAAAAATTGGGAATTGCATGGTTCGAGGGGGCCAATTTATTAGCGCGAACGAATTTTGTTTTCGATTATTATTTTAAAAGATACGATGGTCAAGTTCGGTTTTTCAAATGGAACTATTTTTTCTGAAGACCTGAGTTGATAGTGCGTTCCAAGACAAATTCAATAAGCTATAATGTATACACTTTATTTTCACTGGTTTTGAAGATATTGCGCTTGCAAATTTACTGATTTTCACTGGAAGAAAACTGTCTGGTATAGCACGGACCGGGGACGGTCTTACTGGCTCCACGGGTGGCACTGCCTTTTGAAATAGATACCTACCTGCCAAAGGTCTACGCCAGGCCCAAAGGCTGGACAATTTTTTTCCGTCAGAAATGCTACTTAGGTAGGTACATCTGCGGTATCGAGAAGCGCACCGTTACTTTTATTTCGCACTTGCTTCTACGCTCGGATGGCCGGTTCTTTCGGGAGGGATGCAAGTTCGATTGGTTAGGTTAGGAGGCGTGAAAGTTGCTAGACTAAATTTCAATCATAGGGAGCAGATTGTATCAGAACCATTCGGATTTGCATTCCTCACAAACGGCTACTCTCTTGAAGAGGCCCTCTTCACAGCAATGCCCACCTTCTCTCGCACGGAATACGTTAACGCTTGCTTTTGTTCTGATATTGAAGCTCGTGTTTATACTCGAGAGGACCACGCGAAGACAGCGGGCTACCCCTTTTCTTCCTGTGTCTCTCCACGAGCCGTGTTGACGGTGGATTGTAGGAGCGTAGATATCTGGATGCCAGTTATTGAATTCAGGAGACGATAGAAACATTTTATTACAAAACACACATGTACTATAATTAAAGTAAATCGTATTCCTCTCGGGCAGGAGTACTGATAATGATCGAACTTGCGCCCCACTTCGCGCAGACGGAGGGTAGTCGGGTCACACACTGCCCAAATGATACAGGGTAATTCTGGAGCAACGCCCGTCAAGGAGATGCGCTGGTACCCCGTGGCGAGGACAGACCTTCGCATTGCCTCACCCGATTTTTATGGTTTTTTTTCCGGAAAAAGGTACGAATCCTGGGCCGAACGTAGCGAATTGAAGTCGACCCTCCGCAGTCGAGGGTGAATTATCCATTACAGCGTATTAAGAAATTCTTTTCTTCGTCGTATCGAAAGGGAAGTGACGCCAATGGATTCCTTATGTTTTTCTGACGAAAATCATACCAAATATCATGCAAATCGGACTACTTTGACACAAGCTATTTGTACTCCCTATGTAAAAGTTGTCCGATTTACACGACATTTGTAATGATTTTCATCGGAAAACCCCAAGGAATCCATCGGCGACACTTCCATATCCATATGATAGGGAATAACGAATTGTTTTATTTGTTAAAAAGGTAGGTACAGGCTGATTCTGGTGCTGCGCCCGTCACCCCGTGGCGAGGACAACACCCCGCAGTGACCATAGAGTTTTATGGCTTTTTTCGGAAAAAGGTACGAATCCTGGGCCGAACGTAGCGAATTGAATTCGACCCTCCGCAGTCGAGGGTGAATTATACATTACAGCGTATTAAGAAACCCTTTTCTTCAACGTATCGAAAGTGAAGTGACGCCAATGGATTCCTTATGTTGTTCTGACGAAAATCATACCAAATATCATGCAAATCGGACTACTTTGACACAAGCTATTTGTACTCCCTATGTAAAAGTTGTCCGATTTACACGACATTTCTAATGATTTTCATCGGAAAACCCCAAGGAATCCATCGGCGACACTTCCATCGGCGACACTTCCAACCGGCCATCCGAGCGTAGAAGCAAGTGCGAAATAAAAGTAACGGTGCGCTTCTCGATACCGCAGATGTACCTACCTAAGTAGCATTTCTGACGGAAAAAAATTGTCCAGCCTTTGGGCCTGGCGTAGACCTTTGGCAGGTAGGTATCTATTTCAAAAGGCAGTGCCACCCGTGGAGCCAGTAAGACCGTCCCCGGTCCGTGCTATACCAGACAGTTTTCTTCCAGTGAAAATCAGTAAATTTGCAAGCGCAATATCTTCAAAACCAGTGAAAATAAAGTGTATACATTATAGCTTATTGAATTTGTCTTGGAACGCACTATCAACTCAGGTCTTCAGAAAAAATAGTTCCATTTGAAAAACCGAACTTGACCATCGTATCTTTTAAAATAATAATCGAAAACAAAATTCGTTCGCGCTAATAAATTGGCCCCCTCGAACCATGCAATTCCCAATTTTTTTTATATTTTTATCTCCAATATTGTAGGAGAAAACCGGCTGTCCAGTCTTCCCGCAGACACCCTGTAGGTGTGTCCTGATGACAAAAGTAATAAATGCTTCGACTCGTTATTATTGTCAGTAGTATCGAAGGCATGTGAAGAGTAAAGACTCATTAAGAATAAGAAATACTAGTTAATTGTAGTTTAAGTATAGGTGTTAACAGTAAATGTATGTTGATTCTGTGTAACAAACGTGTAGTGTTGAAAATGGTTCCCATACATCCTGCAAATGTATTATTATTACGCCGCAACAGTATCTTTAGGAAATCGGGTGTAGCATATAGGTTATATATTCTGTCACTTGGAGGACCGGATTTTCTGTCCTCGAAGTGACAGAAAATATAACCTATATGCTAGACCCGATTTCCTAAAGATACTGTTGCGACGTAATAATAATGTT
Organism: Andrena bucephala; assembly: GCA_947577245.1. NCBI lineage: Eukaryota > Metazoa > Arthropoda > Insecta > Hymenoptera > Andrenidae > Andrena > Andrena bucephala. The sequence continues at coordinate 17,103,023 of OX387716.1, read as the reverse complement.
TCGGAAGGATGATAAAAATTCACAAATGTAGCGCAAAAGAACGAAATAGCCGCTCAACATTTATTGTCATATAGCGTATACATAGGTTATACTTTCTGTCACTTCGAGGAGGGGACCACATAATAATCATGCGCATCCAGCCTGCGCATTTTCAGTAGCGGATTTCATGAACGGATTCTGAACTGGATGTATTATGAAACACAATGTTTACGGGGTTTATTACTATTTTATTTGTAAGAGATGCTTCAATTCTTTGAATGTTCCTGTCCATATAACCGTTGGCTAAACAAATAATATAAAAAAAAGTATTAAAAAATATTGGGAAACACCGAAGTTATAAGATTTTTTCCGCGAATCCTATGTTACGTGCCCCACTGTTGGGCGTTACCATCGCAGGCCACCCCGACGCAAAGGATAGAATAATGATTACACGAAAGTACACACGACTGAACTATATTGTTACATAGAGCAATATCGGTTACAAAAGTACGACCCGCACGTCCGAACGCTATGGCGTTCGGTACAAGACAGTCTTCTGGTCGTCGTCCAGATCGTCCTCTCGAAGGTGGCCGACCTTCTTCTATCCTCAGTTACGAGCACCAGCAGATTATGCACGGGCCCATACCCGGTGCTCGCAACACTGCTCTCCCCTCTGGAAGAGCGGACGTCTCGGCCGCATTGAATCCTCTTCGGAATCTTCGTACCCCTGCCTGAAGAAGTGGTCGTGCAGCCCCGTGGCTTCTTCAGACATCCGCCTCGGCATTTGCCTTCTCACTCAGGGGAAAACCACGGAAAAACCCTGAGCAAGGCGTGGGTACAACGGGACTTCTCGATCTGCCACGACGAAACGCTCCAACTTTTGGTCCCGCGACGTCTCTGGAACTCTGCAGCTTCCTGTCCCGCGACGTCCCTGGAACTCCACTCTGGAACGTCCCACGTCGACTCCAACGCTCCGACGCTGCATCCTCCTTCGTGCAGCCTCCGGAACCCCGTGCAGACTCCAGCGCTGCCTCGTTTGCAGGCAGCCTCCTCCAGAAGGACGTCCGACGACGTCTCCACTGCTTCGGCGACGTTCCGTCCTCCTCGTGGAATCTTTGGTCGCGGTCGACCCTCTCCCCCAGGGACTCGTCCTCGATGTCCTTCCGGTGGCTGTACGAGTTTGAGACTTCAATCCCTTCACGGCTCCGGATGCCATGCAAAAGAGACGGAGAAGCATTAACATTTACTTTCATTTGAGAGAATTCGTAGGAGCTGAAAGAACCGGGAAGACGGAAAGGCGGGACGGAACCGATAACAGGGGATCACAGCTCATGAGCATGTTATCGGCCCGTTCCCCGTTCAATCTGCCCAGCACCCCAGCTCGTCTGCATTTTCTTTCTTCTGGGCTTCTTGTCCTCTTCTCCCTCTCTCAGGCCTTGGCTTTCAGATGGCCCCATTCCTCTTCGTGGCTTCTGGTGCTGACCCAGGGGACCGTCCTGTGCGTCCTGTTAACGCTCCCGTCTCCGCGACATCTCCTCCAGCCGATCCAAGCAGTCGCAACCGCTTGTCCGACTGGTGGTTGGAGATGCCATTTCCCGGCTGCTGTCCACCCTGTCGACGCGGACCTCTTGGATTGCACAAACCGGGGAGGAGCCAAGATCCACGCCAACAGGGCTAGAGAAGCGGTTCCACGTATGTCCGCGCTCCACTGCGGACTGCTACTCTGTCGTAGCACAGACGGGAAATTCGGGAACGCGTATCCAGGCCGCGGTGGCAGTCCCCCGACACCTTGACCCTCGTCGTGGGGTTTCGTGCTTTCTGAAACACTTTAAAGAAACAGAGGGCTGGGCTACGAAGGTAGCCTCCGCAGCCCAGTCCAGTAGATTAGCTTACCCCGGGTCTCCACGAAGGCGAACACGAACAAAAACAGTGTTCGCGAACGTTTTCGTCTGTTCTAGTCGTGTCCACTCTGGCGCAAACATGAACAATACTCAGCGTATGAATCGTATGTGAATTCGACAGCTCTTCATATGCGCTGGATGCACTCGCCGGTGCAATAGTCACTTTGGATCGCAATTGCTTATTCGACAGCTCTTCATATGCGCTGGATGCACTCGCCGGTGCAATAGTCACTTTGGATCGCAATTGATTGTTCGACAGCTCTTCATATGCGCTGGATGCACTCGCCGGTGCAATAGTGACCTTGAATAGCAATTGATTGTTCGACAGCTCTTCATATGCGCTGAATGCACTCACCGGTGCTATCGCGATGTTGTCATCTATCGTTTTATGTAGTTTCTTGTGTACTCGTACCTGCCCCTCCTTTTTGTATGTACGGAGGTTCTCTAATCGGCTGTTGTCGATTATATCTACTATCTATAATTTCTGGCAACATGCAGTCCTCATAGAACTTGCTCAGTTTTTCTTCCATCTCTGTTGCCCAGAATCGATCATCTCTCGATACTGTTGTAACCTTCATTCCTTTTGGCGTCCATAAACAAAAATAGGCCCGTTGCCTTTTCGTTATGTGCAATTGTCCTTGCACTTGATAATAGTAATAATGATTTTTATTCATTTCATTACCCTTAAAATTACGCCTTATATTACCAAGTTGCTGTATTGCTTCAGCAGGTGATAAATCCTTGGCCGATTCAGGACACTTTACTTCGACGATTTTATCACTGTCCACGAGGCCGTCAGGAGTTGCACCTAAGTGAGGCACAGTGTCGTCGATGAAGAGGCCACACGGTAGAATATGGATCCCTAATTCTTCTTCCATTTGTCTCAAGGCGTTTGCCTCATTTTCCCTTCCGTATTCGAGAGAACGTAAATTTTGGAGTTGCGGGTACATTATACTCTTCACAGTATTTGCCCGTGGTGTAGTCTTTCGTAATCGGCATACCTTGCCGCAATTGGATGCAGTTAATAATTTTTTTCTATAACTAATCCACTTTTCGCTATTCGCCTGATTACGAGTGTCCTCTTCGATCTCGCATCGCATCCTTTGCCAGTCATGGAGTATAGCCGCGTGCCTTTCACACTCGGAAGAGTACACTGTCTCTTCCATGTCTGGTTTTTCTGCGCTAGGACCGTAATCCTGGTCGCACGATTGCTTTTTACTTCGGAAGGAGGATGTTTTCACTTCTTTTTTATATTCCCTTGCTTTTTCTGCTGCACGCTTCCGACGTCCTTCCAGCTTTCTTACCATGGTTGGCGGCTGTTTATCCATTGCCGTACTCAATCTGCTAAACGCCTCTTTTGTATTATATTGGACGACTGCAGCGGAGACTCTGCCCTGATACGAGCCCCCTCGTCCAAAGTTTATCCTTTTGCCTCCGATGAATTTGGCAATGATATTATTAAAACTTTCAACAGCATTGTTGTTTAGACCGTGCAGCAAACTGTCAACTTTAGGGAAAAGTGGCTGCATCGCTTCTTCGATACTCTGATAAATACCAGCTTCTCTCAACCGTGGTACGTAATCCTCTCTGTTAGGATCAGAGTATTTCTTACAGAAGTATGCTAACTTCTGACACTCCTTGTGTTCACCGAAAACGTGACTCGGTACATTCGTCAAGTCTTCCTTCAAATTTCTTATTCGTTCCTCGAGTGTTATTTCTTCTTGCAACCGGTATTCTGCAGTTTTCTTTATACCAGTACGCAGGCGGAGAGCATTATTCTTTACGACAGCTCTTAGGTCTTTATCGCGGCCTTTTGTTGCGATTTCGTTTATTTTTTTACTGAAATTGCGTAGCAGGTGATTGGTGCATTCTATTTTTCGTACCTGCACCATGTAGTTTTTATATGGATCACTGTCCAATATCTTCTTGTACACACTGCTATCGCCATCGGCGACTAATATAGAGTACACTAGGCCGTGCATATCTATGCTGCAATTGAAACCTTCGACAATAGCAACACTCTCCATGCCGGTTGAACTCTGATTACGACCCCAGTTCTTGAAGCAACGATGCTCGCGCGGTTCTTTCTTCTTCGTACCTGCTATTTGGCAAGTCATGCAGAATTTATTCTTCACGCTAATGTACAGCACTTTCTTCGTGTGATATCCCACGATGGCTCCTACGCCAGAAAGAGAATTGTAATCTCCTCCGCGGTACGACCTTTTCATCCAGCTATCATCTGCGACAACTGGGATAAAGGGTACGCCGGATTCTGGATTTACGTCGCCTCTTGCTATAGCTAATGCTTTTTCCTCTTTTCCAGCATCTTCCATTTCGCGTTGTGCGGCCACTTCGAGGGCATCGATTAGGTCGTTTTGACAGTTCTCGTAGATCCTTTTAGTCATACAGGACACGTTCACGGCAGTCATTATGTCCTCCAGTTGATTATATCCGCCGCCCGTCATCATTGTTGCGGCAACAGCGGCGCGGTTGATATCCATAGTGGCATCACTCTTCCGAAGACAGGATATGCGCTCTGTGTATTCGCACATTTTGCACTGTACATAATAGACATTTTCCAGTCCATTCCGTTGACATGTAATTATTTCGAAATGTTCGATGCCACAGCCTATAGTCGAATGTTTTCCAAGATTTTTTATCTGTTCGAAAACATACGGAAAATCAACGAAGTCTATTCCTTCTGAAATTGAATTTTCCGGCTGTTCTGGTTCTGGATTTTCAAGCACCCAGTAATCGACATCACTTCCAACATCTTGATTCGTTTGATGTCTCTCACGGAATGTATCTCATCCCTGTCTGTGTCCAAATCTATTTCTTGTGCAATTTCTTCTTCATTCGACTCGAAATGCACTTGTTCCAAAATTTCCTCTTCGTCCGCGTTGAAATGTATTTCTTCTAAAATATCTTCCGCGTCCGTATCGAAATGTACTTGCTCTACAATTCCTTCGATAATTGGGAAGTCTTGAAAATTTCCTACGTTTTTCCTCGTGTATTCTGTCCGTAGGAAACTCATACGCAGCAGATGTGTTGGTTAGTGTTTCGTCGTACGAGGTACCTGCACGCGTACCTGCTTCCGCCACGGTGCCCTGACCTACCGTGAGGCACGCTGCTCTTTTCAATCGTTGCCTGCACGTAAAGAGTCAATAATCAGTAACACGCGTTGTACATACATAGAAATAATAAAAACATATATTAGAAAAGAAAAGCAGGCACAGTAAAAGAAGAGATAGTACAGTAATGTCTCGATGTAAGCGAAAGCCTCAGCACGAAGTAAGTTTAACTTTTCGTTGACTCTCTGGGTGTGAACCACCCATAAGCAGATTTTGACGCTCTGAACCTTTTAAATGCAAAATAAATACCTTTTTTCAATGCCGACTTGCAAACAATTTTTTCTCGGAAAATGTTATATCCGAACATCAACTGTGTAGATTTTTAGCTTCTAATATTGAAATTTGTAAAAGTTACAATTTTTTAAAGATTTTCTTCGTTTTTTCTCGACATGTGGTAATCTAGAATTATTTGACAAAAGCTGTGATAAAATTGAAATAAAAAAATTATTGGAATATATTCTAGAGACCTTGAAATTGACCCATGATTTTTTTTATAATGATTGGATGCTTTGGATGAGAATGGCAGTCGTTCAAAAATTGCTCTGTGTGTGAGCCACCCAGGTATGTAAAAGTTGATCGAAAAAAGAAGTGTGTCAACGAAGGGTTAAAAATACCCGTGTGCGTGTGAAACAATACCAACGCAATCAAAATTTAAAATTAAAACTTGTAGACTGTGTTTGTATGAGTGCCGCGAAAATAGAGGGAGAGAGAGAGAGAGAGAGAGAGAGAGAGAGAGAGAGAGAGAGAGAGAGAGAGAGAGAGAGAGAGAGAGAGAGAGAGAGAGAGAGAGAGAGAGAGATTGATGTGCTTTATTTAGCCGTGGCTACTACATTTCTGTACATTTGCATTCCACTTCATCATCATACGTAACGTATTGCAAATGAATAAAAATTCATAACATTTCACATACAGATTGCATAAAATATCTATAAATATATAATATAACATACACATTGTATAAAACATCTAAAATAAATGTAAATATAAAATCTAGAATTATAAAAATATACAAAACATTAAATATTTAATAACATTACAGACCATAATACCAATTGCAATAACAATAATAACGAATCACAATAATAACCACTATAATAACTACTATATCATGTACAATTCTAATAACGTCGTCGCGCCATAAAGCATACTGCTGTAATTGTTTTCTTTTATATACTTTTTTAGATGCCTCTTAAAGTCTTCTACCCTCTCTTTACTCTTAATCTGGTCCGGTAGTTCATTAAACATTTTAAACCCTGTACATACTATTGATTTCTGTCCTGTAAGTGTTCTCGTTCTCTTTATCGCGATATTGTCTCTGCTTCTCGTATTGTAGTTATGCCTGTCTTTTATTATTTCGACTTCTCCCGTCAAATACTCTGGTGCTAAACCATTTTTCATCTTATATACTAATTGACATGTATTATACCTGATCCTTTGTCTTATGTTCATAAATTGCAGCGTTTCTAACATATCTTTTATAGGTGTGTACTTGCTAACTCCCAGTATAATTCTCATACTTCTATTTTGTGTCTTTTGTAGCATTTCTTTCTTTCCTTCACTTAAGTTTATTAATATTGTACTGTAATATTCATAATGTGGCGCTATAATTGCTTTATATATCACAGTCCGGCAGTAATAGCTGATGTGTTTTTTTATTCTATTTAGGAATCCTATTTTTTTACCTACTTTCTTTGTGATGAACCACGCGTGTTCTTCGAACAATAGATGTTTATCAATAACTACCCCTAGGTATTTTACTTGCTCTACTTCCTCTATCACTTCTCCACCTATCTTAATTGCACATCGTTTTTTTACTCCTACCCTCCTTGGGTCATGTATCGGTAAAAATACTGTCTTCTTAACATTCACTTTCAACGCATTTCTTCTTAGCCATTCATGCAGTTCCTTTAGGATTTCATTCAGCTTATTCTGTATGTATTCAATATTATCGCTACACACATATATAATCATATCATCCGCAAATAGTCTAAATTCACACTCATACCCATTCATTACTTGTTTTATATCATTTATATATGTAATAAATAGCAGTGGTCCCAACTTACTCCCTTGCGGTACACCATGTTTTACGATCAGCTCTTCCGAAATTATTTGATTCCATTTGACTTTTTGCCTTCTATTACTCAAATAAGATCTAAACCATTCTAGTACTTTCCCTTTTAGGCCATATTTGTCCAACTTTTCTATCAACCTTTTTCTGTGAATCGTTTCGAATGCTCTTTTAAAGTCAATGAACACTACTCCAATTACTTCATTCCTATCCATTCTTTCCCTCCAATTGATAATAGTGCTTTGCAATGCTGTTTCGCATGAATGTCCTTCTCTGAATCCTGACTGTTCCTTTATCAATGTTTTATTCTGCTCAAAATGTTTTAAAATCTGATCTTTTACCACTTGCTCGAGTATCTTTTCATATACCGGTAACGAGTTTATTGGCCTATAGTTGATTGCTTCATTGTTTCCATTAATTTTTGGTATTGGTATCACTATAGCAGTCTTCCATTCTTCAGGGACGTTTCCTTCTCGTATGGCTGCATTAATGAGATTGAATATAATATTTTTATCTGCTCCCCACACTTTTTTAATTATATCTACATTTATATCTTCTCTGGCTCCTTTCTTTTCCGCCAATTTCTTTATTATCGTCTCCAATTCTTTACAGGTTATTTCTCGAAATTCTTTTATTTCTGTTTCATATTGCGGTTCACAGTTGTCAGCAACCAGTCCACATTCATACTGTATTTCTTCCACTATGTGTTCTATACTTTTTACAAAATATTCATTAAATCTCCTTGCTATTTCCTTTTGATCTGTATATGCTACTTCTCCAAATATTATTTGCTCCTGTACTTTCATTTGTTTTTGATTCCCCATTAAGCTTTTTATAGTTTTCCACATACACTTTGGATCATTTTTGTACCTATTTATCTCAACTTCATAGTATTGTTTCTTGTTTTTTCTTATTGTCGCGACTACTTCATTCCTTTTCCTTTTATAGTATTCCCACTCTTCGTCGTTTCCATTTTCACGTGCTTTCTTGTATGCTTCATCCCTATTTTTCGATGCTATTCTGACACTATCGTCTATCCATGGTCTGTTTTCCCACTTCGCTCGTATAAATCTTTTAACTGCTGGTGCTTCTTGATCCAATGTTTTAACTATATTTTCAATTGTTTTATTCGCCAGAGCATTGATGTCTGTGTGCTTGTTGCACATGTCATCCATGTTATTTCTTAGTACTTCATTAAATCTCTCATTGTTGATATTTTTTACATCTCGTTTATAACGTACTGTTTTTCTCTTCGTTTGACTCGTCGTATTACTATATATATCCACTTTTATTTTCACTATACTGTGATCTGTGATTCTTGGAGTGTCATTTACTTCAGTCTTTATATAAAAATTTGAAAATACAAGGTCGATGGTCGTATTAGAGTTTTTTGCACACCTAGTTGGTGCTTGTACGTATTGTTTCATTCCTATTGTTTGTAATTCTCGCGTGAGTCTTCTGCTATACTGGGTTACTTTACTCATGTCAATATTAAAGTCGCCAACCACTATCAAATGCCCTCTATCTACCAATTCCTCGCATTCCTGTACGATTGTTGTAATAAATTTACCATTACTTGAATTTGGTGATCGATATACATTAATTATACTACCTTCATATTTTCCTGTTAACCTAATTACATTCATCCATATGCATTCCTTGCCCTTATCATCATTAATTACTTTATTGTCTGTAATGCTATATCTTATACCTTTTTCTATATATGTTAATACGCCTCCGGTTCTATTGTTCTTTGTGTTCGTTCTGACAGTTTCATAATTTTCCATATCCAACTCATTGTCATATACTTCTTCCGTGATATGCGTTTCTGTAAGACATATTATTTTTGTTTTCGCATTACTAGCCATCCATTCAATTTCTTCTTTGTGGTATAGAAAGCCTTGTATATTAAGTAATAAAATGAAGTTTGGTCTATTCCATCGCTCTGTCTTTCTACTTCCCATCTCTCCGCTCTGTGTTAGTCATTCGTCATAATACATAATATTTTTTCGTGCTCTAGTCACCATTCTCCTGTATGCTTGACACTGCTTGTCTGTTACCTCATGCTTTGTTGACATTCCGGTTAGTTCATGTTCTTCTAGCATATTTATGCAATTAGTGCAGTTCTTGGCCTCTGTAGTACAGTCTCTTTCTGTGTGTTCACCTGCACATTTCCTACATCTCATTTTATTTCTGCAGTCCTTCGCATAGTGGAAGAACCCCACCCCCCCCCCCCCCCCAGCACTTATAACATCTTAGTATACTAACATAGTCATACACTCTACATCTGTTCCACCCAATCAAAATTATTTGTTCCTCTATTAGTTTGTTATAAGTACCCGGATCTACCTCTAGAATAGCACTATCTTCTTTCCCTTCTCTTTCTATTTTTTTCAGGATTCTCATTTGCACATTTTTCGCTTTGGTTTCTAATCGATTTTGTTTGATAATTGTATTTACAAGCTCCTTATTATCTATGCTCTTCATTTCTTTATCAATTCCTACTATTTTAACCGTCGGCATTTTTTTTTTATTAATACTTATCTCATAGCTTTGCCCTATCTGCTCCTTTAACTCTTTTCTTAGAATTTCTCTTTGTTCTACCTGTTCACAATCCAAAATTACTTTACCGCTTTGAGTACTTACTATCTTATTTATTCCCACTCCTAATTTCGCTATATCAATTTTCTCTATTTTATGCATAATATTATTTAGTTTATCCTGTATTGTTGTATCACCCTCCATTTCTGATCTTATTCTTTTTACGCTTCTGAGTGTATCGTTCATTTTGTACTTCTCACCAGGACTATTTTTACTTAATTTTCTATCTATTTTGCCATCGCATTTCACCAATTGATGAAATGAATTGTATGTCTTATGTAGTTTGGCACAGCTTTGATGAAATCCTTTGAGACAACTTTGACATTCATAAATATGTCTGACAATTTGTTTTTTACACTCCCAACATTTATAACTCATAATGTTACTGACCTCTGTGCATGACTAGACACATTTATTATACCTTTATACTTTAATCGACTCACTTTCTCCTCTATTTCTCTCCACTGTTCTGACTTTTAGGTTATGTTCTGCTTGTTGTCATAGATCGAGGTATTATATTGTGTTTAATTTGTGGCTTTTATTCGAGTGTATTCCGTGTACGGTTTCCCATTGATTTTGTAATATGTTTGTATAAGTTTAAGACAATTGAGCAATCAATTGATTTACATGCGTTATTTGGTTGAAATAAATTCCCGAAAACACCCTTACATTTCGGACCGTCACAGTGGTCTCCCCCCTTAGGTTCACCTACATGATTTCAATACCCAGGGTACCCGGGTGCCCACCTATACAAATATGAGTTTTTGAATAAATTAATTGATAAATAATTAATATGAGTACAGGGGCGGTGTAATACATAAAAACGATTGTTTATATAATTAAAAATATGAAAAATATTTATTTATGGCATTCATTACATTTTGTAATCGTGACTGCGTGTTCATCGCAAACAGGTTTTTTACATTGCACACAGGATTTCCTTGTCTTCCTACGTTTTTTTGTGACATCTCTGTAGCACAAATGACACGAACCTGTGATGACTTTTCTGCCTGTCTTGTCTGTAGCCGGTGTGGAGCCAGACGGAATCACAGGAGGATTCACCTGTTTTCCGAGGACGCTCTCAATCGCTAACTTCGTTGAATAGTTTCTTATGATCTGCGAATTTTCAAAGCGATCTTCAACAATGGGTGTGGCGGGCTCTTCGCTCAGTTGACGCAAAAATAAGCGACGTCGATTCGTCTTCTTTTTTAACATTTTATTATTTTCATAATAGATAATATACGAAGCAATGGCGGCAACGTCCAAAATATTGAAAAATAAGGCGAGTGGCCACCTGCTTGTAATGCGGTGCGTTGTATATCTCCCTACCATTTGGTCCATTGTATCGACGCCAGTCTTGTACTTATTATAGAATAATATCATCTCTGGCTTTCTCTTTGCATCATTCGTCACTGCCATATCCGAGTGCATTGTGGACAAGACAATTACCGCTTTATTTTTCTTGGGTACGTACGAGCATAGAGTTGCTTTCTCGTGAAAACCAAATAGCGTCGAACATACTTCCCTTGTTTTTGCTGCAGCCATTGCGTTGGGAATATAGGGTTTATTTTTCTTCAAAGTGCCAACGATGGTTAATCTCCATGACAATAAATGTTTGGCAAGGGGTAACGTTGTGAAGAAATTGTCCATAGATATATTTCTTCCGCTTCCTTTATACTGCGCCGCAAGCTCCTTCACAACTCTTTCTCCTTGGTTCGTCTCTCGAACATTTCCAGTCTTCCCGGTGTAAATTATTCCGTTTAGCGGATAAGCGTTTTCAGCATCACAAATCCAACATATTTTTATGCCATACTTTGCTGGCTTAGATGGAATGTACTGAGTGAACTTGGTGCGTCCTCGGAAAGGATATAGTTGTTCATCGATGGTTAAATTTTCCGTTGGCCGGTACATTTTTGATAAATTTGCATTGAGCATGTTCCAGATGTCACGTATTGGAGAAGCTTTATCTTCACGCGCACGTTCACGACGGGTATTCCAATCATCAAATGGGATGAAACGCAAAATGTTCCAGAAACGATTCAAACCCATCGTTGCTCGATACAGAGGAAACGAAGACGGTTTCCACATTTCAGTGGTGTGATCTATATTAGAATTATTTGCCCCCGCACAAAGCAAAATTCCTGAAAACGCATACATTTCCTGGGGTGTTAAATCTTTCCATACGAGCAGCGATCGTTCCGGGTTTTTGTTATTGTACTCTTGGTACACTTTTGCTGCCCTTTTATTGGTACAACGAACTATAATGTCTATTATTTCATTTGACAAAATTGTCTTGAAGGTATTGCAGATGGATAGAGTTTCCGTGCTTCTATGTGGGCCACTTCTTTGATGTACAATATTGTGTGCTGCAGCTTGGTGTTGAGGTAACGGTGTTCTTCTCCACACCGTTTTGTCTTTTGCTACAAAAATGCTTTCGGTTTCCTCTCCAGCAGCCGCGTGTACTTCTTCGTCCTGTTCTTGGGCCTCGTTTCCACTCCCATCGCTCTCTTCGCTCTCGGTTTGGGTCTGTACTAGAGATTCAGATTTCACGTGTACGACTTGTACACGTGTACACGTGTAGTTCATACATCCGTGTTCTAATCCGTGTACTTCTTAATACACGGATACACGGGTATTGAAATACACGTGTACACGTGTATCGAAATTCACGGATCGTAGTATCCGTGTACCCGTGTACTGAAATTCACGGGTACACGTGTATCGAAATATACGGTTTCACGTGTATTAAGGTATCCATATTTAATTTTTTAACTAAATATCCGAATGTTTAGATTTTACGCAAATAGTTTGCGATAGGTAGGTACAAACATAATTTACTAGGTTGCAGATGAAAATAAAAAACATCACGATTTTGTTTAATAAAGTTTAATCTATTAATCCTTTGTTTTGGTGTAAGAATACTAACGCGTTAACATTCTCTGGGAGTAAACGGTTTTTTTTTTTTGTTACAATGCTTTCAGCACACGAAAAACATCTTTCCGACATTGCCGAGGTTGCTGGAATGGTTAAATATTTTTTGGCAACATGGGAAATTACCGGGTATTTATTTGCCCTAGCCTTCCACCAGTCAAATGGGTCTAAGTCGAAGCGTAATTGTGGCTCGGCCATATAAGGTAAAAGGCCCTATTATGGCACAGATGCTAGAGAGGGATATGATATTTTCAATGATTTTAAATAATTAAGAACCTAAATGTTGCGAATTTGTGCGTTATTCAATTATTTCGTGTTTTCTGAAGTAGAAATAATCGTTGTTCTGTAAGTATAACGTTAAAAAATAATTATATGCTTGCAAAATAAGAGTGATGTACACGTATGTATTTATGGCACAGCTTTGAAGTCCGTGTCCCTGGTGTTCCATAATGTATGTCCCTATTTATGGTACAGATAAAAACAAAGAAACCACTATCTTTTCTTATATTTCTGTTATTTTTATAAAAATAATATTTATATACTTATGTACATTAGTTTTTAAAAAGAATGGGGTTGACAAAATAATGAAAAACATAAAAAATATTTTTTAGAAATGAAACTATTTATTTTGTTTCGTTAATTTTTTTCTGTATTTCGTTTATTTTCTGTTGCAATTTCTTTTTTTCTGCAGCTATTAGTCTTTTTTCTTCCTGCAGATTTTTCTTTTTGGCAATTTTGTCATGTTTTATTTTTTCTTTCTCTTCCTTCTGGAGCTGCTCTTGCCACCAGGCATCAGAGGTTGCAGCCGCTGGCCGTTTCGGCTTCTCCGAACCTTCGACCTTCACCCTCTTTTTTTTGGTAAATATTTTGTGGGCAACGTAAATGCCTCTGCAAAATTTTTCGTTTGGGCAATGTTGCTATCTTCTATGGATGAAAAATGTTGTATTGGTACGTGTATTATAATCTATATTTTTTAACAGCATTCGACTTACCTTGATTATCAATCATCGCAGCATTCTCCTTCTCTGATGTTTTATGAATTATATTATTATTTAAATTAATACTACTCTCTATATATTCAAATATAACATTTTCTTGAATATGCTGAGGTATATTAATTACGTCTAAAACCCTTTCTGGTATATTATCTACCTGGTTTTCTAAAATCAAATCGTCTATCTGATTTTCGCTAGCTTCTGGAGCTACTACATTAAATTTAAAATCTATTAAATTTTCTACGCTCCTGACGATGGGTTATCCTTTCAGACTACCATCTAAATTGTATAAATAAAAAACACGCCTCATAATTTCATTTAAATAAATCACCATTATATTAAAAAATAAATTATTAATTGATTGTAACTAAGATAAATTGATTGAAAGTAAAAAATTGATTAAAAGTGAAAAATTGGTTACAAGTAAAAAATTGATTACAAGTAAAAAATTGATTAAAAGTAAAAAAGATTATTTAGTGACTACAAAAGCATATACAGTGTGTCCGCGGGAAAGCTAAACAGCCGGCTTCCTCCTAAACTATTGGAGATAAAAATATAAAAAAAATAGGGAATTGCATGGTTCGAGGGGGCCAATTAATTAGCGCGAACGAATTTTTCTATCGATTATTATTTTAAAAGATACGATGGTCAAGTTCGGTTTTTCAAATGGAACTATTTTTTTTGAACACCTGAGTTGATAGTGCGTTCCAAGACAAATGCAATAAGCTTTAATGTATACACTTTATTTTCACTGGTTTTTAAGATATTGCGCTTGCAAATTTACTGATTTTCACTGGAAGAAAACTGTCTGGTATAGCACGGACCGGGGACGGTCTTACTGGTTCCACGGGTGACACTGCCTTTTGAAATAGATACCTACCTGCCAAAGGTCTACGCCAGGCCCAAAGGCTGGACAATTTTTTTCCGTCAGAAATGCTACTTAGGTAGGTACATCTGCGGTATATTTATTTCGCACTTGCTTCTACGCTCGGATGGCCGGTTCTTTTGGGAGGGATGCAAGTTCGATTGGTTAGGTTAGGAGGAGTGAAAGTTGCTAGACTAAATTTCAATCATAGGGAGCAGATTGTATCAGAACCATTCGGATTTGCATTCCTCACAAACGGCTGCTCTCTTGAAGAGGCCCTCTTCACAGCAATGCCCACCTTCTCTCGCACGGAATACGTTAACGCTTGCTTTTGTTCTGATATTGAAGCTCGTGTTTATACTCGAGAGGACCACGCGTCGACAGCGGGCTACCCCTTTTCTTCCTGTGTCCCTCCACGAGCCGTGCTGACGGTGGATTGTAGGAGCGTAGATATCTGGATGCCAGTTATTGAATTCAGGAGACGTTAGAAACATTTTATTACAAAACACACAATTAAAGTAAATCGTATTCCTCTCGGGCAGGAGTACTGATAATGATCGAACTTGCGCCCCACTTCGCGCAGACCAATTACACGGAGGGTAGTCGGGTCACACACTGCCCAAATGTGTGATGCGCTGGCACCCCGTGGCGAGGACAGTCCTTCGCTGTGCCTCACCCGATTTTTATGGCTCTTTTCGGAAAAAGGTACGAATCCTGGGCCGAACGTAACGAATTGAAGTCGACCGTCCGCAGTCGAGGGTGAAATATCCATTTGAGCGTATTAAGAAACTCTTTTCTTCATCGTATCGAAGGGGAAGTGACGCCAATGGATTCCGGGCGTTCTCCCGATTAAAATCATGCCAAACATCATGAAAATCGGACTATTTTTATATAAGGAATACAAATAGCTTGTGTCAAAGTAGTCCGATTTGCATGACATTTGGTATGATTTTCGTCAGAAAAACATAAGGAATCCATTGGCACCACTTCCCTTTCGATACGACGAAGCAAAGAATTTCTTAATACGCTCAAATGGATATTTCACCCTCGACTGCGGGGGCTCGACCTCAATTCGCTACGTTCGGCCCAGGATTCGTACCTTTTTCCGGAAAAAGCCATAAAAATCGGGTGAGGCACAGCGAAGGACTGTCCTCGCCACGGGGTACCAGGCCGCCGCATCTCCTTGACGGGCGTTGCTCCATAATTACCCTGTATCTGGTTAGGAAATAAAATAATTCTTTATTTTTTATCGTATGGATATGGAAGTGTCGCAGATAGATTCCTTGGGGATTTCCGATGAAAATCATGCCAAGTGTCGTGGAAATCGGACAACTCTTACATAAGGAATACAAATTGCTTGTGTCAAAGTAGTCCGATTTGCATGACATTTGGTATGATTTTCGTCAGAAAAACATAAGGAATCCATTGGCACCACTTCCCTTTCGATACGACGAAGCAAAGAATTTCTTAATACGCTCAAATGGATATTTCACCCTCGACTGCGGGGGCTCGACCTCAATTCGCTACGTTCGGCCCAGGATTCGTAACTTTTTCCGGAAAAAGCCATAAAAATCGGGTGAGGCACAGCGAAGGACTGTCCTCGCCACGGGGTACCAGGCCGCCGCATCTCCTTGACGGGCGTTGCTCCATAATTACCCTGTATCTGGTTAGGAAATAAAATAATTCTTTATTTTTTATCGTATGGATATGGAAGTGTCGCAGATAGATTCCTTGGGGATTTCCGATGAAAATCATGCCAAGTGTCGTGGAAATCGGACAACTCTTACATAAGGAATACAAATTGCTTGTGTCAAAGTAGTCCGATTTGCATGACATTTGGTATGATTTTCGTCAGAAAAACATAAGGAATCCATTGGCACCACTTCCCTTTCGATACGACGAAGCAAAGAATTTCTTAATACGCTCAAATGGATATTTCACCCTCGACTGCGGGGGCTCGACCTCAATTCGCTACGTTCGGCCCAGGATTCGTAACTTTTTCCGGAAAAAGCCATAAAAATCGGGTGAGGCACAGCGAAGGACTGTCCTCGCCACGGGGTACCAGGCCGCCGCATCTCCTTGACGGGCGTTGCTCCATAATTACCCTGTATCTGGTTAGGAAATAAAATAATTCTTTATTTTTTATCGTATGGATATGGAAGTGTCGCAGATAGATTCCTTGGGGATTTCCGATGAAAATCATGCCAAGTGTCGTGGAAATCGGACAACTCTTACATAAGGAATACAAATTGCTTGTGTCAAAGTAGTCCGATTTGCATGACATTTGGTATGATTTTCGTCAGAAAAACATAAGGAATCCATTGGCACCACTTCCCTTTCGATACGACGAAGCAAAGAATTTCTTAATACGCTCAAATGGATATTTCACCCTCGACTGCGGGGGCTCGACCTCAATTCGCTACGTTCGGCCCAGGATTCGTAACTTTTTCCGGAAAAAGCCATAAAAATCGGGTGAGGCACAGCGAAGGACTGTCCTCGCCACGGGGTGCCAGCGCATCTCCTTGACGGGCGTTGCTCCAGAATTACCCTGTATCATTTGGGCAGTGTGTGACCCGACTACCCTCCGTGTAATTGGTCTGCGCGAAGTGGGGCGCAAGTCCGATCATTATCAGTACTCCTGCCCGAGAGGAATACGATTTTCTTTAATTATAGTACATGTGTGTTTTGTAATAAAATGTTTCCATCGTCTCCTGAATTCAATAACTGGCATCCAGATATCTACGCTCCTACAATCCACCGTCAACACGGCTCGTGGAGAGACACAGGAAGAAAAGAGGTAGCCCGCTGTCGACGCGTGGTCCTCTCGAGTATAAACACGAGCTTCAATATCAGAACAAAAGCAAGCGTTAACGTATTCCGTGCGAGAGAAGGTGGGCATTGCTGTGAAGAGGGCCTCTTCAAGAGAGCAGCCGTTTGTGAGGAATGCAAATCCGAATGGTTCTGATACAATCTGCTCCCTATGATTGAAATTTAGTCTAGCAGCTTTCACTCCTCCTAACCTAACCAATCGAACTTGCATCCCTCCCAAAAGAACCGGCCATCCGAGCGTAGAAGCAAGTGCGAAATAAAAGTAACGGTGCGCTTCTCGATACCGCAGATGTACCTACCTAAGTAGCATTTCTGACGGAAAAAAATTGTCCAGCCTTTAGGCCTGGCGTAGACCTTTGGCAGGTAGGTATCTATTTCAAAAGGCAGTGCCACCCGTGGATCCAGTAAGACCGTCCCCGGTCCGTGCTATACCAGACAGTTTTCTTCCAGTGAAAATCAGTAAATTTGCAAGCGCAATATCTTAAAAACCAGTGAAAATAAAGTGTATATATTAAAGCTTATTGAATTTGTCTTGGAACGCACTATCAACTCAGGTATTAAAAAAAATAGTTCCATTTGTAAAACCGAACTTGACCATCGTATCTTTTAAAATAATAATCGATAAAAAAATTTGTTCGCGCTAATTAATTGGCCCCCTCGAACCATGCAATTCCCTATTTTTTTATATTTTTATCTCCAATAGTTTAGGAGGAAGCCGGCTGTTTAGCTTTCCCGCGGACACACTGTATTGGTGGAAAGGGGGTAGTCCGCTCATTGTGTGATATTGACCGTGAGCGGCCACTAGACGGTCCATATATTGTGCAATATTCAATATTAATGCACATAAATATTGTGCATTATATTGCACAAAAACATTGACCTTCTAGAGGCTGCTTAAAAACAAAACAGTCTCCTGCATGCAAAATGTTGGTAATTGTAAAGCGTACAAATCAAAGGTCCCGCAGTAGCTTCGAACAGCTCATACATAAGTCTTAAACCTATTCAAGTGTAGCGGAGCGCAGTTTATTGCCTACCGAACATAAAGAAATTAGCTTGCAGCAATTGGAGATTAAGCCTAAAAACCTTCCTATAATTCTGCAAGTTATTTGCCAGATGTTTTCAATTACTTTATAGCGCGTAAGACTCAGGCCTGCACAGCGAGCCTTTTTCAGCGCCTAGCGGCAAGCAACCAGCCGTACGCCGTTACTAAGGGTAAAATCGGTGAGGCGAACTGCAGTAGTGTAGGTACTCGACGAGCCCGCATAGAGCCCCCGTAGGTGCGGGCTCGTCGAGCACCTACACTACTGCAGTTCGCCTCACCGATTCTACCCTTAGTAACGGCGTACGGCTGGTTGCTTGCCGCTAGGCGCTGAAAAAGGCTCGCTGTGCAGAGCTGCTGGGTTGGAAAACGTCGAAAGTCATAAACCTGCAATAAACCGCGGCCCGCTAACGATACGTTTAGGGCATCATGCAGATGGTTAAATTGGAGACTCACGCCTGGGAAATACCGGAAGTCCCGTTGGATTTTTCGATGCATATTTTTCCCACCTTTCCGCCTACGATTTGTGAGGGAGGAGCTTTTTCGTGACCAATTATATTAAAGACAGTCGCACGAAACTCCACCTTCAAACAGAAACGTCATCCAGGAAACTAATATATAAGAACCGCGTTTTGTAGCAGCGAGTTAGAGAGTCCTTGAACCACCTAGTGTTACACCAGTGGTATGTAATACGATTCGTGGATTCTAGGAATAATATTATAAGTTATTGGTTCAATTCCGATACATATTCCTATTTATAATTAACTGGACTATCTATAATTAATTTTTCGATAATTTTAAATACGCTTTTGAAATGTCGAAACGCAAAAGTTGGGTATGGAGATTAGCAAGCCGTGATGGCGATAAAGCCACCTGTAATCTGTGCGACGAAGATGAAAACAATGAATTTTCGTGTGCGGGTGGAACAACTGGCTCCATTGGTAGGCATTTGACGTCCATTCACGATTTGAAGCCTACCAGCAATAATATTGAAGCAGAAAGTACCTCATCGAATGTCAACGGTAAGTATCAACATTTACCATCATAGTGCAGTATGTCCGGTTTGTTTGTATACACTAGGGTGGACCTTCTTTTTCGACTATCAAATTTTTTGCACGCCGCCCCCCAATTTTGTTCCATTTGATAAAAAAATAATTTGTGCAAAATTTGCAATATGCAATATGCACTGCGAGATCCTAGTAGAGATTTTCGTCCCAAACACGAATCCGTAAACAGAATTTCTCTATCGCCCTCAGTTTTTGAAAAACATGAGTTTTTGTAAAATGCGCACGATTTTTTCTTCATACAAAATTTCACATTTATTGCAACTTTAACGCGAATGAGGCGCGTCTTTCTCTTATCCGATCAACCTAATTTTTTACGGGAATTATTTTCTTACCCAGTGTAACAATTTTAGGGGGTGGCGTGAAAAAAAACTTGCAACAAAATTTTCACCAAGAGTAGCTAAGATCCACCCTAGTATTCACGCTATTATTTTAATTTTCATACTATTTTCGTACAATCATATTTTCTACTAATTTTTCCCCTAATAAAAAATTGGCCGCAGATAAAAAGGTTCGCCTCCCTTGGCATAAGGGACTTAAGGGGGGGGGGGGGCCGTCATGTCTAAAAATCGATTTTTTTTATTTCATTTTTCGAATGCTCAACCTTTTAGGAATACGTGTTTAAAAGGATTTTTTGAAATTCGTAAAATTCCCGAAGTTATAGGCATTTTAGCATTGTATACCTCCAGCGCGAAGAGTCGTCAGAGTCCAAGTGACAAGCGTAGAGAAGAGTTCAATTGTTTTGAGTTGTGGCGCGTTTAGTTTAGTCGCATATAACTATAAAATAGACATGAATATACAAGCAAAACTTTAAACGCGATTATCTCGAATCATGATGTTTCCGAACGGTAGACAGCATAACAAAAGAAATTATTAACCGATTCCAAAGAACTTGGTGGCATTTTCTTTGTCATTGAATTCACTATCGCATCAGCCTTTGACCATCAATTTTAGAGGTCATAGTTCTTAGTTGTTAACATTTTTAGGCGCAGAATTACCCCCTTTTTCGCAGGTTTGCGTCCAAACGTGTACCAAACATCGCCATTTTGCTTTATTTGCCTTATCAAAGACTGATGCGATAGCGATTGAAATAACCTATAAGAATATCTTTGGTTTTTTTATTTCTGACAATCCTACGTCGAGTTCTACGGTCTACCGTTTACGCCTCTTTTATTGCAGCAGTGCACTGACCGCCACGTAAAATTAGAACCATTATGGGAAAATGAAAAAAAAGTTTTTATATTCTTGAAGAACGAATAACGAAAGACAATAAAGTTTTTTTACTGCAAGTGGTATACTTTTTGGGGAAAAAAATCAAAAAGATCACCTATTTTTCGAGCGTTTCGACCGGACGGTCCCCTTTTAGGGGGGGAATGCGCCTTGTTGGGGCGAAAAATATGTAATTTTTTGTAAATTTTTCTACAAAAACGGTTCGACAAATTAATTTGAGGTTTAGCAGGCTGTTTTATTGTATCTTGAACTAGTGTTCTGAATTTTTGTGTGACAGTGAAAAAAAAACATTGCAGATACAAAAAGATCGTGGAAAAATAATCGGGTGGTCCTGGCGTTGCTGAAAATGACTGTAAGGTTTATC
Source organism: Andrena bucephala (assembly GCA_947577245.1). Taxonomy (NCBI): domain Eukaryota; kingdom Metazoa; phylum Arthropoda; class Insecta; order Hymenoptera; family Andrenidae; genus Andrena; species Andrena bucephala. The sequence goes on along the minus strand of OX387716.1, from coordinate 17,082,023 downwards.
CAAAACACAAAAAGGAAAAAAGATTCTTAATCTATATGAATGTGGCTATCGGTGGTAGCAGATTTATTGCCGTATCTGTTACCGTTCCTTTTTTATTTAAAGAAGTTTTCCCGACTTTGGGGCATAACTTATTTCAGACTCAAATCAGGACGCTTCGCCTTCTTCAAAATCTACTACATATAGATTAAGAATTTCTTTTCCTTTTTAGGTTTCGGATAACTCTTACAGTATTTTTCGTTAACACCAGCACTGCCCGATTATTTTTCAACGCTCTCTTTGTATCTGCCATTTGTGTTTTTTCACTGTCACGCCAAAGCATTTTGCTCTCAGATAATTGCCTCACCTGAATCGATGTACACTATCTGCAGCGGCGCGCCGTACAGGGCTATTTTCAACGATTAATAACTTAGACAATTTTATACATTCCGACAATTTTTTTAAGTAACCACTCGCAAACGTGGCCAAAATAGATTGTGAAAAGCACGATTGTAACGATTATTCGGTGTCCAAGTAACGTAGCGTCAAAGAAACTACCGATTTCACGTATCCAATAGTCCACTACCGTCTTAATCCTTGCCATATTCAGTTCAGCGTACAAAATAATATTAAAATACATATTCTCAAAATTTTATCTAAAAATAACTGCTAGGGTAAACCAACCAGTAATTGACCGCATACCAGTAAATGACCATTAGGCAAATAAATGTCAATTATAAATTTAAAAATATTATATGTTTATAAATAGAGTGTAGTTACACTTAATATTACACTTTCTAAAGGGTTTTTCCCGTTGATTGATATTAATAATAATAATAATAATAATAATAATAATAATAATAATAATAATAATATCCCATATTTTTAGTTACGCGTATTAAGCAAACATTAATAAGTACAATTCTTATTAAAAGTATGCTGCCATTTACTGGGCTTCTACACATTTTGCATTTTATAATCGTTTTTTTTTTAAATTACGTTAAGAATACGTAATTATTTTTATAGAAATTTCAAGAAAAATAAATTGAAATGCAATTTCAACAGTTGTTTTGTTCTTATACATAAATATATTCAAGTAGTAATCTCAAAGGTCCATAAATTCAAGAATTCGGTCATTCACTGGTTGGTTTAACCTAGTTGATTTTTACCAGAGTGTCTCCCCTGAACAGTGGACAATACCACACCGATAAATAATAGCAAATCGATGTGGCTCAATTCCATTGTTTCTCGTTTCGTAGATCACACGTCATGAGTAAAACACTATCATAACACGTCATGAGTAAGACACTAACCGGATTAGAAATTGGCCACCAACATTCTGGTTCGAAATTGGTCACGCAACAATAACTGCACACATTATTAATTCTAATTGGACCACGGATAGTTTTGTATTAAGCACATACGAGATGGAAGAACGCCATACCGGTCAAAACCTCGCCGACGAACTAGAAAAAACTCTCGCAGACTGGGAAATTCGTGAGAAAGTAGTGGCCATTGTTACAGACAATGCCCAAAATATGCTGAATGCTATCTCATTTCTGTCAGGAGCATCAGACCAAACAAATATCTCCAGCATGGGGTGTGCAGCACATACCCTGCAATTAGCTGTAAATAAAGCATTAAAAGAAGAAAATGTACAACAGATTATCCAGTATTGCAGTAAAATAGTTCGACACTTTAAGCATTCCAGTGTTGCAACCCAGGCACTGAAGCGAATGCAAGAGCAGCTGTCTGTCCCAAAAACGACATTATTACAAAGTTGTTCTGCGCGGTGGAACTCAACGTACTTCATGTTGAATAGACTACATAAAAACAAGCTCCCAGTATCAAACGTCATCGCAGACAGAGCCATTACTTCTGTCACCGTAGCAGAATCTCTAGAAATTACTGAGAGACAATGGAGAACGATAGAATCTCTGTTGAATATTTTAAAACCGCTGCAACTGATAACAACACTTTTGTGGAGACAGTCATTCTCCTATCTCAATGGTGAGACCACTAACAAAAAAAGTGATCGAGAAGCATCTTATTTTAAGGGGTGATGATGACACGGTTTTGTGCCAATTAAAGGAGACTTTGATTTCGAATATAACGAAACGTTTTAAACTCGACTGGAACGACGGTGATACTCTTTCACTAAGTCATGTATCCTGCTTCTTTGATCCGCGATATAAAAATCTGGAGCATGAATCAATCCACGTGAGACAACTGATTCGTACAGAAGTACAACGTTTACTTCAAGAGGCACCTGTCCATACTGTTAGCAAAAGAAAGTCACGCGGGAAAAGTGCTCTTCAGTTTTTGTATGATGAAATTACCGACAATAACGATATTAATATTCAATTTGAAACGTATATGGCCGAGCCACAATTACGCTTCGACTTAGACCCATTTGACTGGTGGAAGGCTAGGGCAAATAAATACCCGGTGATTTCCCATGTTGCCAAAAAATATTTAACCATTCCAGCAACCTCGGCAATGTCGGAAAGATGTTTTTCGTGTGCTGGAAGTATTGTAACAAAAAAAAGAAACCGTTTACTCCCAGAGAATGTTAACACGTTAGTATTCTTACACCAAAACAAAAGATTAATAGATTAAACTTTATTAAACAAAATTGTTTATAATGTTTATCGGATCGGCGCAAGGAAAACTAGTTCACAATTAACGTAGCACAGCATTTAATTTAAACCGATTAGAGGAGCACGAAAACGTATATTCGTCACAGTTATAATTATGTACAAAGGTCACTCGTATTAGACAACTATTTACACTATGAAATGTCTTAAATGTAAGCCACAACGAATTTAGGAAGAACTTGGCATTCAAGCAGGAGTAGAAGCCAAGCAGCAAGCTCTAAAGCAATTACTAGGCAGATGAGTAATTGTTGAGAGTTAAAAGCGCTAGCAAGAGAAGCGCGTAGCGTATATAAGTAAACGTGTTAACAGTTTCGGAGTCGCGAACCAAGAGCCTCTTCCAGGAATCGCGATCTATTTCCTGGAAGGAATAGCAGTCCCCCTTCCATCGATCGTAAGGCGATGGAAGGGGCCGTGATCGACGCTCCACATGAGTCAGCGCGCCGTTGCCATTGCCTAATTATCGGTGGGCCCACGGAGATGGCGTTAGCATGCAGAATTTCCCTAACAAAAATCATGATGTTTTTTATTTTCATCTGCAACCTAGTAGGGTAATTTCGGAAGACGCAGTCGGGCTGGAGAGTTGGTCGAGTTGCTATATTCAGACTCTACATCTGTGTATATGTAAAAATGTGTTAAGGTTCAGAACAATTAATTCTCTAGAAATCAACTGTTTCGACCAACTCTCCAGCCCGAATGCGTCTCCCGGAATTACCCTAAATTATGTTTGTACCTACCTATCACAAACTATTTGCGTAAAATCTAAACATTCGGATATTTAGTTAAAAAATTAAATATGGATATCTTAATACACGTGAAACCGTATATTTTGATACACGTGTACCCGTGAATTTCAGTACACGAGTACACGGGTACACGGGTACACGGGTACACGGATACTACGATCCGTGAATTTCGATACACGTGTACACGTGTATTTCAATACCCGTGTATCCGTGTATTAAGAAGTACACGGATTAGAACACGGATATTTTTACGACACGTGTACGCGTGTACACGTGTATCTTCAATACACGTTCTACGCCGGGATCTCTAGTCTGTACGTCCTCCTCTGCTTCTCCACCTTCATATTGTTCTTGAACAATCTCGCTATCACCTGCCTCTCGAGCTGCCTCTCCTTCTTTAGATTGACTTCTAGTTTCACCGTATCCGTATTCATCGCTGTCAGAATCGTCTACGGTTTGGGATCGATTTTGAACAGGAACCCAATTCTGGTCGTCGCTTTCTGACGGCTGGTAACTCTCTACATCTGACTCATCTAATAAATTTTTCAAATACAGATCTTTTTCCTCCGCACTCAATCTATGAAACAAATGCAAAGTACAAACATTGCAAATTATACACTGTCGAAAGCAATTATACTGACAAAATTACGTATAAAAATGTTTTCTTTATCTTACTTAGCAAACTCAGCTCGTGATAATTCTTCCATTACTCTCACACACTTAATTTTCACAGTTATTGTATAAAACACACTATTATCTCCGTTCCTCGCGTGATTTGAATACTGTGTCGCTAATTCGCTTGTTTGAAATTTAGGAAACCGAACGTTCCAGATCAACGATTCTAAAGTAAGTGCCGTGAGGTTCATCGCAGTCCTCTTATCAGAAAGACCAGATCCTTTAGAAACAAAGTCCTTATTCATTAGCAATACGGCGACGGGCCGCTTGTCATTCCCAAACTCTCTCTCTCTAAACACCGTCAGGTCACACCCGATAGCTACGCGACCTCTTGAGGACGCCAACCATCGTATGACGCCCACCTACGACGGTGCATGGCTTATGTCAGAACCCTTTGCCGGCCCTGATCCAGCCATAAACCCACCGAAAGCGAAACAGTTGCGTTATGGCCACTAATTATTATCGAATTCCAAATTTCAAGCAGCCGCAGTTCGTTGGGGCCCGAAATCGACCGAGCGGCGACATGGTAAATCCGTTTCCAGGCTCATTTTGTGTAAGTTAGAATAGGCTACATAGCACGTATAGGTCTCCTGTTTGTACTTCTAACTCGCATTTGTCGAATATAATGTCAAAGAAACGATTTCCCTACAGTATAAAGAATTTAATCAAGGAATTCAGTAGGTGGGCACCCGGGTACCCTGGGTATTGAACAACGTCGTACATTATGGGTATTGACATAAGGGTTAAAAAATGGAAACAGCCTATATATTATAACTACGACCAGCCTCTTACACTAGAAATTATTAAAGAAACAATTAGTAAATTGTACGATGCAGGATTCACTGTTGTAGTAATTACAACAGATCTAGGACTTCAAATTCTGCACTATGGAAGGCATTCAATGCAGGAATTCCTAATAAACACTTCTTTTCTTCGTCCTCAAAATCCGGATTTAAACATTTTCGTTTTCACTGATCCACCGCAATTACTCAAGTTGATTAGAAATAATTTTATGGATTCTGGTTTCCATTATATGAACAAATTTATTACTAAACAAAGTCTTGAAGAATTGTTGATTTTAAATAAAAACGATTTAATAATTCCGTACAAATTGACGCAAAAACATTTAGATGCTAGTGGTTCCGAACGCCAAAATGTTTCGTTAGCAGCTCAAGTTTTTTCAAATAACACTGCCGAATCAATAAGGTGGTTTGGCATGAATGGCTTCCTAAAGTCAGAGAACTGGAGCGACTGTGCAGATTTTTTTAAAGCCACAAATGATTGGTTTGATTTATTTAACAGCAAAATTAAATATGGACAAACAATTCAATCAAGCGCGTACGGCGTAGACTTGGTCAATCAAAATGAAATTTTAAGCAAAATGAGTTCTTACATGCAAAACATACGAGTTGGCCAGCACAAAATTCTTCTCCCGTTTCAAAAAGGCATCTTAATAAACAATGCTACCCTTAGAGAGTTATTGCCATATCTTCAACAACATTATACTTGCAACGATTGTAACGTACCGCTACGAACCGCCATAAATTTTTCCTTCTTCTTTCTATATTAATCATTATTTTCGTTCCATTATATCTAAATTGTAACATTAGTATTAAGAATATACGAAACACGTGCAAGCGAACACGTAGCAAGAAACAGTGAACTAAACGACGCGCAACGCATGCGCATAACCGCCCATTCAAACAGTGAACTCAGTGCCGCGAGTGAACGAAGCGCGCGTGCGTAGACAGCACGATCAACCGGACTCCGAATAAACCGAGTCTAGTACGCGAGTGGCGCGAACCGCGTGCTAATTCTAATTGGTGCACGAGATCGCGCAGCGAGTGATTGGCGCGGGCAAAGTACCAGCCAGGAGTATAAATACAGGCCCGCCAGCCAGTGATGCCAGATTCGGGACGGGAGCGCTCAAGAATTTCCCCCACCTTGCATGCACACTAGGCCGGAGCTGCGTGTGTGCATGCGCCGAGCTCGCGGACACGCAGCTACGGCGTAGTGTACATGCGAGGTGGGGGAAATTCTCGAGCGCTCCCGTCCCGAATCTGGCATCACTGCCGCCAGCAGCAGAGAGCAGACTTGGTTCTGCCACCGAAACAAACCGAGGTCGCTTTAAGGGGGTAGACACGTCACGTGACCTGGCCGATTTGGCCGGTCGGTATTACAGCAGGTTTTTTCTGCACAGAAATGGTAATACCGATAGATCGACGATTGCCCGGTAAACGCGAGAGGGAGCTGTTTGCTATTTCCGTATTCTATTCTGAATAAGGAAAGCAATTCTCAGCTGTTGCGTTGTATTTATAAAAATTTAAACGGAAAGTCGGCTGGTACTGCAAACGTAGAAAATTCATTGTACATTTTAATTACTTGAAATGTGCTTATGCTACAATATTCTACGTTAGCAGTAAGGAATTATAAGTGAAAAGGGAAAATAGATGAGGGGATGTCCCCAGAAAATGAAGTTTGTTAGGTTAGACATTTTTTTACTAGCAAAGCACCGAAACAGAACATGAAATACACTTATTACACGTCCTATGCAGAAAGCAGTTATGCACAAACATTATATATAAAATTGTACGGAATCGATTGACGTCACTTTTGCAAAGATCTGATTAGAAATTGCAGAACTTCAGATTCGTCACTGCTTAGCGTGCAACATTGTATAGTCCCGCTGGTTTCGAGCGTCGAAGCCCACGAAATTCAGCGAGACACATGATTGTTGGCGAGCATCGCGTGTGACGACTCTAGCTAGAAAATCACGCCGTATGAATACTAAGAAACGATAGTGTGAAGTGGCGTGCGTTTCAATTGCACATTGACAATATCGTAGATTCTAGGGCCTAGAATATTAGCTACGTATTACGATGTTCTTCACCAGAGCACTACATTAATGAATTAAAAAATAAATGAATAGGTCAATTAGTTAAAATTAATGAACTGTGCATGATTTTAATGACGCCTAATTTAATTGCACTTACAAACTGAATTAATAATTGTAATTCAAAGAATTTTTTGACGTGCAACACGAAGCTGCGCACGCAAATGGTTGGGCTCGGATTATCGGGAAAGACCTACCCATCCCACCGTTTTGCTTTCTCGCTGCGAGCGAGGACCTTCGGGCCCCAGTAGACCACCCGTTGACAGCCGAGAGCAATAAAACCGACGGCCAGATAAAATGTTCATGTTTGATAAGTGGTGAGGAAAGTATTACCAATGGAGTTTTTAGGGTTTCTCGATGAAAATGATGTCAGATATGGAGGAGTTCGGTCCATTTTTAGTGAACGTAGTGTGTGTCCTAATCATGTATTCATAAAAAAAAATAGACCGAATTGCTTTGCGTCTCGACTCATGTTCGTGGACATAAACTCACCAATCCATCGGTGGTAACACTCTTATCAAGGTGTAATGAGAAATATGAACATTTTCATATTCAGTACTGGATAACTCAAGTCGCCGTCGACCGAGGGTCTCTACTCTCTCGCTGGTGCGCTATTTCACTCGCACTCGATTTACGTCGTTCAATCTCCTTGTCAAGCGGTTCAGACGAGGGCCCTGATAAATGTGAATTTATTTGGGAAACCAAAGTCGCGTCATTCGTGACACCTACTCGCGAACAGATATATGTATGTGCAAGAAAAAGCAATTCAATTTCCCGATGACTTGAAGCAACATTTCAATAGGTAAATGCATGAAAAGGTGGAATCAGGAATTCCCAACCAAGTGATGCATATGAAAGAACTGGCGATATTCAACAATAGTTTGTCGTCTAAATTTTACAATTAAAGTATTTGTTTGACATGAATATAAAGTTTGTCAGCAAAGTCTTTCTCGATTTGAGTTCTATATAAGGCTGACTTTCCTTCGCCATGAAAAGTCCCCTCTTGTCCTGCACGCTGGCAAGAAATCGACGCTCGAAACCAGCTGGGCCATACAATGTTGCGCGCTAAGCAGTGACAAATCTGCAGTTCTGCATTTCTAATCAGATCTTTGCGAAAGTGACGTCAGTCGATTCCTCATGTTTTCTCGATCAAATTGGCCCCAAAAATGATATAATTCGGACCAAAATTAAGGAAATTACGTGAAAAATTTGTTTGTAGAAGTGAAAGCCCGTTTTGTTAAAAATAGTCCGATTTAAATTATTTTCTGCCAATATAACCGGGAGAATGCCAAGAATCCAATGGTGGCACTTTCATATTGATACGATGAAAAATAAACAAATTCTGTTTCTTTATAATCGATGACACATCGCCGAGCACGACGATCTCGCGCGGCTCGGGACACAAAGGTTCTCGTCGGTTATTCGAACTTCTAAGATCGTATTCAGATTTATTGGCCGGTGAGTTTCGTAACTAGGGGTGTGCGGTTACCCGATTTTTCGGGCTCGGGACGGGCCGGCAACTTTCGGGCGGGATCGGGCGGGGTCCCGATACTTTCGTATTGCTCGAGATCCCGACAGTTTCGGGACCCCGAGACTCGATTCGGGCTACAAGCATAGCCGCCATGAGCGGACAATTTGATTTCAGGGCGGCTCGGCAAAACTCGGACGCGATCGGACGATATCGTTACCAGTAATAGATTAAAATTATTACCTGAGAACATAGAAAAATTATGTTTCTTACACGTTAATTTGAAATAATAAAATATTCGCCTCCTGTATATTGTTGTTATTATGAAACATCCAGGAAATATTCCTTTTTGTATGCTTATAGTTCGTACGGTTTCTATTTTAAATCTGAACCTATCCGGAAAAAGATAATACCCTATATATTCCCTTTACATAAAGTACTAAGTATGAAGTATATTTTATTCAGATTTTAAAATATTGTCGATATAAAAATAGTCTTCTTCCCAAGTTCTGAACATGGTATTTATTTAAGTACGTATATGGACGTATTCAGTATTCACAGACTATTTGGTAGCAATGAATATACATATATATGTAAATAAATAATAAGATACAAATTATGATTCAACAGGAGACAGAAAGGTAAAAACTTATCACTCTGGTATCGATATAAATGATATACATAATTCTTTCCGTCTCGGTCCGCTCGTAATAGCTGGCTTTCGAGCCGATCGTGTCCGAGTTTTGCCAAACCGACCTGAAATCAAATTGCCCGCTCATGGCGGTCATGCTTGTAGCCCGAATCGAGTCTCGAGATCCCGAAACCGTCGGGATCTCGAGCAATACGAAAGTATCGGGACCCCGCCCGATCCCGCCCGAAATTTTCCGACCCGTCCCGAGGGCCGAGAATCCGAGCCGCGGGACGATCCGCACACTCCTATTCGTAACGCGTATTCTCTCGTCATCGCAGAACACGAGTGAGCCAGAAGTGGTGGGGATAGCGCCAAGCTTCTGTCATGTATAGGCCAAACCGAGCTGAAGCGTAGAAATACACGCATCAGAATAGGTGTGCCTTAGGCCTTAGCTCCGAAAAAATTCAGGAGCTTTATTGGTCAGAACATTGATTCTTTTTCGATAGCTTCATCTCGTATTGGTCTACGCATTACTTCGTGACGCACACAACTACATATGTACTACGCTGACAATAAGAATAAATAACAGCCACACGTCTACGTTCAGACGGGGCCGAGCAGCATTCCCGTTACCCCACCATACCCTTCGGTGGCTAGGGAACTCCAACTGACAAATCCACGATCGTCAGATGGTGATAGCTGATTTCTCCTCGATCGCTGTTCGCGAAAACGAATCGACCGGCCAATATATTTGAATACGACCTTAGGATAAAGATATAATGAAAGATGAAAAATTATTCGAAGCCAAAGATGAAAGGCCTTCGAATAAACAAAGGAAACTAATAAATACCCGAAGCTAAATAGAATTTTAGATTTAGGGTACACACACCCTCCCCCCAAACCTCGTGTCGATCGACCACTGGGACCATTCGGAAGTATATTCTTTTAATTAAATAATGCCCATCTCTGCATAGGAGCGTAAAGAATTACGAAAAAAATCAAGGAGTCAACTGTTGACCGGTTTGGAGACTTTTCCTTGTTATATGTTATATACAATAGTCGGAAGAATAATAATAAATGCAATAATTATATTTTCTGAAAATATGATATCAGTAAATCACTACTTCCAGTGTTATTAAAAAATTCCAATCTCTTTTTTTATTTGAAATAATGTGGCCATATAATTATAACATATATTCGGCAGCGGTGATGTATGTGTTACAGTAAAAGCGTGAATTTAGTAAATGTAGACAATTCCCAGCAGTTCCTAGTCAATGTATACCTAAAATGCATATAACCTAACCTAAAGTCGTCCGAAAATGCATGCATTGACTGTATCACGCTTTTGCTGTGGCACATGTATCCAGCTAACGCTTCAGTTTTGCTATGATTCCACGTTGGCAGTCCTCCCGAGTAGGCGCCATCTCGTATCCACTAGCTCAACTAAATTTGTCACGTGACTTGCTCTGTATTATCGCCAATATGGCGGAACTCGTATTTGGGAATGCAATCACGGGCTGACGTTGTTTGTCCTTACATGAGCAAATTTTGGGCTGGATGAGGTCTCATTCGAAAGAGGAAGGTTCATTGCAGCCCGCTCTGCTCATCGTTTGAGTCAGAAAACTCTTTTAGAGACCTACAAATACATGGAATCTGCGAGTGCATTTTGTCGATTTTTTCTCTACTTTGGACACTCGTGTTATTACATATCAACACAATCTCTTTGAACCATGAGCAGAGCGGGCTGCATTGAACCTTCATCTTTCGAATGTCACATCGCCCAGCCCAAAATTTGCTCGTATAAGGACAAACAACGTCAGCGCGCAAACCCATGTTTCGGGCCAGATTGTGTCGGTATATAGCGCGCTGCATTACCCGTGTCTACCCCCTTAACTTAGCTACCGGCGAGTAAATGTCATATAAGCTGTTGTCTGTTTCCTGTTGAAAGCCCCTAGCCACTAGTCGAGCTTTAAACTCGTTTTCACCTTTTACTTTAAACACCCATTTACTTTCTATTACTTTTTTGTTAACAGGCCATTGCACTTCATCCCACGTGTTGTTCTCACGCAACACTTTTAACTCCTTCTCCATAGCTTCCTTCCATTTCGCGCTGTTCTCCCCTGATATCGCCTCTTCATAGGTGATTGGGTCCTCGTTGACGGAATAGAACACCATGTCAGTGCTCAAATCGTAGTCCTTCATCCACCCTGGTTTTCTTGTTTTCCTTTTTCCGGGTCTGTCGTTGCTATCCTCTTCTTGTGTATCATATGCGTCCTCAAAAGAATCACTTGTGTCACCGTCAGGAACCGCGTCAGCTGCGTCATGTATTGATCCATCCATGTCGTTATCCACTTCGGGGAAGTTGTCGATGTCTGGAACTTCTTCGTTTTGCAATTCGGCTTCGTGGTCCTCGGTCTGAACATCCAATGTTACTACTTTTTCCCCTGAGACAATTTCATTCTTCATTTCTTCGGCTGTTATCACCTCAGGTAGGAAAACCACATCTCTATGAATTTCGACGTCTTCCTTGTGAGGTAAGTAAATCCTGTATCCTTTTACTTCCTCACTGTACCCAACCAATACTCCTGTTTCGCTCTTTGGGTCCAGCTTGCGTCTTTTCTCTTTAGGAATGTGGACTCCAACCTTTGTCCCAAATTCCTTGAATATTTCCAAGTCACAGTCTTTGTTACACCAAGCCTTGTATGGTGTCTTATCCTTTTGTGGACTACTTCCCGCTCTATTTAATCTAAATACTACTGTATTCACAGCTTCTGCCCAAAAAACTTTGTCTAAGTCTTTAGAATTCAGCATGGTTCTTACTGCTTCCACAATAGTTCTCATTTCCCTCTCTGCTCGGCCGTTTTGTTGAGGAGTGTAGACACATGTTTTCTCGTGGTGGATTCCCCTTTTCTCACGTAACTTGGACATTTCCTGATTATTAAACTCGGTTCCATTATCTGTGCGTATCGTCACTATTTTATTTCCTGTAACATTTTTGGCTAATGGAAGAAAGTTCTCAATTTTTTCTTTGACTTCGGATTTGTTTTTCAAAAAATATACTTTCCTATACCCAGAGTAGTCATCTTTTAAGAGCAAGAAATATTTTGCTCCACCAAGCGAGGGTACCTCAAAAGGTCCACACACATCGGCATGAATCAATTCACACAGTTTTGTAGCCCTCGAAGCACTTACAGGGAATGGCAACCTGTGCTGTTTTCCTATTAGACAATCTGCACAGAACGGATCGTGTTCATCATCAAAAACTGTTTTGTTTTCCTTCAGCATCTTTCTAACCTGACCATAATTGATATGTGCCAATTTGCGGTGCCATTCTGTCAAGCTCTGCACTGCATTGCACTGTGAAAGTTTTTCCTCCATTTTAAATTTCATTTTGTACAGGTTACCTAGCCGTTCCGCCATTGCTCTCACCGTGCCATCTCTGTCCAAAAACTCACACTTGGTTTTATTTGACATCATTTCAAACCCTTTGTCCAGAGCCGTGCTTAGGGAGAATAGGTTAACCGCTAAACTTGGCACCAATAAAACATTATTCAAATCCGTCTCGATCCTTTCGCTTCCGCTCCAAGCTTGTACTTGCACCGTTCCAGTTCCGCATACATCAACCAATGTTCCGTTACCCACTCGGACTTGTCGGTTTCCATCCATGCTATTAACCGACTTGAATTGATTAATGTCGAAACACATGTGTTCAGTTGCACCACTGTCCATCCACCAATCATATTTGTTAGGATGATCCTCACCGAACAATGCTGCACTATCAGTGTGGTTTAAAATGTTCGAAACGGTTACCATTGCTTGTTTCACTTTATTATCACTGTCAGTGTTGTCTTTTTCTTCTGTATCCTTCTTTTTCTTGGACCAGCCATCCTGACTTAGATGCCCATGTTTTTTGCAAAAAGAACAAACTTTAGATTTTAAACGTGGACAATTCCTTTTAACATGCCCTAGTTTGTTGCACTCAAAGCATTTTATATCCTTTTTATGCTTAGACCATTTTGACTTAGCTGCTAACGCTGTTGACTTCTCTGCACTTTTGTTTCTTTCTTCTTCAATCATCAGCCTTGACATTAAATTCGCCAACGTTTGACTTTCAGAGGGTGTAGACTCCCACGCAGATACAAAGTGCTTCATACTTTCTGGGAGTGACATTAGTACTTTGGTAATGACCATTTTATCACTTATCTCCTCGCCTAGATTTCCTAGATTTCCTTTTATCTCTTCAATCTGAGATATGAACCCTGCTGCGTTACCCTCTTCATATTCCAATGAGAAGAATCTTTGTTGCAATAAATGCACGCTTACTTGCGACTGATTTTCGTAGACTATTTTAAGCTTGGTCCACATTTCCGCCGAAGAAGTGCATGTTAAGATGTGAGTTAGTACCTTCTCGTCGAGCCTGGTTACTACTACCTCCTGCGCTTTTGCGTCTTTGTTGTCCCATTCAGTGGTATTTTGAGGCGGTCTTGGGACTATTCCAGTAACTATATCATAATAGCCCTTAGATTTCAATATAACCTCAATTTGAAACTTCCACGTGGTCCAATTCTTTCCACTAAATTTCACCACATTTGTAGCTACCTGATCACCCATTTTGTCTGACTTCAACGCTGCTGTATATACCCTTTTCACTGCGGCCCTGTATTTTTCCGTCTCAGCTTAGCGGTATTCTTACATTGACGTCGACCAAACCGTAATTTCCTTATACACACCATTTAGCCGTACTGGGCCCATAACCTGATGTAAAAGGAATGGTTTCCGATGTCAGACTCAAGCGAAATACTTATTTATTTGACGAAGAATACACAAAAAAACTTGGGAACTCTTTTATAATAATACGCACGAGGACATGGCTCCTTCTCGACAAACTATCTAAAACCCACGGGGTAGCTTCCTTTGTTCTAAAGCAAGTAGTCTCCATGGTTGCCAACTGCAAAACCATTGCCAACATACAAAATAATCTTATTGGTTTTCCTCACAGATATTATGATATCTCTGACATGCGTGGATCGATTTCATTGATTTTGGTCTTATTCGAAAGCTTATATGCGGTTTACATAAGAAAAATGCCTTTAAATTTAGAAAATATTGCAGGCGTGATGAGATATTAATGAAATAAGTTTCAGGTTAGGTTGGAATAGCCGGGGGACGAGTAAAGATACACGGCAGCGACAGGCATATACAAGGTGTCTTTTCTTTCATGTACTTGGCGTCGAGACGCTACCGCGTCTCTAGATTTATCAAACCATTCGTACTCGCATAAAAGATCCGATTTAGATTATTCTAATAAAGAAGTTACGCAACAAAGACATGTTGTACATGAAGGATCAAGCAGTATTGATGATATTGAAGACAAAAAATTATCAAATCTATACGTAGAGTTTACATCTATACAGGGTGTCCCATCTAAGACGAGACAGCCGGTTTTCTCCTAAACTATAGGAGATAAAAATATAAAAAAAATAGGCAATTGCATGGTTCGAGGGGGCCAATTAATTAGCGCGAACGAATTTTTTTATCGATTATTATTTTAAAAGATACGATGGTCAAGTTCGGTTTTTCAAATGGAACTATTTTTTTTGAACACCTGAGTTGATAGTGCGTTCCAAGACAAATTCAATAAGCTTTAATGTATACACTTTATTTTCACTGGTTTTTAAGATATTGCGCTTGCAAATTTACTGATTTTCACTGGAAGAAAACTGTCTGGTATAGCACGGACCGGGGACGGTTTTACTGGCTCCACTTGTGACACTGCCTTTTGAAATAGATACCTACCTGCCAAAGGTCTACGCCAGGCCCAAAGGCTGGACAATTTTTTTCCGTCAGAAATGCTACTTAGGTAGGTACATCTGCGGTATCGAGAAGCGCACCGTTACTTTTATTTCGCACTTGCTTCTACGCTCGGATGGCCGGTTCTTTTGGGAGGGATGCAAGTTCGATTGGTTAGGTTAGGAGGAGTGAAAGTTGCTAGACTAAATTTCAATCATAGGGAGCAGATTGTATCAGAACCATTCGGATTTGCATTCCTCACAAACGGCTGCTCTCTTGAAGCATTGCTCTTCACAGCAATGCCAACCTTCTCTCGCACGGAATACGTTAACGCTTGCTTTTGTTCTGATATTGAAGCTCGTGTTTATACTCGAGAGGACCACGCGTCGACAGCGGGCTACCCCTTTTCTTCCTGTGTCTCTCCACGAGCCGTGTTGACGGTGGATTGTAGGAGCGTAGATATCTGGATGCCAGTTATTGAATTCAGGAGACGATAGAAACATTTTATTACAAAACACACATGTACTATAATTAAAGTAAATCGTATTCCTCTCGGGCAGGAGTACTGATAATGATCGAACTTGCGCCCCACTTCGCGCAGACCAATTACACGGAGGGTAGTCGGGTCACACACTGCCCAAATGATACAGGGTAATTCTGGAGCAACGCCCGTCAAGGAGATGCGCTGGTACCCCGTGGCGAGGACAGACCTTCGCATTGCCTCACCCGATTTTTATGGTTTTTTTCCGGAAAAAGGTACGAATCCTAGGCCGAACGTAGCGAATTGAAGTCGACCCTCCGCAGTCGAGGGTGAATTATCCATTACAGCGTATTAAGAAACCCTTTTCTTCGTCGTATCGAAAGGGAAGTGGTGCCAATGGATTCCTCATGTTCTTCTGACGAAAATCATACCAAATGTCATGCAAATCGGACTACTTTGACACAAGCTATTTGTATTCCTATGTAAAAGTTGTCCGATTTACACGACATTTGTAATGATTTTCATCGGAAAACCCCAAGGAATCCATCGGCGACACTTCCATATCCATACGATAAGGAATAACGAATTGTTTTATTTCTTAAAAAGGTAGGTACAGGCTGATTCTGGTGCTGCGCCCGTCACCCCGTGGCGAGGACAACACCCCGCAGTGCCCATCGAATTTTATGGCTTTTTTCGGAAAAAGGTACGAATCCTAGGCCGAACGTAGCGAATTGAAGTCGACCCTCCGCAGTCGAGGGTGAATTATCCATTACAGCGTATTAAGAAACCCTTTTCTTCGTCGTATCGAAAGGGAAGTGGTGCCAATGGATTCCTCATGTTCTTCTGACGAAAATCATACCAAATGTCATGCAAATCGGACTACTTTGACACAAGCTATTTGTATTCCTATGTAAAAGTTGTCCGATTTACACGACATTTGTAATGATTTTCATCGGAAAACCCCAAGGAATCCATCGGCGACACTTCCATATCCATACGATAAGGAATAACGAATTGTTTTATTTCTTAAAAAGGTAGGTACAGGCTGATTCTGGTGCTGCGCCCGTCACCCCGTGGCGAGGACAACACCCCGCAGTGCCCATCGAATTTTATGGCTTTTTTCGGAAAAAGGTACGAATCCTAGGCCGAACGTAGCGAATTGAAGTCGACCCTCCGCAGTCGAGGGTGAATTATCCATTACAGCGTATTAAGAAACCCTTTTCTTCGTCGTATCGAAAGGGAAGTGGTGCCAATGGATTCCTCATGTTCTTCTGACGAAAATCATACCAAATGTCATGCAAATCGGACTACTTTGACACAAGCTATTTGTATTCCTATGTAAAAGTTGTCCGATTTACACGACATTTGTAATGATTTTCATCGGAAAACCCCAAGGAATCCATCGGCGACACTTCCATATCCATACGATAAGGAATAACGAATTGTTTTATTTCTTAAAAAGGTAGGTACAGGCTGATTCTGGTGCTGCGCCCGTCACCCCGTGGCGAGGACAACACCCCGCAGTGCCCATCGAATTTTATGGCTTTTTTCGGAAAAAGGTACGAATCCTAGGCCGAACGTAGCGAATTGAAGTCGACCCTCCGCAGTCGAGGGTGAATTATCCATTACAGCGTATTAAGAAACCCTTTTCTTCGTCGTATCGAAAGGGAAGTGGTGCCAATGGATTCCTCATGTTCTTCTGACGAAAATCATACCAAATGTCATGCAAATCGGACTACTTTGACACAAGCTATTTGTATTCCTATGTAAAAGTTGTCCGATTTACACGACATTTGTAATGATTTTCATCGGAAAACCCCAAGGAATCCATCGGCGACACTTCCATATCCATACGATAAGGAATAACGAATTGTTTTATTTCTTAAAAAGGTAGGTACAGGCTGATTCTGGTGCTGCGCCCGTCACCCCGTGGCGAGGACAACACCCCGCAGTGCCCATCGAATTTTATGGCTTTTTTCGGAAAAAGGTACGAATCCTAGGCCGAACGTAGCGAATTGAAGTCGACCCTCCGCAGTCGAGGGTGAATTATCCATTACAGCGTATTAAGAAACCCTTTTCTTCGTCGTATCGAAAGGGAAGTGGTGCCAATGGATTCCTTATGTTTTTCTGACGAAAATCATACCAAATGTCATGCAAATCGGACTACTTTGACACAAGCTATTTGTATTCCTATGTAAAAGTTGTCCGATTTACACGACATTTGGCATGATTTTCATCGGAAATCCCCAAGGAATCCATCCGCGACACTTCCATATCCATACGATAAAGAATAAAGAATTATTTTATTTCCTAACCAGATACAGGGTAATTATGGAGCGGCGCCCGTGAAGGAGATGCGGCGGCCTGGTACCCCGTGGCGAGGACAACCCCTCGCAGTGTCTGACCGAATTTTATGGCTTTCCACCCGCGAAGGGGTCCGAGTGCCTAATGGGGAGTGAGAAATCTTCGACTTGCGCATTTTTCATCAGATCTTTGCAAAACCGACACCTATCGATTCCTTATGTTTCGCCGATGAAGCTGATACTAAGAACGACGTAATTCGGACCATAATGAAGGAAATTCCATGGAATATCGATTTATGTCATTTCAAGCTGACTTGACTTGGTTAAAAATAGTCCGATTTACATGAAATTTGGTATGATTTTAATCGACGGTACGTCAGGAATCCATTGGCGCCACTTGCCCTTCGATACGATGAAGAAAAGAAGCAAACATTTGAAATCCTGAACATTTCTCACTTCTTAATGGTATTCCAAACCCTTCGAGGGTCGAAAGCCATAAAATTCGATGGGCACTGCGGGGTGTTGTCCTCGCCACGGGGTGACGGGCGTACCTCCAGAATTACCCTGATGAAATACAGGTGAAAGATGCCACATCTGGTTACCAAAAACTACCCGTACTGATCGGCCGCGGTGTCTCGCCAGAGTCGCGGTTTATGAGCGGATTTTCCGCGCATCGGCGGTAGGCAACGGTACATAGTACGGGTCCGAAGTCATCGTACGCACTACCCTCCGACAGAGCAATATACGGATTAACTCAGACTGGACCATGTCACCACGTTTTTTATTGGCCTTTACAAATTTGGCAAACAGATGTTGTCGAAACGTTCTTGGAGAAATAATAAATTATCGATCGTAAAGAGCGAATGAATTTTCGCCTGGCTCTGAGTCCGCTTTTGTCCCGACGCACGAGAGAAAGATGCCACAAATATAGGAATTGAAAAGTATTATCCACCGTCGATACGCCTCGTGGAGAGACACAGTAAGAAAAGGGGTACACCGTTGAGTGCGCGTGGTTCCGCCTGCATCGTCCTCTTTTCAAATTAAAGACGGATTCCTTATCTCTCGAGTATAAATCCTTATCTCTCGAGTATAAACACGCGTTGGATTTTCCAAACAAAAGCACGCGAGAAGAATTGGGTGCAAGAAAAAGTCGGCCATTGTACCCCGTGGTGAGGACAACCCCCCCGCAGTGCCTCACCCGATTGTACGGCTTTTGACCCTCGACGCGGTTCGAGTGCCTATTAAGAAGTGAGAAATCTTCGACTCGCGCATTTCTCATCAGATCTTTGCGAAAACGACACCCATCGATTTCTTATGTTTCGCCGATGAAACTGACACCAAGAACGACGTATTCGGACCATAATGAAGGAAATTCCATGGAATATCGATTTATATCATTTCAAGTTGACTTGACTTGGTTAAAAATAGTCCGATTTACATGAAATTTGGTATGATCGTCATCGGAAAAACATAAGGCACCCATCGGTGTCACTTCCATAGCGATACGATAAAAAATAAAGAATTATTTTATTTCTCAAACAGGTATGAATTCTCGGCCGACCGCGACAAATCGAGGTCGGTGCCCCACTGTCGAGGGTGAAAATGTGAAGTATTCTTAATCGCATCGCTATGGAAGTGACACCGATGGGTGCCTTATGTTTTTCCGATGACGATCATACCAAATTTCATGTAAATCGGACTATTTTTAACCAAGTCAAGTCAACTTGAAATGATATAAATCGATATTCCATGGAATTTCCTTCATTATGGTCGGAATTACGTCGTTCTTGGTGTCAGCTTCATCGGCGAAACATAAGGAATCGATAGGTGTTGTTCTCGCAAAGATCTGATGAGAAACGCGCAAGTCGAAGGTTTCTTACTTTTTAATAGGCACTCGAACCCCTTCGAGGGTCGAAAGCCATACAATTCAATGAGGTACTGCGGGCGTGTTGTCCTCGCCACGGGGTGACAGGCCGCATCCTTTGGCAGGCGTTGCTTCAGAATCACCCTGTACCTGTACTAAAGGGGAGTAGGAGAATATAACTCAATTTTCAACTTCAATAGTCTTTTATTTCGCACTTCCTTCTACCCTCGGATGGCCGGTTGGGTACCAGCTAGGAAATAGTGGGTGTTATAAATTTATTCTTTGATCTTAATAATGTCTTATTTGCATATTATAACCATCCTCTGCACAGTACTTATTTTTACCTTTGCTCGCACGACGTATGGGCTTAACAATGAAAGGGTTAAATGTTCAGTTTTGTCTTTTTTGTATCAATTAAATGCGTGTACATGAAATCCGTATGTTTTTACAGAAAAAATATTTGTGAGCTTTTTGAAGCAACTACAAAGTAGACGTGGTTGCGTTCCATGCGAACCCGACATCGTCAGTTCGCACAATAGCGGAAAATTTTTACTTATCCACACCGACTGTAGAGCGTCGGCCGCTCTTTGGGTGTCGCGTTTCAAATTAATGAAAGGGCCAACGTATTGAAAAGTGTTGTTCGCAAAGTGAAACTGTTTCGACTGTGTACGAACTTGAAACTTTATTGTAATATAAGACTTGTTCTGAGACCGTTCGGGCAGGCGTCACGAGACGAAGAGACGCGATGCACGCTGGCACTCGCCTTAGGTTGTCCTTCGGCGAGCACCATGGCGATCTTAACACGCGGCGCGGAAGGACACATACATGTGACCATGCGCTGAGGTCCAGCACGGTAGTGGTTCCCATTCAGATGGGCGATTCAACATGCCGTCCCCGTTGAACAATCTCGTTCAACAGAATTGAGCGCGTAGGTGCGGTACGGAGGCTTGGCGCCGATTACAAACACGCAGAAGATTAAATTAACGCAACGTTGTGGCGGTAGGTTACAACTTATGAACTAGTACCTTATGTCTAAGAATAAAACATTGGTACAACTTTATTTACAATGAGGAGATTGCGCATCTATCGGAAGCGGCGCGATGCGCTTCACGCAATGCGCCGATGACGCCGCCGTCACCTGGATGCACGGCGGTGATTCTTTCAAGTGGCCAGCTCAACGGTGGCGTGGTGTCCTCGCGAACGACCACCAGCGTACCCAACGGAATGTCCCGGGCCTGACCTGTGTGTCAGTTCTTGCGAACCGTCTGCTCCTGTAAATGATTTCTCATTTTCTGGACGTGTTCCCAGGCTGATGAACGCCCGCTCGGCACCGTGGAGAAATCGTAATCGGGGATACTTGTCAACGGGGCGCCAATGAGGAATTGCGTGGGGGTGAGCGCAGTCAGGTCGTGTGGGTCGCACGACATCGGTGTTATAGGGCGCGAATTGAGGACGAATTGATTCCCGTGAATGGACGCGCTTCCTTCACGCTTTCCGTCGTTGTGGATTATGCTCAGCAGCCCTTTTGGCGTTGGCTGATGCGTTGACCAGGATGTTGTCCCTGGCGAATAAAGTGCTCTGTTGCCACTGTCGAATTCGCCGGTCCTTGCGTTGGATGCAGCATCCTGTGCGCTGCTGTCTCCAGACTGTATTGGTGAAGATGCAGGATGCCACACTCCTGTGCAGCTGAATCCCCTCTGGCCGTGTGGATGCGGATGTAGGGCCTCGTGGCACGAGATCCGGCTCGAAGGACCAATTTATGTAGAGCGTCGGTCGAGCACCATGGCGATCTTTCCACGTGGCGCGGAAGGACACATACATGTGACCAATCAGATTGGCGACTCATCACCGACAGTACATAAAATCGTAAAGAAAAATGGTTTGGAGCCGTATAAACTATTTGATAGAGATTTTGGACTACGGATTGAATTTGCGATGCGGATACTGCTGAAAATGGAAGACGATGCACAGTTTGTACGAAACAAAATGATAACGGACGAATGTACGTATATTTTATACCAAGGGCATGGCATGCTATCAAAATAAGATAATAACAAGTACCGCGACTCGGTTTTAATGTGGTGTGGTATTTTCAATCGAAAAATATATGGACCTTATTGTTTCGAAAGAAATGTAACAGGAGCAACATATTTAGAATTTCCGGAAAATGATGTGGATGATATTTTACATGATATGCCACTTGCTGAAGCGTAAAATTTATGGTTTCAACAAGACGGTACTGCAGCGATGAAAAGATGACTGGACTCATCATTTCCCAAGCAATGGATCGGTCGTGGTTTCATGAGTGCAGCATTAGGGATTGCAATCGGGTAAATCGGTTAAAATTTTTTTTTCACTGATAACGTAGTAGATATCGACCGAATTAATGAACGCATATATGTGCTACATTGCAATAGATAATTTATCGAATTACCAATAAAAATTTGGCGGGTTACCGGTAAATCGCGAGAAATACCCTCAAAACTGGGCCAAATTTTTATCGGTAATTCGATAAATTATTTATTGCAATGTAGCACATATATGCGTTCATTAATTCCGTCGATATCTACTACGTTATCAGTGAAAAAATATTTTAACCGATTTACCCGATTGCAATCCCTAATGCTGTACTCATGGAATTCGCATTTCGGGAGGCTGCCCCTCCACGTGGCCACCGTCATTGAAAATGCAACTTAATACGCGTCGGCAAAATGTTGATTCAACATCCTCCAACATCTCGGCTGGAACATTTTGACATGCTGCAATAATTCTTTGGGTTAAATCGGCTGTGTTTTCAACAGGCGTTTGAAACACTTGTTGCTTGATATACCCCCAAAGAAAAAAATCGCAGGCCGAGAGGTCAGGGGATCGCGGTGGCCATGCTACTGCTCCATTGCGACCGATCCAGCGGTTGGGAAATGTCTCGTTCAGCCATGTCGTTACGATGTTCGCGTAATGTGCCGGAGCACCATCCTGTTGAAACCACAGGTTCCGTCTTTCTTCCAGTGACATATCGTGCAAAATATCTCCCAGATAATTTTTCAACATTTCTAAATACACTACTCCCGTTACATTTCCATCGAAAATATAGGGTCCATATATTTTCCGATTGAAAATACCACACCATACCAAAACTGATTGACGATACTGGTTATTATTTTCACGTATCCAATATGGATTTTCCGTGGCCCACATTCGTGAATTTTGATGGCTTGCTAAACCATTTGTATAAAATATGCATTCGTCCGTTACCATGATCTTTCTGGCGAACTCTGGATCCTCTCCGAGATGCTGCAGTATCGACATCGAAAATTGAATCCGTGGTCCGTAATCTCTAAGAAACAGTTTGTGCTGCGTGCTCGGCTTATATGGCTTCAAACCATTTTTCTTTATGATTCTCTGAATCTTGGATTTGGATACGTCGGCATTTGCCGCCACCTGACGAATTGAGGTTGTGGGGTGGGCATGGAATGCCGCCACAACATCAATTTCCTTCTCTTCTGTGTGGGTGGTCAGCCTGTTTCTTCTGAGCGGACGAACACTCCCCGTCGCTTCGAATAACTGACAAATACGTTTTATCTGAAATAATACCAATTTCATGTAAGCGCATTTAATTGATACAAAAAAGGCAAAACTGGATATTTAACCCTTTCATTGTTCAGACCATACGTCGTGCGTGCATGGATAAAATTAAGTACTGTGCAGTGGTGAAAGGAACATTGCGGGAGAAGATTCTATCGTGACCAATTGGATCAGCGTTCTTACCAGATACAGGGTGATTTTGGAGCTACGCCCGTCAAAGGATGCGGTGACCTGGTACCCCGTGGCGAGGACAACACGCCGCAGTGCGTCACCGAATTATATGGCTTTTGACCCTCGAAGCGGTTCAAGTGCCTATTAAGAAGTGAGAAATCTTCGACTCGCGCATTTCTTATCAGATCTTTGCGAAAACGACACCCATCGATTTCTTATGTTTCGCCGATGAAACTGACACCAAGAACGACGTATTCGGACCATAATGAAGGAAATTCCATGGAAAATCGATTTATATAACCTTTCAAGCTGACTTGACTTGGTTAAAAATAGTCCGATTTACATGAAATTTGGTATGATCGTCATCGGAAAAACATAAGGACTCCATTAGTGCCACTTTCATATGGATACGATAAAGGATAAAGAATTATTTTATTTTTGAAACAGGTATGAACCCTCGGCCGACCGTAGCGAATTGAGGTCGGCGTCCCACAGTCATGGGGTAAAAATGTGAAATATCCATTACAGCGTAGGAAGAAATTCTTCATTCATTATCGTATCGATATGAAAGTGGTACCAAAGGATTCCTGGCGTTCTTCCGATTGGAATCATACCAAATGTCATGTAAATCGGGCTACTTTTACATAAGGAATACAAATTGCAAATTACGTCGTTCTTGGTGTCAGTTTCATCGGCGAAACATAAGGAATCGATAGGTGTCGTTTTTGCAAAGATCTCATGAGAAATGCGCAAGTCGAAGGTTTCTCACTTCTTAATAGGCACCCGAACCCCTTCGCGGGGCGAAAGCCATATAATTCGGTCAGGCACTGCGAGCGGTTGTCCTCGCCAAGAGGTACCAGGCCGCATCTCCTTAACGGGCGTTGCTCCAGAATTACCCTGTACTAGTTTTTCCATCTCTACACAATACCAAAGAGTTTCTTTTCACTGTACCAAGTCGCGTTATTTTGATAAACAGCGAAAGCGTTAACCTTTCGCTCCTAACGCCGAATATATCCGGCATTCACGAAACGACCCGTAGAGACACTTCGGATTCTTGACTTGTGTCCATTACGCGTAACACTGTGCGCCGTAGCGAAAAGGGTACACTCGTGGCGCGGGCTCCCGGTCGGTAGCGGCGCCCCCGCGGACCGGGGTGCCGTAGCAAAAGGGTTAAATATTCAGTACTTAACTGTATGTATTTCACTAAATGAAGATAAAGACTTACGGTTTGTGGGCTCGGTTTTTGTCGATCGGGATGTCGTTGATGGAACTCTGCGCTCACTAAACGGTACGATAAGCGTGCCTCCCCACGTAAAAGCACCAACTCCACCTTATCTTTCACTGTGAGATACATTTTGCAGGTACTGTTTCTCAGATGCGTTCGCGCCAAAAAACCGGTAAGTACTGTCAATGTCTAAAGACTTCTGATCCACAGACTGTTTCCTAACTCTGAGGAAAATTTGTCAAAAGATGCCATTGGCCCTTTCGAAAGAAAGGAACTTCTTCCTTATTGGTTGGAAATATCCATGGAGATGGTTAAAAGATGCAAAGGGGAAGTTTTTATGACAAACGAAAAAAAAAATTATAACACCCACCATTTCCTAACTGGGACCCATCCCGGTCATCCGAACGTAAAAGGAAATGCGAAATAAAATACTACTTCTTCCGTCTTACGGGACAAAGAGGAGGGTAGCTTAGAATGAAGAGAAACTCATTTAATAATATTTACGATTGGCAATTTAGTATTTTCGAGGGACAGTTCTTCGACATCTGGTGGGTTTCTACTTAGAAAGCAATCAAACATGCTGTTTTCTTGGCTTTCGACACCTTTCGCTCTGAGTTAATACATGTAGGTAGTGCTGCGTTGGTGGATGGTCGCCTCAGTAATTACGGATCGGAACGTACCGTTGTACCTGGCCACCGGCTCGCGGGATATTTCAGTCATAAACCGCGACCATGGCGAAACACTCCGGCCGATCAGGGTGTTTAATTTATGGGAACCAGATGTGGCATTTTTCTTTTCCCCTAGCTAAAGTCTCTACGTTCGGCAGGCCATAACCCGTGCCCCACTACAATATAAATAAATTATAATGATGTCCGCAACGCTGACCGTGACGAAAATGAATCTTCTGGTCCACACGATGACACAAAGAAGATGTTCCTACGTTACATAGAAGAATGTTTCCTTGGCAATGGGGTAGGAAAGGAAATTACTCTGAAGAAGTGCCAGTACGTCTCGCGCTGAGACACAGTAGGAAAAGGGGTACACCGTTGAGTGCGCGTGGTTCAGGCCTGCATCGTCCTCCTTTCAAATTAAAGACGTATTCCTTATCTCTCGAGTATAAACACGCATTGGAATTTCAAAACAAAAGCACGCGAGACGTATTGGCTGCAAGAAAGGGTCTGCCACAGTACCCCGTGGCGAGGACAACCCCCCCGCAGTGCCTCATTGTATTGTATGGCTTTCGACCCTCGAAGGGGTTCGAGTGCCTATTAAAAAGTAAGAAACCTTCGACTTGCGCGTTTCTCATCAGATCTTTGCGAGAACAACACCTATCGATTCCTTATGTTTCGCCGATGAAGCTGACACCAAGAACGACGTAACTCCGACCATAATGAAGGAAATTCCATGGAATATCGATTTATATCATTTCAAGTTGACTTGACTTGGTTAAAAATAGTCCGATTTACATGAAATTTGGTATGATCGTCATCGGAAAAACATAAGGCACCCATCGGTGTCACTTCCATAGCGATGCGATTAAGAATACTTCACATTTTCACCCTCGACAGTGGGGCACCGACCTCGATTTGTCGCGGTCGGCCGAGAATTCATACCTGTTTGAGAAATAAAATAATTCTTTATTTTTTATCGTATCGCTATGGAAGTGACACCGATGGGTGCCTTATGTTTTTCCGATGACGATCATACCAAATTTCATGTAAATCGGACTATTTTTAACCAAGTCAAGTCAACTTGAAATGATATAAATCGATATTCCATGGAATTTCCTTCATTATGGTCCGAATACGTCGTTCTTGGTGTCAGTTTCATCGGCGAAACATAAGAAATCGATGGGTGTCGTTTTCGCAAAGATCTGATGAGAAATGCGCGAGTCGAAGATTTCTCACTTCTTAATAGGCACTCGAACCGCGTCGAGGGTCAAAAGCCGTACAATCGGGTGAGGCACTGCGGGGGGGTTGTCCTCACCACGGGGTACAATGGCCGACTTTTTCTTGCACCCAATTCTTCTCGCGTGCTTTTGTTTGGAAAATCCAACGCGTGTTTATACTCGAGAGATAAGGATTTATACTCGAGAGATAAGGAATCCGTCTTTAATTTGAAAAGAGGACGATGCAGGCGGAACCACGCGCACTCAACGGTGTACCCCTTTTCTTACTGTGTCTCTCCACGAGGCGTATCGACGGTGGATAATACTTTTCAATTCCTATATTTGTGGCATCTTTCTCTCGTGCGTCGGGACAAAAGCGGACTCAGAGCCAGGCGAAAATTCATTCGCTCTTTACGATCGATAATTTATTATTTCTCCAAGAACGTTTCGAC
The DNA here is from genome assembly GCA_947577245.1 of Andrena bucephala. Taxonomy (NCBI): domain Eukaryota; kingdom Metazoa; phylum Arthropoda; class Insecta; order Hymenoptera; family Andrenidae; genus Andrena; species Andrena bucephala. The sequence goes on along the minus strand of OX387716.1, from coordinate 17,055,224 downwards.
AACATCTGTTTGCCAAATTTGTAAAGGCCAATAAAAAACGTGGTGACATGGTCCAGTCTGAGTTAATCCGTATATTGCTCTGTCGGAGGGTAGTGCGTACGATGACTTCGGACCCGTACTATGTACCGTTGCCTACCGCCGATGCGCGGAAAATCCGCTCATAAACCGCGACTCTGGCGAGACACCGCGGCCGATCAGTACGGGTAGTTTTTGGTAACCAGATGTGGCATCTTTCACCTGTATTTCATCAGGGTAATTCTGGAGGTACGCCCGTCACCCCGTGGCGAGGACAACACCCCGCAGTGCCCATCGAATTTTATGGCTTTCGACCCTCGAAGGGTTTGGAATACCATTAAGAAGTGAGAAATGTTCAGGATTTCAAATGTTTGCTTCTTTTCTTCATCGTATCGAAGGGCAAGTGGCGCCAATGGATTCCTGACGTACCGTCGATTAAAATCATACCAAATTTCATGTAAATCGGACTATTTTTAACCAAGTCAAGTCAGCTTGAAATGACATAAATCGATATTCCATGGAATTTCCTTCATTATGGTCCGAATTACGTCGTTCTTAGTATCAGCTTCATCGGCGAAACATAAGGAATCGATAGGTGTCGGTTTTGCAAAGATCTGATGAAAAATGCGCAAGTCGAAGATTTCTCACTCCCTATTAGGCACTCGGACCCCTTCGCGGGTGGAAAGCCATAAAATTCGGTCAGACACTGCGAGGGGTTGTCCTCGCCACGGGGTACCAGGCCGCCGCATCTCCTTCACGGGCGCCGCTCCATAATTACCCTGTATCTGGTTAGGAAATAAAATAATTCTTTATTCTTTATCGTATGGATATGGAAGTGTCGCGGATGGATTCCTTGGGGATTTCCGATGAAAATCATGCCAAATGTCGTGTAAATCGGACAACTTTTACATAGGAATACAAATAGCTTGTGTCAAAGTAGTCCGATTTGCATGACATTTGGTATGATTTTCGTCAGAAAAACATAAGGAATCCATTGGCACCACTTCCCTTTCGATACGACGAAGAAAAGGGTTTCTTAATACGCTGTAATGGATAATTCACCCTCGACTGCGGAGGGTCGACTTCAATTCGCTACGTTCGGCCTAGGATTCGTACCTTTTTCCGAAAAAAGCCATAAAATTCGATGGGCACTGCGGGGTGTTGTCCTCGCCACGGGGTGACGGGCGCAGCACCAGAATCAGCCTGTACCTACCTTTTTAAGAAATAAAACAATTCGTTATTCCTTATCGTATGGATATGGAAGTGTCGCCGATGGATTCCTTGGGGTTTTCCGATGAAAATCATTACAAATGTCGTGTAAATCGGACAACTTTTACATAGGAATACAAATAGCTTGTGTCAAAGTAGTCCGATTTGCATGACATTTGGTATGATTTTCGTCAGAAGAACATGAGGAATCCATTGGCACCACTTCCCTTTCGATACGACGAAGAAAAGGGTTTCTTAATACGCTGTAATGGATAATTCACCCTCGACTGCGGAGGGTCGACTTCAATTCGCTACGTTCGGCCTAGGATTCGTACCTTTTTCCGAAAAAAGCCATAAAATTCGATGGGCACTGCGGGGTGTTGTCCTCGCCACGGGGTGACGGGCGCAGCACCAGAATCAGCCTGTACCTACCTTTTTAAGAAATAAAACAATTCGTTATTCCTTATCGTATGGATATGGAAGTGTCGCCGATGGATTCCTTGGGGTTTTCCGATGAAAATCATTACAAATGTCGTGTAAATCGGACAACTTTTACATAGGAATACAAATAGCTTGTGTCAAAGTAGTCCGATTTGCATGACATTTGGTATGATTTTCGTCAGAAGAACATGAGGAATCCATTGGCACCACTTCCCTTTCGATACGACGAAGAAAAGGGTTTCTTAATACGCTGTAATGGATAATTCACCCTCGACTGCGGAGGGTCGACTTCAATTCGCTACGTTCGGCCTAGGATTCGTACCTTTTTCCGAAAAAAGCCATAAAATTCGATGGGCACTGCGGGGTGTTGTCCTCGCCACGGGGTGACGGGCGCAGCACCAGAATCAGCCTGTACCTACCTTTTTAAGAAATAAAACAATTCGTTATTCCTTATCGTATGGATATGGAAGTGTCGCCGATGGATTCCTTGGGGTTTTCCGATGAAAATCATTACAAATGTCGTGTAAATCGGACAACTTTTACATAGGAATACAAATAGCTTGTGTCAAAGTAGTCCGATTTGCATGACATTTGGTATGATTTTCGTCAGAAGAACATGAGGAATCCATTGGCACCACTTCCCTTTCGATACGACGAAGAAAAGGGTTTCTTAATACGCTGTAATGGATAATTCACCCTCGACTGCGGAGGGTCGACTTCAATTCGCTACGTTCGGCCTAGGATTCGTACCTTTTTCCGGAAAAAAACCATAAAAATCGGGTGAGGCAATGCGAAGGTCTGTCCTCGCCACGGGGTACCAGCGCATCTCCTTGACGGGCGTTGCTCCAGAATTACCCTGTATCATTTGGGCAGTGTGTGACCCGACTACCCTCCGTGTAATTGGTCTGCGCGAAGTGGGGCGCAAGTTCGATCATTATCAGTACTCCTGCCCGAGAGGAATACGATTTACTTTAATTATAGTACATGTGTGTTTTGTAATAAAATGTTTCTATCGTCTCCTGAATTCAATAACTGGCATCCAGATATCTACGCTCCTACAATCCACCGTCAACACGGCTCGTGGAGAGACACAGGAAGAAAAGGGGTAGCCCGCTGTCGACGCGTGGTCCTCTCGAGTATAAACACGAGCTTCAATATCAGAACAAAAGCAAGCGTTAACGTATTCCGTGCGAGAGAAGGTTGGCATTGCTGTGAAGAGCAATGCTTCAAGAGAGCAGCCGTTTGTGAGGAATGCAAATCCGAATGGTTCTGATACAATCTGCTCCCTATGATTGAAATTTAGTCTAGCAACTTTCACTCCTCCTAACCTAACCAATCGAACTTGCATCCCTCCCAAAAGAACCGGCCATCCGAGCGTAGAAGCAAGTGCGAAATAAAAGTAACGGTGCGCTTCTCGATACCGCAGATGTACCTACCTAAGTAGCATTTCTGACGGAAAAAAATTGTCCAGCCTTTGGGCCTGGCGTAGACCTTTGGCAGGTAGGTATCTATTTCAAAAGGCAGTGTCACAAGTGGAGCCAGTAAAACCGTCCCCGGTCCGTGCTATACCAGACAGTTTTCTTCCAGTGAAAATCAGTAAATTTGCAAGCGCAATATCTTAAAAACCAGTGAAAATAAAGTGTATACATTAAAGCTTATTGAATTTGTCTTGGAACGCACTATCAACTCAGGTGTTCAAAAAAAATAGTTCCATTTGAAAAACCGAACTTGACCATCGTATCTTTTAAAATAATAATCGATAAAAAAATTCGTTCGCGCTAATTAATTGGCCCCCTCGAACCATGCAATAGCCTATTTTTTTTATATTTTTATCTCCTATAGTTTAGGAGAAAACCGGCTGTCTCGTCTTAGATGGGACACCCTGTAGATGTGAAAACTTCTTTAGTAAAAAATATAAGAAGTTGGAACAGCTTTATGAAAGGAGTGAAAAATTAAGAATTCTTATGAAAAAAGGCACAAACAAAAGAATGATAAGTGTAGAGGTAGGCACAATTAAAAAATTGAAAAATAGGATACACGTTCTAGAAGAAAAAGAAACAGGTATTGACAACATTTTAAAAAACGATCAGTTATTGCTATTAAGTCGACAGTGCAAAAAATGCCCAAGTGATGAGATAGCACTTTAGTTAAATCTATCAGTTAAAAGTTGCTTGCGGAATCGCTGGTTACGAGGAAGTTGACATATTTTACAACTTTACACAGCAAATTAGAAAATGAGAAATTTTGTAGTGGTAATTGTGACGAAATTTTTAATTTTTGAATGTTGAATGAAGTATCACAATTTAAACAGCAGTCAGGTAAATATTGTTTAATAATTTTAGGTGAAGTTTGTACCTATGTTAGTTCGGTGTTTTCTCCAGCGTACAGATCTGTACTCTAGAATTAAGGTAGTTCCTGAATAATCTACTAAATTCAAGAATTCTTTTAAATTTCGTTCAAAACAAATTTGGAATACAAGAAACCCTTATACAAAGTTTAAAATCGAATTACCACATAGTTATCGAAAAATTGTTAATTAAAGGTGATGCATTTTAACACAGTGGCATATGGCAGAGTCGAAAAAAGAGGATTATAGTTTCAGTTTTTCTGCTATTCGGGAATCTCTTTTCGCCGAGGAGTTTTATCCCGAGCCCAAGACAAAATTACCGGTTCCCGCTAGAAAGGAGATCTCTAAAAACGTATAACTTATTCGTCTCCCAATTGCGGAAAAGGATTGATAGCCAATAACGTACGCACTTTGAAATTAAGGCTGTTTAATTGTCGGAGCACTCGAGAAACGAAGTATAACGCATCGTCGTTACTAGAACAATGGAGCTCTCCTAAAATCGGCGGTAATGAGGGGGCCAACCGCTCCCCCCCCCCCCCCCCGCGGCACCCGCAAGAACCGAGCTACTCGGTCCACCCGGAGTCCCGCACGACGCGGGGGCACGCGGCCGCCGATGCCTCGTTCCCGCCATGCGAGTGCTCCTGTTTATTTACTACATGAGTGTTATAAAATGTCTGTACAAATAATATCAAGTAATATAAGGATAAATATAAGATAATGTAAGGTAGTATAAGATAGTATAAGTGTTTGGGATTGGAAGTAGTTCCCCACGCCGCCACACTCACTCTCACCACAGCACCTCGCGGGTTGCGTTTCAGCGACGCTGATCGATGAGCGAGCTGCCAATCAGCGTTGATCGATCAACCAATCAGCGCGGATCGATCGAGCAATCAGAGAGCCGCGTCGACGATCCAAGCGAACGGAGAAGACGCGCGACCGGTTGTCCGCCATGAATCACTCTCTCTTGTGTGTGCTCAACGGCAAACGTCTTGTACAACGCATCGCGAAAATTCAATCCTTTTGAATCTTTTCTCAAGGTCATCTCAATCGATCAAATTGATTCGTCTCAGCTCACACCTTGTGTGATAAATTCTCTGCTCATTTCAAAGCAAGTCTGCCAATTAATATAATTGCGTAGACGCCACGTGGCGTGACCGCGTGGTTACATAATTACGTTCACACTTTTGTACTGATAAAACTTATCCACGCGTCTCATTATTGTAAATAAACATTGACAAGGTTCACACCTAAAGTAGTGCAGTGTATTAACCTAAGACTTTCTCATCCTCATTCAAACAGTTTTGTGAATCTCTCAAACAATAAGATTAGTATAAGAATAGTATAAGGTAGAATAAGAATAATATAAGATAGTATAAGGATAGTGTACAATAAAGAAATAAAGGAGTGAGAAATCGATTCGTGGAGCGAGACATAGTCCCGAAAACTCCTTATACTATCCGATTAAACACTGCTGAACCAGGAAAACTATATTCAAGAAGTGTGCCAAAATTAGCACCAAAGTACATCGAAATGTCACGAAATGAATTTATTTATTTCAGCGAAACTGACCACATGGTTTCTTCGTAAATGCCCATAAAAAATACGCTTCCGCGCAAATTTTTTAGAAACTACGTAGAGCAGTGAACATGGCAACGTCGCACAATCGATATGTTTAGACATTTAAATAGCGACCGAAGATTCAGATTCATATGAACATTTTTTCTGACATTTTGGTTATAAAAGACGCTCCGAATGAATGCGACGTTGTCAGATCTGCTGCTCCAATTCACTACGCTAACCAATTTAATATTCTATTTTCGTATTACAAATATTTATATTAACATTGAACTGTTTAAAATATATATACATGATGTTAAAAATGATTATTATTATTTCCATAGTATCATACTACTTTATGTTTGTCGTTTATTACCCAACTCTAATTTGACTAACATAGTTGGTTAGGATCTACCTTAAGGGGGTAGACACGGGTAATGCAGCGCGCTGTAATACCCACATAATGTGCCCGAAACATGGGTTTGGGGGGATACGTTTTTCGTCCTTATATGAGCAGATTTTGGGCTGGGTGAGGTCTCAATCGAAAGAGGAAGGTTCGATGCAGCCCGCTCTGGTCATGGTTCGACAAGATTGTGTTGATATCTAATAATATGAGTCTTCAAAGTAGAGCAAAAGTCGACAAAATACACCCGCAGGAATCCAAGTATTTTTAGGTCACTAAAAGAGTTTTGTGGCTCAAACGATGACCAGAGCGGGCTGTCTCGAACCTTCCTCTTTCGAATGAGACCTCACCCAGCCTAAAATCTGTTCATATAAGGACGAAAAACGTATCCCCGTGATTGCATTCCCAAATACGAGTTCCGCCATATTGGCGATAATACAGAGCAAGTCAGGTGACAAATTTAGTTGAGCTAGTGGACACGAGATGGCGCCTACTCGGGAGGACTGCCAACGTGGAATCATAGCAAAACTGAAGCGTTAGCTGGATACACAAGCCACAGTAAAAGCGTGATGCAGTCAATGCATGCATTTTCGGACGACTTTAGGTTAGGTTATATGCATTTTAGGTATACATTGACTAGGAACTGCTGGGAATTGTCTACATTTACTAAATTCACGCTTTTACTGTAACACATACATCACCGCTGCCGAATATATGTTATAATTATATGGCCACATTATTTCAAATAAAAAAAGAGATTGGAATTTTTTAATAACACTGGAAGTAGTGATTTACTGATATCATATTTTCAGAAAATATAATTATTGCATTTATTATTATTCTTCCGACTATTGTATATAACATATAACAAGGAAAAGTCTCCAAACCGGTCAACAGTTGACTCCTTGATTTTTTTCGTAATTCTTTACGCTCCTATGCAGAGATGGGCATTATTTAATTAAAAGAATATACTTCCGAATGGTCCCAGTGGTCGATCGACACGAGGTTTGGGGGGAGGGTGTGTGTACCCTAAATCTAAAATTCTATTTAGCTTCGGGTATTTATTAGTTTCCTTTGTTTATTCGAAGGCCTTTCATCTTTGGCTTCGAATAATTTTTCATCTTTCATTATATCATTATCCTAAGGTCGTATTCAAATATATTGGCCGGTCGATTCGTTTTCGCGAACAGCGATCGAGGAGAAATCAGCTATCACCATCTGACGATCGTGGATTTGTCAGTTGGAGTTCCCTAGCCACCGAAGGGTATGGTGGGGTAACGGGAATGCTGCTCGGCCCCGTCTGAACGTAGACGTGTGGCTGTTATTTATTCTTATTGTCAGCGTAGTACATATGTAGTTGTGTGCGTCACGAAGTAATGCGTAGACCAATACGAGATGAAGCTATCGAAAAAGAATCAATGTTCTGACCAATAAAGCTCCTGAATTTTTTCGGAGCTAAGGCCTAAGGCACACCTATTCTGATGCGTGTATTTCTACGCTTCAGCTCGGTTTGGCCTATACATGACAGAAGCTTGGCGCTATCCCCACCACTTCTGGCTCACTCGTGTTCTGCGATGACGAGAGAATACGCGTTACGAATAGGAGTGTGCGGATCGTCCCGCGGCTCGGATTCTCGGCCCTCGGGACGGGTCGGAAAATTTCGGGCGGGATCGGGCGGGGTCCCGATACTTTCGTATTGCTCGAGATCCCGACGGTTTCGGGATCTCGAGACTCGATTCGGGCTACAAGCATGACCGCCATGAGCGGGCAATTTGATTTCAGGTCGGTTTGGCAAAACTCGGACACGATCGGCTCGAAAGCCAGCTATTACGAGCGGACCGAGACGGAAAGAATTATGTATATCATTTATATCGATACCAGAGTGATAAGTTTTTACCTTTCTGTCTCCTGTTGAATCATAATTTGTATCTTATTATTTATTTACATATATATGTATATTCATTGCTACCAAATAGTCTGTGAATACTGAATACGTCCATATACGTACTTAAATAAATACCATGTTCAGAACTTGGGAAGAAGACTATTTTTATATCGACAATATTTTAAAATCTGAATAAAATATACTTCATACTTAGTACTTTATGTAAAGGGAATATATAGGGTATTATCTTTTTCCGGATAGGTTCAGATTTAAAATAGAAACCGTACGAACTATAAGCATACAAAAAGGAATATTTCCTGGATGTTTCATAATAACAACAATATACAGGAGGCGAATATTTTATTATTTCAAATTAACGTGTAAGAAACATAATTTTTCTATGTTCTCAGGTAATAATTTTAATCTATTACTGGTAACGATATCGTCCGATCGCGTCCGAGTTTTGCCGAGCCGCCCTGAAATCAAATTGTCCGCTCATGGCGGCTATGCTTGTAGCCCGAATCGAGTCTCGGGGTCCCGAAACTGTCGGGATCTCGAGCAATACGAAAGTATCGGGACCCCGCCCGATCCCGCCCGAAAGTTGCCGGCCCGTCCCGAGCCCGAAAAATCGGGTAACCGCACACCCCTAGTTACGAAACTCACCGGCCAATAAATCTGAATACGATCTTAGAAGTTCGAATGACCGACGAGAACCTTTGTGTCCCGAGCCGCGCGAGATCGTCGTGCTCGGCGATGTGTCATCGATTATAAAGAAACAGAATTTGTTTATTTTTCATCGTATCAATATGAAAGTGACACCATTGGATTCTTGGCATTCTCCCGGTTATATTGGCAGAAAATAATTTAAATCGGACTATTTTTAACAAAACGGGCTTTCACTTCTACAAACAAATTTTTCACGTAATTTCCTTAATTTTGGTCCGAATTATATCATTTTTGGGGCCAATTTGATCGAGAAAACATGAGGAATCGACTGACGTCACTTTCGCAAAGATCTGATTAGAAATGCAGAACTGCAGATTTGTCACTGCTTAGCGCGCAACATTGTATGGCCCCGCTGGTTTCGAGCGCCGAAGCCCACGAAACTCAGCAAGTCGCATGATTGCCAGCGAGAAGGCCAAGAGGGGACTTTCCATGGCGAAGGAAAATCAGCCTTCTACAGAACTCAAATCGAGAAAGACTTTGCTAACAAACTTTATATTCACGTCAAATAAATACTTGTAAAATTTAGACGACGAACTATTGTTGAATATCGCCAGTTCTTACATATGCCCCACTGGGTTCGGAATTCCTGATCCCAGAGTTTCATGCATTTACCTATTGAAATGTTGCTTCAAGTCATCGGGCAATTGCATTGTTTCTTCTCGTACATATGTATATCTGTTCGCGAGTAGGTGTCATGAATGACGCGACTTTTATTTCCCAAATAAATTCACCCCTATCAGGGCCCTCGCTCGAACCGCTTGACAAGGAGACCGCACGATGTGAACCGAGTGCGAGTGAAATAGCGCACCAGCGGTACACCCTCGGTCGACGGCGACTTGAGTCATCCAGTACTGAATACGAAATGTTGAAAATTTCTCATTACACCTTGATGAGAGTGTTACCATTCATGGATTGGTGGTGAGTCAAGACACGAAGCAATTCAGTCTATTTTTTCTTATGAATACATGATTAGAACACACTCTACGTTGAACAAAAATTGATCGAATTGCTCCATGTTTGATATAATTTTCATCGGGAAATCCTAAAAAATTCATCGGTAATACTTTCATCAATACTTATCAAAAACACGAACATTTTATTTTTCTGTACTGGGTATTTTATCTAGCTCGTCGGTTTTATTGTTCTCGGCTGTCAACGGGCGGTCTACTAGGACCCGAAGGTCCACGCTCGCAACGAGAAAGCAAAACAGTGGGGTGGGTAGGTCTTTCCCGATAAACTGAGCCCAAAGGCTTCTCAACAATTGAAACATTGGAAGACTGTACATATTCTTTCTGATGCTTTCGGCGATATGCGCAACCATTTGTATGCCCGGTTTCATGTCTAACAAGTCAGGCGATTTTGTTTGTGAGAGCCATATATAAAGACAGTCCTGTAACGTTCACTACATCTTCAATTATAAAACTGCAAATATGTTATTTTACACATGTGTCTCGCTGAGTTTCGTCGGCTTCGACGCTTGAAACCAGCGGGGCCATACAATGTTGCGCACTAAGCACTGATGAATCTGAAGTTTTCCAATTTCTAATCAGATCTTTATACAACTCAAACCATAATTATGGAAATTACGTGAAAAATTTGTTTGCAGAATTGAAAGCCCGTTTCGTTAAAAATAGTCCGATTTAAATAATTTTTCATAAAAAAAATGCGTAGGCTGGATGCGCGTGATTATTACATGGCCCCCTCCATAGACATATATAGACGGATCAGAAGATGGGACTATCGGCGTGGGGAAGGAAGGCTTGGAGGGGTAAAGGCATAGGTTCAGATACAGGCGCGTCGGTTAGCTTCGGATGCATTCGGCATGCATAACCACAGCGTTATCCGATTTACTCGTATCGCTCCCCTTACCGCGAACCTTGCCACCCCCCTCAGCTTACGCTCCTCCGTCTATATATGTCTATGGTCCCCTCCTCGAAGTGACAGAAAATATAACCTATGTATACGCTATATGACAATAAATGTTGAGCGGCTATTTCGTTCTTTTGCGCTACATTTGTGAACATTTTATCATCCTTCCGAAACATTATTATTACGTCGCAACAGTATCTTTAGGAAATCGGGTCTAGCATATAGGTTATATTTTCTGTCACTTCGAGGACAGAAAATCCGGTCCTCCAAGTGACAGAGAATATAACCTATATGCTATACCCGATTTCCTAAAGATACTGTTGCGGCGTAATAATAATGTTTCGGAAGGATGATGAAAAGTTCACAAATGTAGCGTAATACAACGAAATAGCCGCTAAATATTTATTGTGTTATAGCATATACATAGGTTATATTTTCTGTCACTTCGAGGAGGGACCACATAATAATCACGCGTTGGATTCAACATCAAACACAATTTTATATATGTTTGTTCATAACTGCTTTCTGCATAGGATGTGTATTTCATGTTCTGTTTCAGTGTTTTGCTAATTAAAAAATGTCTATCCTAACAAACTTCATTTTCTGGGGACATGCCCTCATCTATTTTTCCTTTTCACTTATAATTCCTTACTGCCAACGTAGAATATTGTAGCATAAGCACATTTCAAGTAATTAAAATGTACAATGAATTTTCTACGTTTGCAGTACCAGCCGACTTTCCGTTTAAATTTTTATAAGTACAACGCAACAGCTGAGAATTTATTTCCTTATTCAGAATAGAATACGAAAATAGCAAACAGCTCCCTCTCGCGTTTACCGGGCAATCGTCGATCTATCGGTATTACCATTTCTGTGCAGAAAAAACCTGCTGTAATACCGACCTGCCGAATCGGCCAGACCACGTGACGTGTCTACCCCCTTAAGATGTCGCTCATGTACAAAGAGAATGGATGGTATTCTTATGGAAATTGGATATTTGAAATTGAAGGTTTGGAATTCGGATAGGAATATGCAAAATGTATTTGTGAATAATAATACAGTTTTTTCAAGATTTTCCCACTTTATTTGCATAAAAGGCCTTCATAGTGTTACAAAAAAGTAATATAAGTATGTATGTAGAAATGAATGATAATATAATATTGTAGATATTATTATCTCTAAATACATATGTGTAGTATAAAATGAAGTCCCCGGAATGCGTTTGGTTGTTTGTTCGGTCTAATCTCGAGAACCACTCTCCGGATTGTGATGCGGTTTTCATTGGCCTAGGATTTTTGTCGGGGGGAGGGGCATCTCCCCCTCTCTCTCTCTCCTCGCGCTCTCTTTTTTATAGGTAGAGGAAATCTTTATATACATACATACATATTTTATAACAATCATTTACCTACATATTTATTTAACACTAAAACAAAGAGTAAACTGAATAAAAAATTATTGATTATTTAACGAGGCGAATGGGTTTTACTTAGGTATTTCGATAGTTTCTAGGAAGGGGCCATTCCGTGTTTTGGGCAGGCCAATCCGCATTTTGGGGGGTCCAGGCCTACCCGACCACCTAACTAGTTACGCCAATGGCGGTTTCCACCGTTTTATACAACATTTCTCGGGGAAAATTTGCGTATATGAAATATGAACCAATGGCAAGTGGAAGTCGAGTAGTGACGATTTTAGGGAAGCTTTCGTCGAAAATACTCTATGGGGTGGTGGGGGCCGCATCGCAGTCCGTCGGAGTGGAGGGGGAACCAACTTTGGCGTCGATTGGCTTGACGCTACAGCGTCATCACGCGCATGCGTGATGAGTTCCTCCTCCACTACGTAGATACCCCGGTGAACTATTCCCTGGCATCGCCACCGGAAGGATGCCAAATTGGGCGAAATTCCGCCATTTGCGCTACTTTTCCAAACCAACAGGCACTCAAAAATTGATCTTGGCGGTTAGCGCCTGAATTGAACTTCAATATCGACCATGGTTGCTATGACCGAAATTTCCATATTTGGGCTGCCCAAGACCAAATGGAAGCCCTCTTGATAATTATAATTCACATAGCTAATAACTCTTATTGCTGTAGAAACTTTAATATGTATCAACAAGAAAACACCAAAACCGTATGTACACCCTGGATGCAATTCCCTTCATGAGCTGAGCCGACCGTTGTCTGTTGTCTTCCACACATCAAAGGAAGTTTGGAGTGCATTGCGCTCAGCGTGGATGATAGAAGCAAATGAGATACTTTTCTCAAATCGGATTTTCATGATATTGAAATAAATTGTAGTCCATATAAAATTAGGGAGGGCTAAGTACTCATTTTTCTAGTTTCGAAATTGTTTAAAAAATACAAATTTTTGAAGTTCCCTGCTTTCGGTGATTTTTGCGAAACCCGCCTTCAGAAATGAATTTTAATGACCCAAATTATTGAAGGCATGAACTTGCGTCTTTTTTTTTTAATCATGAAGGATGGATCGATGTGACTGAATTTAATCCATTAGTAATATTGTCATAAACAGTTTGTTAAGTTTTTAGTAACATAATTCATCGCGCATTATAGAGACTCGGCAGGATCGCGCCATGTGGCCTTCCTTTCCACAAGCAAAACATTTAATTCCTGCATTCTGCTTCTTGAAGGGTTTCTGCTCTCGACGACTGCTTCTGAGCTGCTGCTTCTTTGCAGGCTGACTCACCGCTGCCAACGCTGTGGTTGTCTCGTCGCTAGATGTCCCTTTCGCACCTTCTTGGATTAGTCGATGGATAACGAACAGCGGAGGATCGAAGCATATATCTTGTAGAAGGGATTGGTTTTCAGTTTTCAGGCTATCCTCAGGAGAGACAGTAGCCCTGGGCGACAACACCCCATGCGAGGTGAGAGGCAAAGGAACGATACTCATTGAAAAATTAATCAACAATGAATAGGTGGAAGGTAGAGGATGTCCTCTACGTTCCAGCGATGCAGAAAAATCTCTTCTCTGTGGGAGCATGCACCGAAAGAGGTTACCAGGTACTGTTCGAGAAAGATTCTGTCTCAATATACAAAAATAATTAAGTTATGGCAAAAGGCACAAAGCAGCCAAACAATGTATGTCGTATGCTGTTTCGTGTATCAAAACAAAATGAAGCAAATTCAGCTTCAGTCAACAGCTTAAGATTATGGCACGAAAATCTTGGGCATATAAACCTGAAAAGCCTGAAAGAATTGGTGAACAAAGGACTGGTGGACGGGGTCCAAATAAGTGATGAAACACAACTTCTTTTGTGAGGCTTGCCAGGAGGGCAAACAGCATAGCGAACCCTTCGAGAAGAAGCCCACAGAAGAGAGGCAAACCAAACCGGGAGAGAAGATACATAGCGATGTTTGTGGGCCCATGTCGGAATCATCTGTGGGAGGTGTAAGATATTTTGTCCTTTTCAAGGACGACTGTTCAGCTTATCGCTATGTTTACTTTCTGAAACATAAAGATGTTTTTGACAGGTTTGTAGAGTTAAAAAATCTTATAATGAACAAATATGGTCGTAAAATAAAGGTACTCTGGTCGGACAATGGTTTGGAGTACTGAAACGCCCGGATGAGGGTATTCATGGCCGCCAATGGGATCGAGCATCAGACTAGGGCACCGTACTCTCCAGAGCAAAACGGAAGGGCGGAACGTGAAATGAGGACGATCGTGGAAAGCGCTCGCTCCATGATCTTTGCAAGTGGAGCACCTAGAAGACTGTGGGCTGAGTCGGTGAACACAGCAACATACGTCCTAAATCGTACACCGACGTCGCAGGTAAAGGAAACAACTCCATACGAGATATGGACGGGAAAGAAGGCAGACTTGTCACACGTGCGGATTTTTGGCTGTGAAGCTTTCCTGCACATAACTGATGTGCATCGGAAGAAGGGGGATCCAAAGGCAAGGAAACTTGGGTTTGTGGGATATGATAACCACAGCCCGAAGAATTACAGACTCTATGACCCACAAGCAAATAGAGTGCTGATCGCCAGAGATGTTGTCTTCAACGAGCTCCACTACGCAAAGAATCCTTCGAGTACTGACCTCCTTTCACCTTTTCTAGACAGCGAGACGAGAGAAGGAGACCAGCAGGACGAAGTCCCAAACGAGACGCGGAATGGAGAGCGAACTGGGCTGCGGGATCGCAACAAACTCTCTGTACCACAGCGATACCAAGCCAGCGTAGTCCTTCTGAACGAACCACAGACATATGAAGAGGCGATGACCTGCAAGAAATCGGAGGACTGGAAGAGGGCCATCGAAGAGGAGCTCGAGTCGCACAAGCTGAACGACACCTGGAAACTCACCGCGCTGCCTCAAGGGAGAAAGGTGGTGGGAAGTAAGTGGGTATTTAAATTCAAGCACACCGAAGACAGTGACACAGTGAAATACAAATAAAAAATTACATTTTTACCAATATAATGCATTTACCATATGATAGACTTTAAAGCTCTATTTTAATGAATAATTTGTCTTTCTTTTCGTCACTACACCCTGTATTGTTCTCAATTTATACAACCCGATAGACTCGCTGTTGTATTAAAAAATCACACGAGATTACTCGAGGGGTACGGAATACGCTTCGTGGAGGGACGCAGGAAGAAAAGGGGTACTCCGCTGACGGCGCGTGGTTACGCCTGCGTCGTCCTTTCTTCAAATTAAACACGGATCCCTTATCTCTAGAGCAGGCTTGGGAATTAAGTGAACTTCGCCAAAGAAAAACCATACTAAGAGGCGACACACTAACGAAGAAACCAATTTTAGAGAGAGACGAAATGCACAACCAATTTAAATGTCCATTCGGTACTCGGAAAGAGTAGGGATTAAAAAGAGGCGATAGTAAGACGAAGATATACAGCTGCCAATACAACCAATTTAAAGGGGCAAGCCAACGAAGAACTTCAAAGATACCGCTCGGAGTGTCGCCTCTTGGTATACCATCTCTTTGACTTCACTCTCAAGCATCTTCGAGGCACTCCAAGCATCTTCTCGTGTCTGGTCATCATATCGGATCAGTAAGTTCTGTTTCGTCGCGATAATCTAAATCAGTCACCTAATATTAATTTGGCGGGTGATAAGGTCGTCTGGCATCACGCGTAGCCCGAAGGTGAATCGGGCCTTGCAATACCGGAAGAAGCGAAAGAGTTTCGCGCGTGCGTCGGTACGAACAGACCACAAATGTTAGTCAGCGGCTGTAAACAACTACCACGTAACTATGTTGTTTACAATTATTGTTTATCTTTTAACCTTATTTTAATATCATTTCACCCCCCCCCCCCCCCTGATTATACTAGATACACGGAAGTGTATGTATGTACATACTTATTGCGATAAACTTCAGCTAATTTATAGCGAATTCGGTATCTTTGCACTCACTCTGGCAGACTCTGTGTTGGTACCAGAAATTATCGTACATGACTTTGATTGTTTGTTTCTGATAGAGACAAAGATAGCTCTATAAGTATCAACCAATTAAAGTGATATACGATAATTTCTGGCACCAACACAGAGTCTGACAGAGGGAGTGCAAGGATACCGAGGTTGCTATTAATCTTGCGCAGCGTACATAAGTATGTACTTATATTGGAGTTTCACTCTCTACATTGACTGTAGTAAATCGCACGTGGAGAAATAACTGATAGTAACTATCATAACCAGTAGTAGGACATTTTCCGACAAATTTTTTGGTTA
Organism: Andrena bucephala; assembly: GCA_947577245.1. Classification (NCBI taxonomy): domain Eukaryota; kingdom Metazoa; phylum Arthropoda; class Insecta; order Hymenoptera; family Andrenidae; genus Andrena; species Andrena bucephala. Next base: position 17,039,069 of record OX387716.1, on the reverse strand, counting down.
ATTTCGGCGTTTACAGCGTTATCTACAAGAACTCTTCAATTAACAGAGCGCCACCTATATCCCAAAACCTGCACGATGGGCCGTTTCCTTTTTAAACTAAACGTCGATCGCTTGCGTATATAAAAATTCATTCTTAATTCATAGTCAATTAAATTATTTATCAATTATGGAAAATCTTAAGAACAAGATGTCTGCAGAATTCTCTTATTTTTGTTGCTATAATAAAAAATTTCAATATAATAGTAGGTAGACTATGCCGATTCTGGCCCCTAGGGCGAGGGGGTGAGGCGGGGCGGGGGTACCGCGCTCTTGCACGAGATGGGCGAGGGGGTGAGGCGGGGAGGGGTACCGAGTTCGTGGGTGAGGGGAATGACGTCACAGGGGAGGGGGGATTCCAAAATGGCGTCGAACGAGTTCGTGGGTGAGGGGGATGACGTCACAGGGGAAGGGGGATTTCAAAATTGTCAAAATGGCGTCGCGCGCGCAGGTCGAGTTCGTGGGTGAGGGGGCTGACGTCACAGGGGAGGGGGAGGATTTTCAAAATTTCAAAATGGCGTTGCGCGCATTTCGTATTGGCGCCACGTATTGGACGTTTAAGGCACTTTGGGTCCGCGTCGGTATTTGGGCCCGCCTTGGTACATTTTCCAGATTTTTCATACATTTCGTATTGGCGCCACCTGTTGGATGTTTAAGGTACTTTGGGCACGCGTCGCCGCCGCGCAATCTCCGTACGCGTGCGGGGATCGGTGCGCAGGCGCGACCGCAACCGATTCGTGGAAATTCAAATCGCGTCTTCGATTATGATTTCTGAGAAAGAGGGTGGACCAGGAGAAAAGATTTTTCTGAGAAAAGATAAGGAATCATGGCGCGCGACAGGATTGAACGCGTTATGACACCTACGTGCACGCGCTTCATGCCGTGTGTTTATATTTGAATCGTGGGACCGGTACAGCGCACGTGCAATGATGTATACATATAGCGATAATTATTGTAAATCAATCATCGCGATAGCCCATGGAATAAACATTGTCGTGCGTTTTTCATGCCGTGTGTTTATATTTGAATCGTGGGACCGGTACAGCGCACGTGCAATGATGTAAACATAGAGCGATAATTATTGTAAATCAATCATCGCGATAGTCCATGGAATAAACATTGCACCGCGCCATGCCGTATGTTTATATCTGAGCACGATTGAACGCGTTTTGGCGTCTACGTGCACGCTCTTCGTACCCTGTATTTATATTTGAATCGTGGGACCGATGCAGCGCACGTGCAATGATGTATACATATAGTGATAATTATTGTAAATCAATCGTCGCGGCAGCCCATGGAGTAAACACGACATTGCGTTCGATGATGATTTCTGAGAAAGAGGGTGGTACATAATTTCTGAGAAATCATAGAGCGAACCGCGCCATGCCGTGTGTTTATAACTAAGCATTGACTTTTCCCAAGACCATGCCTCTAAGAAGTACCCTCGAGAAAACGCAATGGCCCTGAAGCAATAAATTAGGCGTTGCGTTTACGCAGCGATAATTATTCGGGGTAGAGTTCCGAATATTTCCACGATCGAGAACAGGGCGACGTCTCAAGTACCCTTCTCGAAGGTCTGCAAGTCAAGCGTCGTGGGAGCGTGTACGGGTGAAAAGAATTCATACGAAGATACGTTCGAACTGCATCTAACGTAAACATAGTGCGATGGCGTCATAAGGATCTCGGATAGGGTATGCGCTTAGTATATTAAATCCTTCAGTCGCTCAGTGAATATGGTGAAATACGTTACGCGTGCATAAGTATCACGGGACATGAACTTTTTCGTGAATTCATACGAATTGTTGCGGGGGATGATCCCACTGCTACGTACCGACGAACAGTGCTACGAATGGTTCAAATCATGTGACGAGTACTTGCGTCTCATCCACGAGCATTTTAAGATCCGAAGAGTATCGGAATCGGAACAACAACGTTTGACATTACTTATGAGTAGTGTTGAAATAGTGCGAACGTGTGTTCGAAGTAAAATAGCGTGCATATCGCTGAACTGGACGCGCGAGATGCATTGCTCGCATCATCATCTTCCGATGACGATAACGATTTTGGGGTGAACCATTTATCGACGTTGCTGCAGTTGGACGATGAATCACTGACGATTGAGAGACATAAGATCCGCGACGCGTTAAGTGTACCAACATTATCCGAGACGTCATGGATCAGCATCTTTCAACACGGATTTATGCAATTGTCGCGCGAACATCGTCAATTGTTACGTCATATCGCGCGATATAGTACTGTGAGCAAGTGCACATTATATTGCATCGTTGGTGATAAGGACGTGTATCTTAAGCATACGAAGTACTTTACCGCGGTCGTGTGTACACCGTTAACGCTTCTGCAGGACATTGAGAACGGTACGATCGAAGTGTACAAAGTGTTGTGTCCTCGAACATTGACTATTACCGTGGACTCGTTTTTGTGTCATGAATTAGCAAGATTTTTGGATGAGCACCCGACACCGATTGTGCGACGACAATCGAAGCGTATCATTTTGCCGTTGGGTTTCCGATATCCGAACACGGATCACGTCACCTGGAAGAGCCGTATCACCCATTCGACACTATTCGTGCGTGTCTGGTAGACAAAAGTATTTGGGAATAAGTGAACATGGAGGTGTTCATGGACACGTACAGGGTTTTATCCCGGATGTCCACGCTTTTACGCTCTGTTGCGGAATTCCAAGACTGGGCGGATCAATGCGACACGAGCCTGCAGCTCATCATCGAATACCAGAGCAGCGGCGGAGAGTCAGTGGCCGCGAAACAACGCCTGGTGTCGTTAATCGCGCGTACGAAGACATTACGTACGATCGTGCGGGCACGGTTTTCGCGAGTAGGGCTCGGGGTGTCGGGTCGATCGACGGTACCTAAGGTCGTATGGGAGGATGTCGAAACCGCGTTTCGGAATCGTATTTCGACTGGTGCTGTCATTAACGTGGGTTACATCGATCTGCGTCAATTTTTGGAGGGTTCCCGACGAGTGGTGCTCTCGCGAGTGACAGACGCTATCAGGGAACATTCTGGTGTATCCGTCAATACGGTCCTGAACGCGGAGTTTATGTTAAACGAGAATATCGATATGAAAAGTTTCGGTACGCGAAATCGTGTACTATTAATGACTTCGAACGTGGGTGAGTGGTATTCGAAGCACGTGGTCACTCCCACGTTAGTGGCGATCGAGGAATTCCAAGATCGCGACAGTGGATGGGCTCTGAGGGCTGTACTAAACCTCATAATAAACATTAACAAGCATAACCCTCTTCGCGCCGGTTGCGACGTACCACTTCCGCGCGAGGTCGTTCTTAAAAGGGCAGTGATCAATGTGCAGAGCGGGGACAGTGCGTGTTTCTTGTGGTCCGTCGTTGCAAGTTTGTACTCTGCTGCTAAGCACGGGGAGAGGTACGCGTCATACCCACACTACTCAACGCTGCTTCGCACGGACGATGTGACGCTTCCCGTGACGTTGGATCAGCTGGCCAAGTTCGAGAGGTTGAACGACGTGTCGGTGAACGTGTACACCTGGACCGCCAAAAGCTGCATGCCACTGCGTCTAACCGAGGACAAGCGAGAGAGACACGCGAACCTGCTACTGATGCAGGACCCCAAGGAGCCCAAACGGTATCATTTCGCGTGCATTCGCAGCATGTCGAGACTGATATCGAAACAACTCGGCAATCATGGACATCAAGTATTCGTTTGCGAAAGGTAAGTAAAATATGGTATATTTCGATCGATGTATTATTGATTATTATGTTTTATTATTGATGTTGTTATCGTTGCAGATGTCTAAGCTTCTTTCACTCGTCCAACCAATTGACGAAGCACAACGTGGACTGCCAGCGTCTGAACGAGTGTGCCATCGAATTGCCGTCCGCGAAGGATAAATGGTTGCAGTTCAAGAATTTCAAGAACAAGGAACGGGCACCATTCATCATCTACGCGGACTTCGAATGCATGCTGGAGGACGTCCAGCCTGCGGAGCGGATTCAGACGTACTCGTACCAGCAGCACAGAGCGTACAGCGTGGGATACTACATCCATTGTTCCACCGACACGTCTCTGTGTCGTTATCGCGCGTATCGTCACGAAACCGAGTGTGTGAAATGGTTCGTGCAAGAACTTCGAGACTTTGCGGACATTGCGTATTCGTGGTTGCGGAACGCGAAACCGATGATCCCGCTGACGAAGCAACAGTGGCAAATTTTTAATGACGCGAGCGTGTATCATGTGTGCGGGAAACCATTCGTCGATACGGACAAAAAAGTGCGCGACCATTGCCACTCGACGGGCGAGTACTGAGGCGCGGCCCACGTGTCGTGTAACTTACAATTCCAAAGATCGTACACGATACCGGTAGTGTTTCACAATCTAGCAGGCTACGACGCGCATTTTATAATTAAAGAGTTGGCGTCCGCGTTGGAGGGGCAGATCGACCTGCTACCGGTGACGAAGGAGCGATACATATCGTTCACGAAACACGTCAAGGGAATCGACGCCGAGAACAATGATTGGAAGAGGGGATTGAAGTTTCGTTTCATAGATTCGTTGAAGTTCTTGGCCGCTAGTCTGGAGAAACTCGCTTCGGACCTCGGCAAAGAACGACTCGCGATTCTACGACGTGAGTTTCAATCTCTGTCGAACGATCAGTTCGACCTCCTGACCAGGAAGGGCGTCTTCCCGTACGACTATGTATCGTCATACGCCAAACTGAACGATACGCGTTTACCGTCCCGCGAAGCGTTTTATAATCAGCTGAACGATCGCGCCGCGTCGGAGCCTGATTACGCGCACGCCGTGAACGTGTCGAACTCTTTTCGCGTGCAGACTTTGGGCGAGTACAGTGATTTGTATTTGAAAACAGATGTGCTGTTACTCGCCGACGTATTCGAGAGTTTCCGCACAGACTGTATCGCGAGTTACGACTTGGATCCCGCGCATTATTACACACTACCAAGTTTCACGTGGGACGCGATGCTCAAGTACACCGGTGTACGATTGGAGCTTTTGACGGACGTGGACATGTTACTGTTCGTGGAGCGTGGCATACGCGGCGGTCTGAGCCAGTGCTCGCACAGGTACGCGCAAGCCAACAACAAGCACCTGCCTGCAGGGATGTACGACGAGTCGAAGCCGTCGACGTATCTAATGTACTTCGACGTCAACAACTTGTACGGTTGGGCGATGTCGCAGGCTATGCCGAAAGGAGGATTTCGATGGCTGGACGATGCAACAGTGGCCGCGCTCGACGTATCATCCCTACCCGACGGCGAGGACTCCGAGGAATCTGAGGGATACCTGCTGGAGGTAGACATCGAATATCCCAAGGAGATCCACGACGCCCACGCCGACCTTCCATTCTGCCCGGTGCGCGAGCACGCGCCAGGAGGAAAACAGACCAAGCTGCTTGCCACGCTCGACGATAAGGAGCGATACGTCATCCATTATCGCTACCTGAAACAGTGCGTCCGACACGGTTTACGCGTGACACGAATTCATCGAGTGTTACGATTCGATCAGTCGCATTGGTTGCGCGACTATATCCAATTGAACACTGGTTTGAGGACGCGAGCCACGAGTGAATTTCAGAAGACGCTATTTAAATTAATGAATAACGCGGTATACGGGAAGACAATGGAGAATGTGCGGAATCGCGTAGACGTGCGACTGGTGACGCGGTGGGACGGTCGTTACGGTGCGGAAGCGCTGATCGCGAAACCGAACTTTCACAGTCGTACGATTTTCTCCGAGGAGTTGGTGGCCATCGAAATGCGCAAACTAAAAGTGAAGTTCGACAAACCGATATACGTGGGTATGAGTGTGCTCGACGTATCGAAGGAATGTTTGTATGAATTTCACTACGCATATATGCACGCGAAGTTCGGTGATCGGTGTAAGGTCCTGTACACCGACACCGACAGTTTAATGTATAGTGTGGAATGCGAGGATTTGTATGAAAGGATGAAGCGTGACATCGACCGATTCGACACCAGTGATTACGCGGTGGACAATCCGTACGGTATGCCCCGCGTAAACAAAAAGGTTCCGGGACTCATGAAAGATGAGAACAACGGCGCCTTGATGACCGAGTTCGTCGGACTACGGTCTAAGATGTACGCAACTAGAACATTTAACGCTACAGTGGGGTCTACGAGTGAGACTAAGAAGGTGAAGGGTGTGCGGAGACACGTGGTCGCGAATGATATACAATTCGATGATTACATTCGTTGTCTCCGCGATCTCACGGAGAAAGTGATTCGACAGAACAATATACGCTCCAAAGAGCATAATGTATATTCCGTGAGTGGGGAAAAGAACGCTCTCAGTCCGTTCGACGACAAGCGGCGTATTTTAGTCGATCGGGTCAGCACCCTTCCGTGGGGACATTATCGAATCCCCGAGCTCGAGACCCACGAGCGCCTCGAACTCGAGCCTGACGAGTCCCTCGAGAACCCCATTGTATAGTATGTTTGCATGTTTGTATGTTTGTATGTTGTATGTTGTATGTTTGTATGTTTGTATGTTTGTATGTTTGTATGTCAAAATTATATGTATATATTTTTTTCGTACTGTATTATGATTAATTGTACACATATACGAGATGAAGAAGGAGAATACTTGAATAAACGGACAATGTATATATATTTATATGTATTTATTTTTTATCTATTTCAGTAACATATAATGCGTTTATAATCGGGAATCATAGAATATCCTTGCTGCTTATCCACGAGTTCCGCGACGAATCGAATCCGAGCCACTTAAAGTATACCTGGTTTCCCTTGCGACGAATAATCTTCTCGACCAGATAGACGTCCGGATTCGCGACCGAATGTAGTTCGTACTCGTAGAATCCACCAGAGATCGGCTCTCCCGCGGAATCGCGCAGAATGTACGTCGCCGGGCATGTTCGTTGTACGGTTACAATTTCGAACACTTCGGTCGACCAGTTCGGAGTGTATCCCTTCTCGAAGAGGGTCTTGAACTTACTCACGCGTCACCGACTTTGAATTTCGCGCGTCGTCGAAAACCTTTCGATGCGGAGGGTGAGGGGGGTTCAGTCGCGGCGAACGACAAACGCGTCGTGGGGGTCACGTCAACGGGTCGGGCGTTGATCGTTCGGTGCTTGCGATGATTGTAGGTGTGTACGAGCGCAGGTAACAGGTCAACCCAACGATAGGACGCGTTCAAGGAGAATTGTTTCCACATGAGGTTTTTCAGCGTGCGATTGAAACGTTCAACGATCGACGCTTTCATCACGCTGTACGTGGAGTAGTGGTTGATCCCGCGGGTCTTCACACATCTTTGAAACTCCGCGTTGTAAAACTCCTTACCCATGTCAGTTTGTAAATTTCGCGGACATCTATCGCTCTGCCTCAACACGATCGCGAACGCCGCGGTCACATCGCGTCCACTTTTCGTTTTCACGGGTATGGCCCAAGCATACTTGCTGAACGCATCGATGATTGTTAGTATGTAGTGATAACCTCGATTTTGCTTCGCGTACGGACGCATCTCCACCAAATCGGCCTGCCATAAATCATCGTAGCCGCGAATCACGACGCGTCGCCGGGGGAAATTTCGTCTCGCGGGAGCGTGTAATTCATTCACTAATTGTACTCGCTCCTTGCTCATGCTTTGCGGGTGGGCGGGGGATGGTTGCGACGTTCCAAGGACATTAGAATTAGTATGAGTTCCTCTAGTGCTCGCCAAACGCAATCGATGCACGATATTCGCGATCGTTCGTTATTAGGCGTTTCGGATTCGTAGCCGCTAATGTCACCGTCAGTGATCATCGTCGTCGTCGTAGACCCTCGTTCGCTTTTCGTGGCTCCTTTCGTTTGTGCAGATCCGTGGTTGTTATCGCAGTCGGCGTCGTTGCCGATATCGTGAACTCTTCAAGTCTATCATTCAAGTGATCCAAACGTCGTTCCATCGCGTTATTTAAATCATCCTCTAGCCGAGACAATTGCGCGTTAACGATATCCGTCATCGTTCGTTGTACTCGCGTCTCGAGTTGAGATCGTTGATACTCGGCATCCAGTCGCGCGCTCGCGATAGCCGTTTCGATTTTTTGGGTAAAGCGTGCGTCCACCGAGGACAATAATCTCGTCATTATCATTCTCGCTTCGTCGCTGTTGTTGTTGTTATTGTTGTTGTTGCGTAACGCGGTGCCAAACTTGTTCACCGACATAACGATGCGCGCGTACGAACACTACTGACGCGGCGGTTACCGGATCGTTCAATTTAAGATGCGTCCATCCTCGCGATGTTCCTCCACGATGGATGCGATTTCGTTATCGTGACCCGTGTGACCTGCCGCGCGTGATGCCATGAGTAATATCAGTCTATCGACTAATTCGTTCGGATCGTCCCAGTACACGTAATCGATCGCGTTATCGGTGACCGCCATCGATTCGTCGATAGGCAATCCTCGACCTTGTCGCGTGTCCGCACCGTCCGCGCCGCTACCCCTGCCCCTAACGCGTCTGATACCCGATGTTCGCACCCCACCGATTATCGTGGATATGATTTTCTTATATTTGTACCCCTTGTTACCCATCGTGCGCTTACTCAGCGAATGGTTTTGCTTATGCGCATTCGTCGATAACAAGATGCGTCGGTACGAGTGAATATCCGCGTCCGTGTACGTGCGAACGTTGGGCATTCGCATGAATAGCAGTTCGTACAAACCTCGAGTTCCCGTGTATCGCATTCCATTCACGCGAACGTCGTCGCCGTCCGTATCAATGGTAAGCACGGAATCACCGATCATTAGGTCTTTGTCAGACCCCAAGTATACGCCGTAAACGTTGTCGATTCGTTTCTTCGTATCGGTGAATAACAGTCGTAGATATTCTCGTGACAAGGGTCCCTTGGCGTTCCGTACATACACTTCGATATCATCGATGGGGCTGCGCAGCGCATCCAAATCGTGAACCTTTGCTGCCGACTCATCATCTTGAATTTTTTCGCCGTCTTCGTCGTCGACATCATCAACAGCATCATATTCATCATCAACATCGTTGTTGTTGTCGTTGTCGTTATCGTTGTCGTTGTCGATGTCGTGGTCGGTGTCATTGTCGATGTCATTGTCGATGTCATTGTCGATGTCATTGTCGGTGTTGTTGTCGTTATCGTCATCGTCGCTAGAATCTGGGGGATTATTCGGACGTTCCTTGATTGTCGACGGAGTAATGGGTCGAAGTCTCTTCGATGATTGTTGTTGATCGTATTCGTGTTTTCTCTTCACAGGTCTCGATATAGGTGTTGAGTGCGTATTCAACGCGGACGAGTTCTCAATCAATCGTTTCAGCGGTTCGACGATAGGACGCGTGCTCGCCTCCACAGCCGCTTCCGTAGCCATTTTTCCAATTTTCAAGGCCAAGCACTTTTTACGTATAACGTCACTGACTTTGGCGATTTCCACCTTTGCATTCTCACCTCGACGTTTCGCCCCTTTTTGATGTTTCGTTCCTTTTTTATGTTTCGTTTCTTTCTGTCGATGACGTCGGTGATGTTTTCGCGTATGATTCGCGTCGACATTGCTCGAGGTTATCGTAGTTGTAACCGTCGGTTCGTTGGACATTTCGTGTTGCTCGATGAATGACTCGCGGTTTACTGATGTCAGCGAGCTACGACGAACTCGTTAAATCCTCTTCGATATCGACCTTCGTACATGGAACTATCCTTATCGATCACCACGAAATCGTATCGTCGACGCCAGCATCTCGCGCACAAGTCGTTGAACGACTCGAACGTCATGTCTGTGTTCACGTGATCATTGTACACGCGACGCAAGTTCGTGCCGTCTTGTTTGAATAGCATGAGAAAATTTGCGTTGTCCCTGATCAAATGTTTAGGTATTCTAGCGTATGACTGACATAAATAAAAACAATCCACGTTCGCGTGACGACCCATGGAGAAGTATTCACGTATCGCGTTCTGTTCGTCGCACGCCACGTCGTCGAACACGAAGATCGAATCGGGTCGAGCGTCTCTCGGTGGGACGATCTCAGCATTGTCCGAGTAGGGAAAGTATTCGATTCCATCGACGAGCGACAATACCTGCTCGAGATATTGATACTTTGGCTGATGCAACGATTTCGAGTACACGTACACGTTCTCGAAACGCAAACCGTTCGGACTCTCTAGCATACTTAGAAGCACGTTCGTTTTTCCACATCCTGACGGTCCGCAAATCACGCCTCGCACGCTATTCGGCAACAACGGGCCGTGTCTGTTCGATCGACTCGCATCCCTATCATCCTCGAGCATTCTGTTCGCGGTCACGCGAATAACGTCCGACTGTTTCGAGAATCGCATGTTTGCGGTGTTTCTCAGGTACTCGCGCGCGCGCGTGTGACGAATGATGACTATTTATGTTCGTGGCATGCGTCGCGCAGGTCACAATCACTGTGATCGGCTAAGCGTGCGTACGCGTTTATTATTGTAGTAGCTATCGTGGTTATTCTAACGTAGGTATATGGTCGCATCAACGACCGCGACGTCTCGTGAAGTAGGGAAGCAGAAGAAGAAGTGTATCGGATCGGGTCTCGTGAACGGCATCATAAACCGCTTACCATTCGAACTACACGTTCCGGGTTATCAGTTCTGCGGGCCGGGAACGCGTTTGTTAAAGCGATTGGCTCGTGGCGACGAAGGTGTGAATCCCCTGGACGCAGCGTGCCGAAACCACGATATCGCGTACTCTCGTCGAAAGGATTTGGAGGGACGACACCAGGCGGATCGTGCGTTAGCCGAACGAGCGCGAGAACGAGTATTCGCGAACGACGCGACCTTTGGCGAAAAAGCAGCCGCGACTGGAGTGTGGGCAACGATGAAGGCTAAGACTAAACTCGGCATGGGTATGAAAAGGACGAAACGTAAACAGAGAAAGTCTGGAAAGAAACATCGGCAACTGCGACGACGACGACATCGTAATCTACGAGTGGCGAAGCGCGGTGGCTTTCTTCAATTTCTTCCGTTCGTGCTACCTGCTTTATCGGCTATCGGGGCATTGGCCGGTGGAGCGGCTGGTATAACCAAAGCGGTCAACGATTCGAAGGCCTCTCGAAAACAGCTGGAAGAGACGTTGCGTCATAATCGGGCGATGGAAGGGCGAGGGATGCATCTGACGCCATACAAGCGAGGCTCGGGTTTGAATCCTAGACACCGAAGCCAACGACGACTGCGATCAAAGAAAAAAAAAACGTCGATCGAGTAGGCGCGTGGCGACGGTGGCGGCGATAATGCAACAACCTATGACGAACCTGCAATTAGAACGTGAATGTGCAAACGTACCGTTTTTTCGAGGGGTATTCATGCGGGACACACTTCCCACGCGCGTACGAAACAACGAATGTGGCATCGTGAATCTGGATGAGAATCGAGGCGTCGGTACGCACTGGGTCGCGTACGCGAAACGCGGACCACGAGTACAGTACTTTGATAGTTTTGGGAATCTGCGACCTCCCGCGGAATTGATCTACTATTTCGGCCGCGGTACAACGATCACGTACAATCACAATCGTTTTCAACGTTTCGACGAGATGAATTGCGGTCGCTTGTGCATGCAATTTTTACAGCAAAAGTCTATGGAATTATGGTCTATATATTAATATTAATATCGGTGTATACTAAGATTTTATTATAATGTATCCATGTGTAATGACGATCCACATCTTCTATAATAAAAGCAATAGTATCAATAAATTGCCGAGTACTCGTACGCGCGCGTCACTTCCCCTCTCTCCGTCTCGCGAGTGTAATCTATGATATGTCGTTCACGCTCACGTTAACGGGTCGCAGCAGCGTGCTCACGGTAAACTATTTCCCGCCGATAGATTTGGGTGATGGTCAATACGAATTAGGACTCGTGGACTTGGAGACGTTTCACACGATACCGAACATTGACTCGAGCAACGATAAATTCTATTTCGTCGTGAACTATGACATCGAAAACAACTCCATCGAAAACAACTCCATCGAAAACAACACCATCGCTGACACCACTCATGAATGCATTACGATCCCCCACGGCTCCTACGAATTAGATGCTATCGCCGAGTACCTGAAGCAACGATTACTCGATCGATATCCTCGAATACGCGGTAATAACGAGAACAACGATGAAGACAAGTACCCTCTAATGCTACGAGCTAACAATAACACCATGAAAAGCGAGCTGTACTGCTCATTCTTTGTAGACTTTACGCAACCGAACAATGTGGGCTCGTTGCTAGGATTTTCCTCGAATCGCGTCTTATTACCGACAATCTGGCACGAGTCCGACGTACCTGTGAATATTATAAACGTTAACGTGATCAGAGTAACGTGCAACGTCACTACCGGCGCGTACAGCAACGATAAACCGGTACACACGATCCATGAATTTTCACCACGCGTGCCGCCGGGATATAAGATATCGGAAACTCCGCGACATGTCATTTACCTGCCGATCGTCGCACGAGCAATACACGATCTAACGTTGGGCATCGTCGATCAACACGATCGTCCTATAGATTTCCGCGGAGAAGAAATAACGATTCGATTGCACGTTCAACGACGTCCGCGCGATAGTCTAGCGCGAGTGTAGTATGTTAGTGTTAGATCACACGTATGAATCATCAATTGTCGCTGCTACTCCTACCGTCTCTGTCTCGAGTCATCGGCGCAATCCTTTATCGGAAGGTGAAAGTAGAAGAATAAAGACGGGAGGAGTGATAAGAAGAGGACCTATAAGGAGAAGAAAGTCATTGACTCGTCGAAACGTACGTTTCCTACGATCGTTAGGTTTCATCGCACCCTATTAAACACGCAACCACGATGTCAGTTATTCTGGACGTGGCGAATACGCCAACCTTCGACAATCGTATCACGAAGATCGAGTTACACACGTACAATCCGTACGCCAACACGACGTTCGATAATAACGACGAGATAAGAATCCCCATACAGCAGCAAGATCTGTATACGCTTCCGTGCGAAAGTTTTCTCTACATCGAAGGTCGTGGGACGTTGACGGCGCAGGACACGAATGGCCCGGCAACGTCCGCGACCGCTGTTCTCGACAATAATTGCGTTGCGTTCATGTTCGATGAGATTCGATACGAATTGAACGGTGTCGAGATCGATCGTTGCCGAAATCCAGGAATCACTACCACATTGAAAAATTACGTTTCGTTGTCGGTCGAGAGAAGCAAAGTGCTTGCGAATGCCGGTTGGGATTATACCATCGATTACGATAAAGATATTTTTCATTCGGGCGCTTTCAATTTCTGCGTACCCCTGAACATGTTATTAGGATTCTGCGAGGATTACAAACACATCGTGATGAACGCGCGGCACGAGCTGATCCTTATACGATCGCGAGTAGATTCGAACGCGATGCACTGCAACTCCGCCACTGCGATACCGAGACTAGAGATACGCAAGGTGCAGTGGCGTATGCCCCACGTCGTTTTGGAGGAAGTGAATAAATTATCGATGCTGCGTATCCTGGAAAGCGGCCGGCCGATCGCGATGAGTTTCCGATCGTGGAGCCTGCAAGAGTACCAGTTACTACAAGCGACAACGAAACACACGTGGACCGTGAAAGCTACGTCGCAAATTGAGAAACCCCGATTCGTGATATTCGCCACGCAAACCAATCGAAAGAATCGTCCCGATAAATGCGCTGGTGGATTCGACCCGAATCATCTCACGAACGTTCGACTCTACCTAAATTCCGAGACGTATCCGTACGATGACTTGAACTTAGATTTCGATAAGTATAAATACGCGCTCCTGTATGAAGTGTACGCGAAATTCGGCCGATCGTACTACGGTCACGGAGAACCGTTGCTGAACGCGATCGAATTCTTGCAATACGCACCTATCGCAGTCATAGATTGTTCTAGACAAAACGAGTCGTTGAAGAGCGCTACGGTGGACGTGCGAATAGATTTCGAATTCAAAGAAAATGTTCCCGCTAATACTTCTGCATTCTGTTTGATAATACACGATCGTATAGTCGAATACGGCCCTTTAACGAACGTGGTACGCAAACTAATATAGCGTGCGTACGTGAACGATTACTACTACTAATACTTCTACTCCTACTACTCCTACTGCGGATACTGCTACTGTAAACATGTCACCGTCGAAGACTTCAGTTACTGTTCTGACACCGCCGCCGACGGTACTGCCCAAACGAATAATAATGTTCGCTATTGTCGATCTGCAAGGTTTCAATATCGAGCGCGAGTTCGTAGCCAAAGAGATCGCGATTCGTGCACACAACAACAACGATAAAACGCCGACGATCAGCCATTGGATCTTCGAACCACCATACTTTTGGGAACATCTGAATTCGTGGGAGAATCGTCAAGCATCCTGGCTCGCGAAGCATCATCATGGGCTCCGCTGGTCCGATGGCTGCGTTCCATACTCCAAACTTCCGGGACTCCTCACCAGCGTACTCGCGAACATTGACTTCGTCATCGTGAAAGGTGCGGAAAAATAACGTGGATGCTGCAACTACTACCTGACATAATCGTCGAGGATGTATGCAATTTGTACGAACTGAAGGAGCGCAAGATAAGCAACAACAGCAACAACAACAATGCTGGAACTGTCGAAGACGATGGTGGTTACGACGTTGACGACGATTATTGCGGGATCACGCCTGACACCGTGGGTCCTGACGTTCCTAACTTGAAGTCCATGCCTTCGACGAATGCAATTCGATGTGCATTTCACAAGAACTGCGGTGTTTGCGCGTTGGAAAATGTCCATAAAGTATGGAATTATATACGTAGCGTCACCTAATGTAAGTCATACACACGCATTGCATCTACTTTGCGCGTTATATGTAGAGAAACGAATATGTAACAATTTTTTTGTTTTCTATAGCAATGAGAACTGCAGCGAAGACGAGCACAACGACAGCGGCGACTGCTCCCTTTACCCACGAGCAAGAATATCCCTCCCGTACGAATGTTGTTTCACGCAAATACTGATTTTATAATTTAAGTACGCATGGATTGATTTACATTGTACATGAATAAACACACGCTGTTTTGAAAAAATATATACATTTATTTAAAAAATTGTACATTTATTATTAAACATATATATGCACGTACTATAGTGGTACGTGGTTTACATCACGCAACATGGATTGTAATCCTAACACTAACAATTCACAATCGATCAATGAATGCTTTTCGAAATGCTCGCTTTCGGAAATTAATTTCACATAATTCGTTGGTACGGAAGCGGTACGTAGAACTTCCACGAAGGTGGCATATTTACTGCTTACAGAGTACATATTTTCAGTCAACCAAGTGAACATATGATCGATGCAATGTTCATACGCGAACAGTTTACGCATCGTAACTTCCGTCATGTATAAGGTAACGTGATTATCGGTGATTTTAATAAGTTGATCATCATGCATACGCGTGAATTCGATTCGCAAATGATCAATTACGATGTGGGTTTGAGGCGATGTTGCGTTGTTGCGTAATCGTTGGAGTATGTCCGTCTCGTTTTGCAGTAGGAGCTTCCACGTTGACATTGAAAAACACACCTCGCAGCCTTTATTGTCGGCTATGGCAATCTCGACGTGGCACGAATCCATTCCAATGCGAATTCCAATAATTAGACGTTTATAAGCTGTTGAGGTCAGTGGGTAATCACGCCCTAGGATCCGTACGATTGTTGGTTTTGGTGTTTTCAACGTTTTTTTTGGTGTTGTGGATCTAGAACCGTATGAAACATGTACACGAAATTAATGCTTCGTTCATTTGCGTTTACAGTGAAAGAAGTAAGCGAATGAAGTAAGTGAAAAGTGTATAGTAACGTATACGTACCTCATATTGGACTGTTGATAATGTTGTTGTTGTTGACGTTTATTTGGAAACCCACCATCGTTGACGGATGCGCAGGATGAATCGTTTAAGCTGCGTTTGTACATTTTTATATGCACTACGTATGATTCTCATCGACGGAAAAAATGACGCGACCGATACTTGTTGGCACTCGAGCGTACGTGGTGTAATGAAGTCCGCAGGACTGACCCACGTCATTTTATACTGATTCACGTACACGTACAAGTCAATGTGTGGAAGTATATATTGCATCACGTGGTGCAGTGTCGCGCTTACTCCAAGGGCTACCACAACGATATTTACTAAAATCACCGATAATGCATTCTTTACGAACGATATCGACGATGCTATATTCAACGATGATGTTGTCGAGTGGGATAACTAAGTTAAATAAATTACTAAAATCATGAAAATCTATGTACGAATTCTTTTCGCCCTTACACGCTTCCACGACGCTTGACTTACAGCTCCTCGAGAATGATGCTTGAGACGTCGTTCTCAATCATGTAAATACTCGGAACTCTACCCCGAATAATTATCGCTCTATGTGTACGATTGTTGCTTACGCGAACGCAACGCATAGTTAATTTCTTCATTACACGTGCGCTGTATCGGTCCCACGGTTCAAAATATCAAAACGCGTTCAATCCTGACCAAATATAAACACACTGCATGGCGCGGTGCAATGTCATGTTTACTCCATGGGCTATCGCGACGATTAACTTACAGCCTCCTCGATCGTGAAAATACTCGGAACTTTTCCCCGAATAATTATCGCTCTATGATTATATCATTGCACGTGCGCTGTATCGGTCCCACGATTCAAATATAAACATATGGCATGAAGCGCGTGCACGTAGGCACCAAAAACGCGTTCAATCCTGCTCGGATATAAACACACGGCATAGCGCGGTGCAATGTTTATTCCATGGGCTATCGCGATGATTGATTTACAATAATTATCGCTATATGTATACATCATTGCACGTGCGCTGTACCGGTCCCACGATTCAAATATAAACACACGGCATGAAGCGCGTGCACGTAGGTGTCATAACGCGTTCAATCCCGTCGCGCGCCATGATTCCTTATCTTTTCTCAGAAAAATCTTTTCTCCTGGTCCACCCTCTTTCTCAGAAATCATAATCGAAGACGCGATTTGAATTTCCACGAATCGGTTGCGGTCGCGCCTGCGCACCGATCCCCGCACGCGTACGGAGATTGCGCGGCGGCGACGCGTGCCCAAAGTACCTTAAACATCCAACAGGTGGCGCCAATACGAAATGTATGAAAAATCTGGAAAATGTACCAAGGCGGGCCCAAATACCGACGCGGACCCAAAGTACCTTAAACGTCCAATACGTGGCGCCAATACGAAATGCGCGCAACGCCATTTTGAAATTTTGAAAATCCTCCCCCTCCCCTGTGACGTCAGCCCCCTCACCCACGAACTCGACCTGCGCGCGCGACGCCATTTTGAAAATTTTGAAATCCCCCTTCCCCTGTGACGTCATCCCCCTCACCCACGAACTCGTTCGACGCCATTTTGGAATCCCCCCTCCCCTGTGACGTCATCCCCCTCACCCACGAACTCGGTACCCCCTCCCCGCCTCACCCCCTCGCCCATCTCGTGCAAGAGCGCGGTACCCCCCGCCCCGCCTCACCCCCTCGCCCTAGGGGCCAGAATCGGCATAGCCTACCTACTTATAATTTTCATATTTTGTATAATATACCCTACTCTTTTTACTGTTCAAATCCCAATCCTTTGTGAACACCTTGTATACATATAACAAAAATAAAGTCAATGCAAATAGTTCTAATCTGATTTGATGACATTCAAGTAACACATATCAGTTAAGAAGGTCACAAAGTAAAAAAAATTGAAATCAGCAATTCAATTCTTCAGAGATTAGAATTTGGTATAGAGATACAATATGTCACCCAACGAAAAGGTTTTATTAATATACATATATTATTATACTCGTTTTATGTTTGGCTAGTAAATTTCGCTCTAAATCGTAAATATTATATTTAGCGTATACTTGAAAGTATAATAACGGTGATACACTGAAACCTATTTTGACAGGACACAAATATGACGCGACATCTATAGAATGAAAATTAGGAAAACTTTGAATTGTTTCATTTTTGACAGTACGAAAATGTGATTTCATCACATGTCTTGCTAATAATTCTGCTGTATGATCCAAATACAAAATTTATCGTGGTATTGATTCTTTATCTATTTAAAAAGATTTAAAAATTAAAAAACATTATCCCAAAATAATGGAATAAATAATGGATAAATTATTAGCATATCGTGTTCTACTGTTTTATCACTATTTGTCATTTTAGAAGGAACCCGTTTCGCGCATGTAGAATGAGCTCTTCGATTGTCGCGAGGTCCCTGTTCCCCCACTTTACCACCCAGGCTTTCCTCTCTCTTTGCACTGTTCCGATTCTCTTTCATATACCGGATAACCAAATAAAACGTGTATTCTACTAAATTTGATCCATATTACGAATTTATTTATTAGTCGTATTATACTGAAATGTTTACGATATTAATATTATAAAATATAATAACAAAGTATGACATATCAAAATAAATTTTATTATATAAAACTTAACTACTAAGGTACAATTTGAATATATTTGTAAGACATTGGTTAATCGTTTAATCGTCGCACTTTCCCCAGTGATGAAAAAATAAGAAAGGAAAGATAAGTGAAAAATCAAACATTTCTCTCACAGATAGTCCACTCTGGACAGCGAAAGATGATAATAAATATTTATAAGAAAAAGAAAGCTCAGTTTCCGGAAATGGGGTACAAGGAAATTATCAAATTAGTTGGAAATACGTGGGGCGTGGGCTATCGTACCGTCGTCGACAGTATAAAAGAATTTAAAAGGACGGGGACCGTGACTTCACCTTCGAAGAAGCGGGTAAGGCCCGATATAATGCAGAAGATGTCGAAAGAGGAAATTGAAGCAATACGGGAGCATGTTCACACCTTTTGGGAACGAAGAGAAATTACCGACACTTCCGAGAGTGTTGGCGGCGATCCGAAGAGACGAAAATTTACTAATTACATCGCAGAGTACATTACATCGCCTGTTGAAGAAAACTTCAAATACGTACAGAGACAACGCAATAGTGCCCTTATTGAGCGAGAAGATATAATTCGTTGGCGGCGAACGTTCATCACCAAAATTCGAGTATTCAGAGCGGCGGGAAGGCTCATTTATTATTTGGATGAGACATGGGTAAATGCGGGGGACACACAAAAGCGAGTGTGGGTGAACAACACCATAGCTTCGGCATCGAACGTCAGAGAAAGGGGCCTGACGATTGGCTCACATACTTCGACTGCGAAAGGAAAGCGCCTCATCGTACTCCATATTGGATCGGAGGATGGTTTTGTTGAAAATGGCTTGCTGTGTTTTGAATCGAAGACCAAGAGCGCTGATTACCACGACGAGATGAATGCGGCACAGTCTTTCGAGTGGTTTAAGCGCACTGTACCATATTTAAAACCAAACGCCGTTATTGTGATGGATAACGCGCCGTACCACTCTGCGAAACAGGAACGCTGTCCTGTAACGAGCTGGAACAAAGCGCAGATAAGAGAGTGGCTTACCAGCAAGGGAATGCGAATGTCAGATATAGCACTAAAGTGGCAGTTATTGGACGAGGTTCGCAGAATTGAACCGAATTATGATAAATATTATTATTATTATTATTATTAAATGTCTTTATTTCACCATTACAATTAAGATTACAATGGCGAGTAGGCGAGGTTCAGCACTAACTGCTACTCTACAACCTAACCTAAAAAGAAGTTGGGAGGTAAGAAAAAAAAGAAAACAAAACAAAGCAAAGCAAAGCAGAGCAGAGCAGAGCAGAGCAGAACAGAGCAGAGCAAAGCAAAGCAAAATAAAATAAACGAAACTAAGAATAAGATAAGAATAAGAATAAGCCAATTACATAGGAAACCGCGAGAGGATGAAAGACCGAGCACTAAGTTTAGATGAGGCAAACGACGATACAGAACGTATATTTGAAGGAATGGAGTTATGTGGTTGATGAATTCCCAATGATAACGGGGAAAACTATTCTCCGACTACCGCCTTACCATTGCGACTTGAACCCAATTGAGCTCGCGTGAGCGGTAGTAAAAGGCCACGTAAAAGACAATAACAAGACTCTCCACCTTGCCGATGTAAAGGTCCGTTTATACAGCCACCGAGCCGAGCCTTCCGAGCCGTCCGTGCCGAGCGGAATCTTTATGCTAAAGCTTATGGAGAGCTCGGAGCCTCTGAGTCATCCGAGCACGGCCGGGCCCGGCCGTGCTCCGCGGCTCCTCGTCGCCCGCTGGGCCCGTGCTCGGTGGCCACTCGTTGAGACGACTGGAATGCGTGCCCTGTCGAAGTGCAACGCTGCTAGATTTTATGCTCCCAACACGTAGGGTAAATCCGAGAGACACGGTCGACCTAATATAAAATGGCTATTAAAACTAATAAAGTAAAATTATTTATGAGTGAATACAATTACAGATTCATTGATATTTAATTTGTTTACGCTAAACAAGTAAAGAACACATGAAAGAAAAAGTGAACTACCTACTGGCGGTTAGTAAGGCAAATGAATACAAAAGTGAAGAAATAAACTAAATAAACAAAAATAATAATAAAAAATAAAAATAAACAAAAATAATAAAAAAAATCATAACTCGACCATCTCACCTTTTTGCAGCGAGAGATGGTCTTCTCGTTAGCTTTCAGAGGAAGAGTTAATATGGCCAAATACTTTGGCTGCATTGGCCCTCAATATCTCTACTATCTTGTTATCCCAAACATTAAACGGAAATAAACTTAGAAGTATATTTTAAATACGATTCTGTACACCACTGGTTGAGAAAAGAGGTTAAATGTAACCTCAATTTATCTTTTATAGCCTATAAATAAAAAAAAACACAGAAGGATGCGAAATGACGCTATTCATTTAACTGTTTGGCTTCTGGAGAAGTAATTCGTCTCCACTTTAACGTGTTTTTCCGTATAGAGTCTGAAATATGGCGACTCGACCAACTCTCCGGCACGACCGCGTCTCCGGGATTTACCCTAGAGGAGTCATACCTGACAAGCGAAGGTCCCGAGGTGTAGCTTCATGACTTTATTGCCTACGCCTTTTTAGCTGGTCGAAAGCGAGTGACTGATCAGTTCTGAACAAATCTTCGACCAGTGAAAACCTTTGAGTTCTGTCATTCGTAATGCCTTATTCATTTCCTATGGAGCACTTAGCTATAATGGCAATTATATTGGAAGAACCTCAAAACAGAAGAAGGCAGAGAAGGTGGAGTGTCCACCCTCTGTGGAAAAATAGAAGCCAGCAAGGAGAATATCAAATTTACAATACGCTAATTGACCATGAGGACAAATTTTACAATTACTTCAAGATGTCCAGAAATACGTTTGATGCCCTACTGGATAGAATCGAACTACTAATAAGCAGAAACGATACAAACTGGAAGCGGTCGATATCACCGAGAGAACGCTTAGCAATCTGTCTGAGGTAGGTACAGAAGTTTATTTCTTACATGTGCAGGAAATAACAGAAAATAGTAATAATAAACGTGCACAAACCGCAGAATACAAATATGCAGGGTGTCCGCGGGAACAGTAAACAGCTGGATGTTTCCTAACGTATTCAGAATAGAAAGAAATGTTTATATGCAATTGCATGGTTGAAGGGAGCTAATTTACTAGCCGCGACAAATTTTTTCTTAGATTATTATTTTAAAAGATACGATGGTCAAGCTTGGTTTTTTAAATAGAACTATATATTTTTTTAGAAATCAATTGATAGTGCGTTTCAAGACAGATTCAATAACCTGTAATGTACCCGTGTCCCTCCACGAAACGTATTGATGTTGGATAATACTTATTAATTGCTATATTGGTGGCATTTTTCTTATTGTCTAGCCTTTGGGGCTGCCACTCCTGGCATAGACTATTGGTGGGTATCTGTTTCAAGAGGCAATGTCTAGCGCGTGCCACCCGTGGCGGAAACAAGACCACCCTCGGTGCTTCCTATTCGGGCGCGTTCTCTTCTAGTCAAAAAGAGTAAATTTGCAAACGCAATATCGAAAACTATTTGAAATAATGTGTATACATTACAGGTTATTGAATTTGTCTTGAAACGCACTATCAAGTGATTTGTAAAAAAATATATAGTTTCATTTAAAAAAATCAAACTTGACCATCGTATCTGTTTAAATAATAATGTAAGAAAAAAATTGTCTGGTCTAATAAATTTGTGCTCTCGAACCATGCAATTACCATATAAACATTTCTTTCTATCTGGAATACGTTAAGAAATATCCAGGTGAGGTTTTTTTTTTTTTTTTTAAAGAGGGGGAAAATGCTTTACGCATACCCGTAACATTAGGCCACGGGTTATGTGGGACTCCCAATTTGGTATACCTACTAAAAACCCCCTCTAGAGGAATCCTCCTCATATGCACTCCCCTCATCCTTTCGGTGGAACTTTGGTACCAGTACTTCCCCCAGGGGTCCAAGGTGAGGTGTACCTGCTTCCGACTGAATACCCAAAATGCAAACATACAATACATATAAACATAAACATAAAATACAACAAGTACACGGTGAAATATTTACAAAATAGGTACACTTTTCGGAGTAACACTTCGTCTTAATAAAAATTAATCGTCTTACAAAAAAGAACTTCCAACTATTGGGGATTGTCTGCCTCGTAGTCGTGATTTTCATCTTCTACTTCGGGGTAGTCGTGGTGTATGGGAGGAGCTGGTGAGAATCCCTGGGACGTGGAGGGACCATCATAAGCATGTGTATGAGGTGGCAACCAACTCGACAACGACTGTTGCTCCCTGGCTGATGGATTCAAACTTTCGTATTCGAGTTGCTGCACGATGTTAAAAATGCGCCCCCTGGCTGCATGTTGGGCACGTGGCGATAAAGTTACCAAAATCTGTCCCATACTTTTTAAGAAGGACATCATCGGATGCTCGGGTATGTTGCGTTCGTCGTTGTTGCGTAAAATATACTCCATAAGTACGGTTGCCGGTGTTGAATCGTTCTCGCAGACGGATCTGTTCCGTTTTCTTGTCGCTGCACGTATGTGCTTTTGTGGCTCGGCCACAGGCTCCTGGCTTTGTCCGTTACCCGCTGTTCCCAATTGCACGGGGACGACGGGTGTAATTTTTTCATGTGGCTCGGCCACAGGCTCCTGAGTTCGTCGGTTATCCGCAGTTGCTGATTCCACGCGGACGATGGGTATATTATTTTTGTCCACTATCACGGAACTTATGATACGTGGAACCTTTCGTGTGGGGATGTTTGATGTTGTGTCCCTCTCGCTCATGTGGGGCAATAGAAATTCTAAAACTTTACCATATTTATATGGCTTTGGCTTTTCCGCGGCTTGCCCACTTTTTGGCTTTTTGGCCAAATTCTGGCGGAATTGGTCCCTTATATCTCCCCATCTATTCTTGCATTCCAATGCTAAAAAGACAGTAATAATAATTTCAATTATACAGTAATTACAGAATAGGAAGTAGGAAGTATAATACTGTACAGAGTGTCTTATAAGAAATAGTACAAGCGAATTTGTTATAAAACATCCTGTACATATATTGCGATATTATGTTAAAACCAATATTGCGCTGTGTATAAATGTTTTCCGACTTTTTTTTACTTTTCAATTAAATATGGTTTTTAATTTCTGATTTAGGTATCTTACTACAGGAGATTCGTTTAAATCAATTTCTTATAATTATCGAATTGGGCACACCACCGCATCGGTGATTGCACATGAAACGTGCAACGCGATAGTTAAAACACTAATGCAAGAAGCAATGCCTCTTCCAACCGAAGAACAATGGAAAGCAATCAGTGCAGAGTTTTTCCAACGTACCGGGTTCCCAAATTGTATAGGAGCAATAGATGGGAAACATATCCAAATACAAGCTCCAGCAAATAGTGGAAGTTTGTATTTCAATTACAAAAAAAACACTTTCCACAGTGCTGCTGGCACTGGTGGACGCCCAGTATAATTTTATCGCGGTGGATGTGGGAAGTTACGGAAAAAATAGCGACGGTGGCATACTAGCTCACTCCAATTTAGGGGAGGCATTGGAAAACGGCACATTCCGTTTACCTCCCGATGAGCCTCTGCCGGGCACTTCTGTATCAGCACCGTACGTTATTGTAGGGGATGAGGCATTTCCCCTAAGAAGATATCTCATGAGGCCATTTCCGGGACCTCAGTTAACCACAGACGAAAAAAGTAACTTCAACTATCGGTTGACTATAGCCAGGCGTTATGTTGAAAATGCATTTGGCATTTTGTCACAAAAATTTAGAATATACAATAGACGAATTCAAGCAACCCCCGACCACGTCGACTACATTGTGATGGCGACGTGTATCTTACACAATTTTATCCGGAAAAGAGAGGTATGCGTTGCACCCGCTACCAATAGAACACCAGCATCAAACACTGTACACCCGAGAGTGATCGCGTTAGAAGAAGGAAATGCAGCGCATCTGCAACCTTTTAAAATTAGAAATGCGTTTGCAAGTTACTTAATTACATCCTAAGTGACTTATGCGAGTGGCATTGGGTGGTGTAAATAGCTTTTTTGTGCATGAAATTGTAGGGGAGATTTGAAGGTCAAGATCATTTGTTCAATGCAATATTATACATCTTTATTCATATGATGGTGTTTGTTAAGATGACTGCAACGGTGTGCCACATAAAGTCATTACATGTAGTACAAGGTCGTAGTACATATGTAGAGTACATTGCACGGTCACGTAGGGTTTTACCTACGCGACGATCCACGATTTGCGTTGCCCTGTCTCCATAGGATGTCATTAATGTATAACCTTGTACTACACTGAATTACCTTATGCGACACAACGTTGCGCACGTTCTTAACAAACACCATCATATTATGAGTAAATATGTATGATATTTCATTTAAACAAATGAACTTGACCTTCAAATCTCCCCTACAATTTCATGCACAAAAAAGCTATTTACACCACCCAATGCCACTCGCATAAATCACTTAGGATGTAATTAAGTAAATTGCAAACGCATTTCTAATTTTAAAAGGTTGCAGATGCGCTGCATTTCCTTCTTCTAACGCGATCACTCTCGGGTGTACAGTGTTTGATGCTGGTGTTCTATTGGTTGCGGGTGCAACGCATACCTCTCTTTTCCGGATAAAATTGTGTAAGATACACGTCGCCATCACAATGTAGTCGACGTGGTCGGGGGTTGCTTGAATTCGTCTATTGTATATTCTAAATTTTTGTGACAAAATGCCAAATGCATTTTCAACATAACGCTTGGCTATAGTCAACCGATAGTTGAAGTTACTTTTTTCGTCTGTGGTTAACTGAGGTCCCGGAAATGGCCTCATGAGATATCTTCTTAGGGGAAATGCCTCATCCCCTACAATAACGTACGGTGCTGATACAGAAGTGCCCGGCAGAGGCTCATCGGGGGGTAAACGGAATGTGCCGTTTTCCAATGCCTCCCCTAAATTGGAGTGAGCTAGTATGCCACCGTCGCTATTTTTTCCGTAACTTCCCACATCCACCGCGATAAAATTATACTGGGCGTCCACCAGTGCCAGCAGCACTGTGGAAAGTGTTTTTTTTGTAATTGAAATACAAACTTCCACTATTTGCTGGAGCTTGTATTTGGATATGTTTCCCATCTATTGCTCCTATACAATTTGGGAACCCGGTACGTTGGAAAAACTCTGCACTGATTGCTTTCCATTGTTCTTCGGTTGGAAGAGGCATTGCTTCTTGCATTAGTGTTTTAACTATCGCGTTGCACGTTTCATGTGCAATCACCGATGCGGTGGTGTGCCCAATTCGATAATTATAAGAAATTGATTTAAACGAATCTCCTGTAGTAAGATACCTAAATCAGAAATTAAAAACCATATTTAATTGAAAAGTAAAAAAAAGTCGGAAAACATTTATACACAGCACAATATTGGTTTTAACATAATATCGCAATATATGTACAGGATGTTTTATAACAAATTCGCTTGTACTATTTCTTATAAGACACTCTGTACAGTATTATACTTCCTACTTCCTATTCTGTAATTACTGTATAATTGAAATTATTATTACTGTCTTTTTAGCATTGGAATGCAAGAATAGATGGGGAGATATAAGGGACCAATTCCGCCAGAATTTGGCCAAAAAGCCAAAAAGTGGGCAAGCCGCGGAAAAGCCAAAGCCATATAAATATGGTAAAGTTTTAGAATTTCTATTGCCCCACATGAGCGAGAGGGACACAACATCAAACATCCCCACACGAAAGGTTCCACGTATCATAAGTTCCGTGATAGTGGACAAAAATAATATACCCATCGTCCGCGTGGAATCAGCAACTGCGGATAACCGACGAACTCAGGAGCCTGTGGCCGAGCCACATGAAAAAATTACACCCGTCGTCCCCGTGCAATTGGGAACAGCGGGTAACGGACAAAGCCAGGAGCCTGTGGCCGAGCGCACAAGAGCACATACGTGCAGCGACAAGAAAACGGAACAGATCCGTCTGCGAGAACGATTCAACACCGGCAACCGTACTTATGGAGTATATTTTACGCAACAACGACGAACGCAACATACCCGAGCATCCGATGATGTCCTTCTTAAAAAGTATGGGACAGATTTTGGTAACTTTATCGCCACGTGCCCAACATGCAGCCAGGGGGCGCATTTTTAACATCGTGCAGCAACTCGAATACGAAAGTTTGAATCCATCAGCCAGGGAGCAACAGTCGTTGTCGAGTTGGTTGCCACCTCATACACATGCTTATGATGGTCCCTCCACGTCCCAGGGATTCTCACCAGCTCCTCCCATACACCACGACTACCCCGAAGTAGAAGATGAAAATCACGACTACGAGGCAGACAATCCCCAATAGTTGGAAGTTCTTTTTTGTAAGACGATTAATTTTTATTAAGACGAAGTGTTACTCCGAAAAGTGTACCTATTTTGTAAATATTTCACCGTGTACTTGTTGTATTTTATGTTTATGTTTATATGTATTGTATGTTTGCATTTTGGGTATTCAGTCGGAAGCAGGTACACCTCACCTTGGACCCCTGGGGGAAGTACTGGTACCAAAGTTCCACCGAAAGGATGAGGGGAGTGCATATGAGGAGGATTCCTCTAGAGGGGGTTTTTAGTAGGTATACCAAATTGGGAGTCCCACATAACCCGTGGCCTAATGTTACGGGTATGCGTAAAGCATTTTCCCCCTCTTTAAAAAAAAAAAAAAAAACCTCACCTGGATATTTCTTAACGTATTCCAGATAGAAAGAAATGTTTATATGGTAATTGCATGGTTCGAGAGCACAAATTTATTAGACCAGACAAATTTTTTCTTACATTATTATTTAAACAGATACGATGGTCAAGTTTGATTTTTTTAAATGAAACTATATATTTTTTTACAAATCACTTGATAGTGCGTTTCAAGACAAATTCAATAACCTGTAATGTATACACATTATTTCAAATAGTTTTCGATATTGCGTTTGCAAATTTACTCTTTTTGACTAGAAGAGAACGCGCCCGAATAGGAAGCACCGAGGGTGGTCTTGTTTCCGCCACGGGTGGCACGCGCTAGACATTGCCTCTTGAAACAGATACCCACCAATAGTCTATGCCAGGAGTGGCAGCCCCAAAGGCTAGACAATAAGAAAAATGCCACCAATATAGCAATTAATAAGTATTATCCAACATCAATACGTTTCGTGGAGGGACACGGGTACATTACAGGTTATTGAATCTGTCTTGAAACGCACTATCAATTGATTTCTAAAAAAATATATAGTTCTATTTAAAAAACCAAGCTTGACCATCGTATCTTTTAAAATAATAATCTAAGAAAAAATTTGTCGCGGCTAGTAAATTAGCTCCCTTCAACCATGCAATTGCATATAAACATTTCTTTCTATTCTGAATACGTTAGGAAACATCCAGCTGTTTACTGTTCCCGCGGACACCCTGCATATTTGTATTCTGCGGTTTGTGCACGTTTATTATTACTATTTTCTGTTATTTCCTGCACATGTAAGAAATAAACTTCTGTACCTACCTCAGACAGATTGCTAAGCGTTCTCTCGGTGATATCGACCGCTTCCAGTTTGTATCGTTTCTGCTTATTAGTAGTTCGATTCTATCCAGTAGGGCATCAAACGTATTTCTGGACATCTTGAAGTAATTGTAAAATTTGTCCTCATGGTCAATTAGCGTATTGTAAATTTGATATTCTCCTTGCTGGCTTCTATTTTTCCACAGAGGGTGGACACTCCACCTTCTCTGCCTTCTTCTGTTTTGAGGTTCTTCCAATATAATTGCCATTATAGCTAAGTGCTCCATAGGAAATGAATAAGGCATTACGAATGACAGAACTCAAAGGTTTTCACTGGTCGAAGATTTGTTCAGAACTGATCAGTCACTCGCTTTCGACCAGCTAAAAAGGCGTAGGCAATAAAGTCATGAAGCTACACCTCGGGACCTTCGCTTGTCAGGTATGACTCCTCTAGGGTAAATCCCGGAGACGCGGTCGTGCCGGAGAGTTGGTCGAGTCGCCATATTTCAGACTCTATACGGAAAAACACGTTAAAGTGGAGACGAATTACTTCTCCAGAAGCCAAACAGTTGAATGAATAGCGTCATTTCGCTTCCTTCTGTGTTTTTTTTTATTTATAGGCTATAAAAGATAAATTGAGGTTACATTTAACCTCTTTTCTCAACCAGTGGTGTACAGAATCGTATTTAAAATATACTTCTAAGTTTATTTCCGTTTAATGTTTGGGATAACAAGATAGTAGAGATATTGAGGGCCAATGCAGCCAAAGTATTTGGCCATATTAACTCTTCCGCTGAAAGCTAACGAGAAGACCATCTCTCGCTGCAAAAAGGTGAGATGGTCGAGTTATGATTTTTTTTATTATTTTTGTTTATTTTTATTTTTTATTATTATTTTTGTTTATTTAGTTTATTTCTTCACTTTTGTATTCATTTGCCTTACTAACCGCCAGTAGGTAGTTCACTTTTTCTTTCATGTGTTCTTTACTTGTTTAGCGTAAACAAATTAAATATCAATGAATCTGTAATTGTATTCACTCATAAATAATTTTACTTTATTAGTTTTAATAGCCATTTTATATTAGGTCGACCGTGTCTCTCGGATTTACCCTACGTGTTGGGAGCATAAAATCTAGCAGCGTTGCACTTCGACAGGGCACGCACTCCAGTCGTCTCAACGAGGAGCCGCGGAGCACGGCCGGGCCCGGCCGTGCTCGGATGACTCAGAGGCTCCGAGCTCTCCATAAGCTTTAGCATAGAGATTCCGCCCGGCACGGACGGCTCGGAAGGCTCGGCTCGGTGGCTGTATAAACGGACCTTAAAGCGGCTACTAACACAATGGGTGGAAAAGTCAAACCAAAATGTGGGAAAATTTTATCCGCCTAATTTTCTTTCGATGAATGTCGCGTCATATTTCAATGTATCATCGTTATTATACTTTCAAGTATACGCTAATTGTAATATTTATGGTGTAGAGCGAAATTTACTAGCTAAACATAAAACGAGTGTAATAATATATGTATTGTTGCGCCAGGGCGTTTCCATCACAGGCCACCCCGACGCAAAGGAATATAAGAATAATGACACGCGAATGCACATTGCACAACTCTGCTATATTTACACTACACAGGGCAATATAACGTAGGTCGACACGTCCGGCCGCGCTCGCGTATATTCCAAGACTCTCGAATGACAGCTTGACAGGTGATCGATTCGATCACCTTCTTCTCGCTGCCCTCTTGTTCCGCTCGTGAGCACCAGCGGGCCATGGATTCTATCCATAGGGTGCTCGCAACACTGCTTCCCCCCTCCGGAAAAGCGGGCGTCCCGACCGCGTTGAGTCCTCTTCGGAATCTTCGTACCCTGATCTGAAGAATTGGTCGTGCCGGCTGCGTGGCTCATCCAGACCGCCGCCTCGGCATTCGCCTTCACGCCCAAGGGTAAACCACCCAAAAACCCTGGGCAAGGCGTGCAACAAATTCGCGAATCCTCTTCATTTTCCCTCGGATCCATTTGGAGTATCCCTGTTCGATGTCCTCTTCTCCCTCTATTTCGGGTGGCAGCGTTCTTCATCCCTCCTCTGGCTTTGTCTCCATCCCTCGGCGTTCTCCTCTACGGCGAGTAGTCTGTGGATCTTTTTCGTCAAATACATTTCCTCTTCTGCTTCCTTTCTTGCAATCTTCTTCGGTGCAAGGTGCATGCCTCTAACTTCGCCATAGGTGGCGTCCGTGTCCAAAATGAAATCCTTTCCCACCACTGGATATGCTGGTACCGGGGTTCCGGTTAGTCTCCTCTTCAGCTCTTGGAAAACTTCTTGACATTCCTCGGTCCATTTGTAGTTTTCCTTGACCTCGGTGAGGCGATGCAGGGGCATGGCGATCCTGGAGAAATCCTTCACAAATTCCGGTAGTACGTGCACATCCCGAGGAAGCTTCTTAATTCGGTGATGTCCTTCGGCTGCGGCCATTCCGAAATGGTTGTGGTCTTCTCTGGATCCGTCTTGACTCCGCTGTCGTCGGTGATGTCCCAAATATTTCACTTCTCGGCAGAAGAAAGAGCGTTTCTCGGGGCTCACCAATAGTCCAGCTTGACGCAGACGCGAAAACACTACTCGAAGGCGTCCGAGCTCCTGTTCAAAGTCATTCCCGTAGATAATGATGTCGTCCTAGTTGACCAAGCAGAT
Organism: Andrena bucephala; assembly: GCA_947577245.1. NCBI lineage: Eukaryota > Metazoa > Arthropoda > Insecta > Hymenoptera > Andrenidae > Andrena > Andrena bucephala. The sequence continues at coordinate 17,008,277 of OX387716.1, read as the reverse complement.
CTTCCATTAACACTTTGATTGTCTCCCCGGTAGTGGAGCGAATGTCGATCCTCGTCCTGTCGATGTCCTTCGCCGGGCACATTCCCTTCTCCAACAGGTTGATTGGGTAACCTGTATCCAAAACGATTTTGCAGTTATTTCCACCGATTTTCCCATATACGAAAATTTCTTCGGACGAATTCCGTCGACGCCCAGGCGCCTCCTGCATCGCCACACTCCTGTTGACTGGGGGACTGCTGCTCCTCGCGGTCCGGCGGCTTCCCCTTACGCCGTCCCCTTCATGTTTCCCTCGCAGGGCTTCTTGGGGAGGGCTGCTTTTCCCTGGATGTCCTTGGCCCTATGGCAGTCCCTCTGCACATGGCCCCTCTTGCCACAGAGCCAGCAGGTCCTCGGCGGGTCGTCGGTTCGATTTTCGGGTTCCCGAACCTCCCCCTCTTCGCAGGCATCTCAAAAGTGTACGAAGATTTAATCTTCCGTTTTTCCGTATAGCGATTTGAGTACGCGCGGTGCCAAAAAAGGGGCAGCGGCGGGCGCCCCGACGGGGGCAGTGTCAACCGTCGGGAGAACACTATTTACACTACTACTGTTCACATCGGGCACTATCTCGGGAGAACACTATTTACACTACTACTATTCGCATCGGGCACTATCTCCCCACCCCGAGGATTCGCACCGCCGCCACACGAGCTATGGATGTTCCTCTATGCTCGAAAGCCGCCTGCGTCCTTGGGTCGGTGGTCTCCTCTTCGTCCCTGCGAAGGTCCTCCCGCTGCCAGCGGGCCTCGCAGTCCCTCCGCTGCTACTGCATCTTTCCCACGATGTTCACTTGTAGATCGGTGAACAAATCCAGCAGGGACGCGTCGCCCATCGCTCCAGGGAAAAGCTCCGCGGAAGTCGCGCAAGCGCGCGCGAGCATCCCACTTCTGACACCAATGTTGCGCCGGCGTGTTTCCATCGCAGGCCACCCCGACGCAAAGGAATATAAGAATAATCACACGCGAATGGATACTGCACAACTCTGCTATATTTACACTACACAGGGCAATATAACGTAGGCCGACACGTCCGGTCGCGCTCGCGTATATTCCAAGACTCTCGAATGACAGCTTGACAGGTGATCGATCCGATCACCTTCTTCTCGCTGTCCTCTTGTTCCGCTCGCGAGCACCAGCGGGCCATGGATTCTATCCATAGGGTGCTCGCAACAGTATATTAATAAAACCTTTTTGTTGTGTGACATATTGTATCTCTCTACCACAGCGCTCTCCCAGGTCGCTTCGCATAGTTCGGAGTTCTCCCACTCTCGTCCGCGTTGTCAGGGATACCGTGCGACGCTAACCGCGAAGACGCTAGCCTGGATAGCCCATCATGGCAGCCTTCGTAGCGTCGCGCGGTCCTTGACAACAGAAGGCACGCTGCACGAAAGAAAAATTGGAAGAGGAAGCAGGCGCGTGAGGGGCCCCTACGCTGTAGAACCCTACACTACCAAATTCTAATCTCTGAACAATTGAATTGCTGATTTTTATTGAATTTCTCTTTTCCGACGATTCCTCTTCAGGGACTGAAGATTTATCATTCATTTTTAATTTTTTTTTACTTTGTAACCTTCTTAACTGATATATGTGTTACTTGAATGTCATCAAATCATATTAGAACTATTTGCATTGACTTTATTTTTGTTACATGTATACAAGGTGTTCACAAAGGATTGGGATTTGAACAGTAAAAAGAGTAGGGTATATTATACAAAATGTGAAAATTATACTGAAATTTTTTATTATAGCAACAAAAATAAGAGAATTCAGCAGACATCTTGTTCTTAAGATTTTCCATAATTGATAAATAATTTGATTGACTATGAATAAAGAATGAATTTTTATATACGCAAGCGATCGACGTTTAGTTTAAATAGGAAACGGCCCATCGTGCAGGTTTTGGGATATAGGTGGCGCTCTGTTAATTGAAGAATTCTTGTAGATAACACTGTAAACGCCAAAATTAACAAAAAAAAATTTGTCGGAAAATATCCTACTACTGGTTATGATAGTTACTATCAGTTATTTGACCACGTGCGATTTACTACAGTCAATGTAGAGAGTGAAACTCCAATGTAAGTACATACTTATGTAAGCTTCGCAAGATTAATAACGACTTCGGTATCCTTGCACTCGCTCTGTCAGACTCTGTGTTGGTGCCAGAAATTATCGTATATCACTTTAATTGGTTGATACTTATAGAGCTATCTTCGTCTCTATCAGAAACAAACAATCAAAGTCATGTACGATAATTTCTGGTACCTACACAGATTCTGCCAGAGTGAGTGCAAAGATACCGAATTCGCTATAAATTAGCTGAAGTTTATTGCAATAAGTATGTACATACATACACTTCCGTGTATCTAGTATAATCATGGGGGGGGGGGGGGTGAAATGATATTAAAATAAGGTTAAAATATAAACAATAATTGTAAACAACATAGTTACGTGGTAGTTGTTTACAGCCGCTGACTATCATTTGTGGTCTGTTCGTACCGACGCACGCGCGAAACTCTTTCGCTTCTTCCGGTATTGTAAGGCCCGATTCACCTTCGGGCTACGCGTGATGCCAGACGATCTTATCACCCGCCAAATTAATATTTGGTGACTGATTTAGATTTTCGCGACGGAACAAAACTTACTGGTCCGATATGATGACCACACAAAAGAAGATGCGTTATAGGTAATAGGTATTGCAATGAACGAGCGACTATGTTTACGAATGAAGTCCGCGTCACGAACGTTTGACGAGACGAGGGTGCTGTTGTTCGAACGATGACTTTCGCGCGAGAACGATCCTTGCTTGAAGAGCGCTGATTGAGTTCCTTGTCCATCTTTTCGACGTCGAAAGTAGACAAGGCATCAGAATTTTGGTAGGCACTAAGATTCCTAATTGGCCAAGCTTTTCCTTGAAGAGAAGGAACCTTCCCTCTACGATTTTGGCCGTGGAGGAGGAACCCTCTCCTTGGTGACGTAGCGGAGGAAAAATCGGACATCTAGCTACCAAACCTAGCCAGGTTGATCGGTTAAAGCGTCTTGTCAGGGTCCCGGTTTATGTATAAGTGTATAGCCCCGCGAGTCAGCGGTGGATGATGGTATGTGCGCCGAGAAATAGTTTGTCAACGCTGGTTGGCCGTGGCCTCACTTGGCTTGGCTTGGCACTGGCGTCGACTCATTTTCCATCGTTTCCCACCTTGGCGTTGACTGGTTTGACGTCACCGCGACATTGCGCATGCGTTACGGGCCGTATTCCGGACTACGGAAGACATTTTCCGTGAACGCTATGCGTGGCGTGTGTACCTTCCCCCACCACTACGAATAGTTTGCCAGCGTAACCCATTTCCCCATAACGCTGCGCTACTCCTTCCCATCGATCCGCGATCGATGGAACGGGCACCCGCTCGTTACCAGGAAATCGGTGCCGATTTCCCGGAACTCTCGGGATCCCTAGTGCGCTTCACTGAACGTACGCTTAGATCAGGTCTGATATATTGTTGCGAGATCTGATAGCGAGGCACGGTCCAGAATGGGGCGGTTACAACCCCCCCCCCCCCTAGCGGCACTCCGCATTCCTGAAGAGGTGAGTAAAGTCCGGTGCGCCGGTATCGCTAAGCGCTTGGAACGCTGAATCCGTACATCTACCCTTCCGCGGTCCCGGACCGAGCGTGCCAAGGTTTGTCACCACCGAACCACGGTTGGGGTAGCTGCCTCACTGTCCTTTTCTTAATTGGTTGCCCCTGCTCCCGCCCTCCACCACCGGTGAACCACGCCGGGGGGTAACGGTCCCCTTCGAATCGCGGCTCCAGCCTCCTTCTCGATCTATTACCGAATCATTGACCGCCAGCGTGTAGGTCCTCCCCTTCTGGCGGAGATGAGCCTTAGGTATATTTCCATGGGTTCACCTCCTTCAGAAATCTCGCAATTTTGTCCACACAACTTACTTACATCCTCTGCTCTTATAATTTCCATACCGAGTATCCTCCTACGGGTTTCCATTGTACATGGACACTCGCACAGAACATGCACCGTGTCCTCCCTGCTAATCTCGCATAGCGAGCACATTTCTGTTTCGCTAGCCATGATCCAATGTAGATGAGCATTCAGTGGCGCGTGCCCGCTTTGAATGCCCACCACATTTCTTGCTTTAACTCTTTCCATTACTATCAATTTTCTGGCCCTGTCCCTTTTCGGTTCGGGGCCCATCAACAACTTCGCCGACGCATAGTCATTCGTATTTACGTACCCTATTCTCCTTGTCATATAAGAAGGAACCCATTTCACGTATGTAGAATGAACTCATTGACTCCGAGGGAGCGTTGGTTGAGGTATGGTCAATAGTCGCTTGTTCCGGGACCAATGAGCGCCAACACGCGCAGAACAGGTCTGAACTTGTCGGTCGGCGCGTTCTTTCTTATATGACAAGGAGAATAGATCGCAAACTTGCTTAACCCTTATGTACACACCCAACTTTTACCACGTTGTTACACACCCAGTGTACCCGGGTGCCCACCACTGGTTTTTCTTAATTCCTGAGTTCGCATATGAACGGAATCGTTTGGAATCAGTTTTCTTTATTAAATAAACATCAATAGAAACTATCTATGCCATTTCCAAGTTCCCTAGCCCGCTACAGCTACCATAAAATAAAATAGAAGTAGGGCGCGAGCGCTGCACAGGTAGCGCGCAGTCAGTTTTGACATTCGGCGACCGGCAGATGTTCAAAATTTAAGTAGTAGGGATAGTAGTGTAGCGGCTTCATCGCTACTTCGCTTTCGTATGTAAGAAACGATTTTACCGTTATCGTAGTGACGCTCGGGTTATTCCCCGTGGGCCTGGGTGAGTCAGGCTGTGGCCACGTTGCACATCTGGCTGCCAGGCTCGCCCAGGTCAGGGTTTTTCCGGTGTGCGGAAGCGTCTTCGCGCCAAAATTTCCCGCGCGTTTTCGGCGTCGCTTGAGGGACGCTGCCCTCTACGGGGGCTGCATAAATATCCCTCCAGAGGTGACGCGCGCTCTCACTTACGTCCTAGCTCTAAGAGGTATCGCCTCGTACCGTTTGCATTTAACCGGTAGCATCACTCTGTGAATTGTGTAGACCAGTGTATCACCTGACTGTTGTATAATTGTTTATCGGTGCAGAATTAATCACATCATGGAGGAAGAACTATCGACATCTGAATTTGCAAGGTAAATATTATTTCCTAATATAATTTTCTTTGCTTTTTCTTGCTTATATTATACTATATTTTTCAATTGAAAAACTCATTATTATTAAATCCAGATTGAATCGTACTCAAAGAGATCAATATTTGAAACGTCTACTTGGAGAATACGATGAATAGTCGGAGTACGAAGACCACAGTGAAGACGAGGACTGGCTGCCGAGTGGGGCCTTAGAAGGGCCGGCATCATATATGGGAACTGCAGGCGAGACGTCCGAAGAAGAAGGAGAGAGCGATGTTGAGTCCGACGACAGCGAAAGCGAGAGTCAAGCAACAGGTACGCCAGCGGCAGATGAAGCAGCTATACAGGGTGTCCCACCTAAGACTGGACAGCCGGTTTTCTCCTAAACTATTGCAGATAAAAATATTTAAAAAAATAGGGAATTGCATGGTTCGAGGGGGCCAATTAATTAGCGCGAACGAATTTTTGTATTAATTATTATTTTAAAAGATACGATGGTCAAGTTCGGTTTTTCAAATGGAACTATTTTTTTTTAACACCTGAGTTGATAGTGCGTTCCAACACAAATTCAATAAGCTTTAATGTATACACTTTATTTTCACTGGTTTTTAAGATATTGCGCTTGCAAATTTACTGATTTTCACTGGAAGAAAACTGTCTGGTATAGCACGCACCGGGGACGGTCTTACTGGATCCACGGGTGGCACTGCCTTTTGAAATAGATACCTACCTGCCAAAGGTCTACGCCAGGCCCAAAGGCTGGACAATTTTTTTCCGTCAGAAATGCTACTTAGGTGTACATCTGAGGTATCGAGAAGCGCACCGTTACTTTTATTTCGCACTTGCTTCTACGATCGGATGGCCGGTTCTTTTGGGAGGGATGCAAGTTCGATTGGTTAGGTTAAGAGGAGTGAAAGTTGCTAGACTAAATTTCAATCATAGGGAGCAGATTGTATCAGAACCATTCGGATTTGCATTCCTCACAAACGGCTGCTCTCTTGAAGAGGTCCTCTTCACAGCAATGCCCACCTTCTCTCGCACGGAATACGTTAACGCTTGCTTTTGTTCTGATATTGAAGCTCGTGTTTATACTCGAGAGGACCACGCGTCGACAGCGGGCTACCCCTTTTCTTCCCGTGTCTCTCCACGAGCCGTGTTGACGGTGGATTGTAGGAGCGTAGATATCTGGATGCCAGTTATTGAATTCAGGAGACGATAGAAACATTTTATTACAAAACACACATGTACTATAATTAAAGTAAATCGTATTCCTCTCGGGCAGGAGTACTGATAATGATCGAACTTGCGCCTCACTTCTCGCAGACCAATTACACGGAGGGTAGTCGGGTCACACACTGCCCAAATGATACAGGGTAATTCTGGAGCAACGCCCATCAAGGAGATGCGCTGGCACCCCGTGGCGAGGACAGACCTTTGCATTGCCTCACCCGATTTTTATGGCTTTTTCCGGAAAAAGGTACGAATCCTGGGCCGGGCGTAGCGAATTGAGGTCGAGCCACCGCAGTCGAGGGTGAAATATCCATTTGAGCGTATAAAGAAATTCTTTTCTTCGTCGTATCGAAAGGGAAGTGGTGCCAATGGATTGCTTATGTTTTTCTGATGAAAATCGTACCAAATGTCATGCAAATCGGACTACTTTGACACATGCTATTTGTATTCCCTATGTAAACGTTGGCCGATTTACACGACATTTGCCATGATTTTCATCGGAAATCCCCAAGGAATCCATCGGCGACACTTCCATATCCATACGATAAAGAATAAAGAATTATTTTATTTCCTAACCAGATTTGAAATTCCAACGCGTGTTTATACTTGAGAGATAAGGATTTATACTCGAGAGATAAGGAATCCGTTTTTTATTTGAAAGGAGGATGATGCAGTCGAAACCACGCGCACTCAACGGTGTACCCCTTTTCTTACTGTGTCTCTCCACGAGGCGTATTGACGGTGGATAATACTTTTCAATTGCTATATTTGGGGCATCTTTCTCGCGTGCGTCGGGACAAAAGCGAACTCAGAGCCAGACGAAAATTCATTCGCTCTTTACGATCGATAATTTATTATTTCTCCAAGAACGTTTCTACAATATCTGTTTGCCAAATTTGTAAAGGCCAATAATAAACGTGGTGACATTGTCCAGTCTGAGTTAATCCGTATATTGTTCTGTCGGTGGGTAGTGCGTACGATGACTTCGGACCCATACTATGTACCGTTGCCTACCGCCGACGCGCGGAAAATCCGCTCATAAACCGTGACTCTGGCAAGACACCGCGGCCGATCAGTCCGGTTAGTTTTTGGTAACCAGATGTGGCATCCTCCACCTCTATTTCATCAAGGTAATACCCCGCAGTGCCCATCGAATTTTATGGCTTTCGACCCTCGAAGGGTTTGGAATACCATTAAGAAGTGAGAAATATTCAGGATTTCAAATGTTTGCTTCTTTTCTTCATCGTATCGAAGGGGAAGTGGCGCCAATGGATTCCTGGCGTTCCGTCGATTAAAATCATACCAAATTTCATGTAAATCGGACTATTTTTAACCAAGTCAAGTCAGCTTGAAATGATATAAATCGATATTCCATGGAATTTCCTTCATTATGGTCCGAATAACGTCGTTCTTAGTGTCAGCTGCATCGACGAAACATAAGGAATCGGTAGGTCTCGTTTTTGCAAAGATCTGATGAGAAATGCGCAAGTCGAAGGTTTCGCACTTCTTATTAAGCACTCGAACCCCTTCGCGGGTGGAAAGCCATAAAATTCGGTCAGGCACTGCGAGGGGTTGTGCTCGCCACGGGGTACCAGGCTGCCGCATCTCCTTGACGGGCGTTGCTCCATAATTACCCTGTATCTGGTTAGGAAATAAAATAATTCTTTATTCTTTATCGTATGGATATGGAAGTGTCGCCGATGGATTCCTTGGGGATTTCCGATGAAAATCATGGCAAATGTCGTGTAAATCGGCCAACGTTTACATAGGGAATACAAATAGCATGTGTCAAAGTAGTCAGATTTGCATGACATTTGGTACGATTTTCATCAGAAACACATAAGCAATCCATTGGCACTTCCCTTTCGATACGACGAAGAAAAGAATTTCTTAATACGCTCAAATGGATATTTCACCCTCGACTGCGGGGGCTCGACCTCAATTCGCTACGCCCGGCCCAGGATTCGTACCTTTTTCCGGAAAAAGCCATAAAAATCGGGTGAGGCAATGCGAAGGTCTGCCCTCGCCACGGGGTGCCAGCGCATCTCCTTGATGGGCGTTGCTCCAGAATTACCCTGTATCATTTGGGCAGTGTGTGACCCGACTACCCTCCGTGTAATTGGTCTGCGCGAAGTGGGGCGCAAGTTCGATCATTATCAGTACTCCTGCCCGAGAGGAATACGATTTACTTTAATTATAGTACATGTGTGTTTTGTAATAAAATGTTTCTATCGTCTCCTGAATTCAATAACTGGCATCCAGATATCTACGCTCCTACAATCCACCGTCAACACGGCTCGTGAAGAGACACGGGAAGAAAAGGGGTAGCCCGCTGTCGACGCGTGGTCCTCTCGAGTATAAACACGAGCTTCAATATCAGAACAAAAGCAAGCGTTAACGTATTCCGTGCGAGAGAAGGTGGGCATTGCTGTGAAGAGGGCCTCTTCAAGAGAGCAGCCGTTTGTGAGGAATGCAAATCCGAATGGTTCTGATACAATCTGCTCCCTATGATTGAAATTTAGTCTAGCAACTTTCACTCCTCCTAACCTAACCAATCGAACTTGCATCCCTCCCAAAAGAACCGGCCATCCGAGCCTAGAAGCAAGTGCGAAATAAAAGTAACGGTGCGCTTCTCGATCCCGCAGATGTACCTACCTAAATAGCATTTCTGACGGAAAAAAATTGTCCAGCCTTTGGGCCTGGCGTAGACCTTTGGCAGGTAGGTATCTATTTCAAAAGGCAGTGCCACCCGTGGATCCAGTAAGACCGTCCCCGGTGCGTGCTATACCAGACAGTTTTCTTCCAGTGAAAATCAGTAAATTTGCAAGCGCAATATCTTAAAAACCAGTGAAAATAAAGTGTATACATTAAAGCTTATTGAATTTGTGTTGGAACGCACTATCACCTCAGGTGTTAAAAAAAAATAGTTCCATTTGGAAAACCGAACTTGACCATCGTATCTTTTAAAATAATAATTGATAAAAAAATTCGTTCGCGCTAATTAATTGGCCCCCTCGAACCATGCAATTCCCTATTTTTTTAATATTTTTATCTCCAATAGTTTAGGAGAAAACCGGCTGTCCAGTCTTCCCGCGGACACCCTGTAGAAAATGAAAACGCGTACATAGCGAAAGACAAAACCGTTTGGAGTAAGACGCCGCCTCAAATTCGTCCAACTCCTTCTCACAATGTTTTAAGGCAAAAAAGTGGCCCACATAGATCTACAGCAACTTTATCAATGGGAGATACTTTCAAAAAAATTATTACACTAGAAATGGTATATCTTATTGCTCGGTATACTAACAACAAAGCTAACGAAGTATACCATGATTATAACGCAAAGAATCCGGATTCGCAGCGATTGTGGAAGCCAGTCACTATACATGAAATGTATTCGTTTATTGGGATTTTGATTTGTTCTGGGGTTAATAATTCAAATATTGATCATATAAGTGAAATGTGGAAAAGTACTTCATACCCTCTTTACCGCGCGTCAATGGGTATCAACAGGTTTCGATCCATAATGTAATTTATTCGATTCGACGACACCAATAGACGCAAGACACAAGCAGAAGAGGATAAAGCTGCTCCTATACGTGAAATTTGGACAATGTTCAATTCAAACTTGAGTAATATGTACAAGCCGACAGCAAATTTAACAATTGATGAGCAGCTTTATCCTTTCCGAGGCCGCACAAAGTTTACGCAATATATACCTTCAAAGCCAGCTAAGTACGGGATCAAAATTTGGTGGATTTGCGATGCCGAAAATGCATACCCTCTGCATGGGATTATTTATTCGGGAAAACTGGAAATGTTCGTGAAAAAAGTCAAGGAGAGAGAGTTGTAAAAGAACTTGCAGCATCATTCAAAGGAAGTGGCAGAAATATTACTATGGATAATTATTTTACTACTTTACCTCTTGCTAAACACTTATTATCGTGGAAATTGTTGGTACTTTGAGAAAAAATAAGCCTTACATTCCAAAACAAATGGCTCCCCATAAATCTAGAGAAGAATATTCTACTCTCTTTGGTTTTAACGAACATGTTGTACTCTGCTCGTAAGTGCCAAACAAAAACAAAGCTGTAATTTTACTATCGACAATGCACTCTGATTCTGCAGTAACTGACGATGAAAAGAAAAAGCCTCACATGATCACTTATTATAATAACTACAAAACTAGCGTAGATACAATGGATCAAATGGTAACCCGATACACACAGACGTACTCAGAGATGGCCTCTTACTATGTTTTTCAATATCTTATACGTAGGCGCTCTTGCTTCATATATAATTTATTATGAGAACAACAAAATGATGCAAAAGAAAACTAATCATCGTCGTACTTTCTTGCGTCAACTGAGTGAAGAATTGGCAAAACCTTTTATTGAAGATCGTTCTGTGAATGGCCAAATAATGCGCAACTACAATACAAAAATTGCAATTGAAAGCGTGATCGGGCTACAGCTTGCTCCTTCCGCTGCTTCTGAAGGACAAACTCAACCTCGAGACAGTAGCGGTAGGAAAAAAATTATGGGTTCTTGTCATATTTGTTACAAAGAAACGATCAAAAGACGCAGGAAAACGCGAAAATGTTGTTCAGTTTGCGAGAAACCTATCTGCGATGAACACTGTGTATCGACAATTAAATGTATTGATTGCGCTAAATATATATAAATATACTTTAATTTACATTGAAAATTATTGTAATTGTTTATTTATTAATCCCTGTTACATCAATAAAATATTTATCAATGGTATTAATTAATTCCGGAGTCAAAACATCATTTTTCATCTGGTGGGTACCCGGGTACCCGGGTGTGTCTGCTAAGCACATGTACTTTAACGTCATTTAGTTTAGGTTCAAAAAATTTGAAATAATTTTACCAATGTGTTTTTGACTTTTAAAAACGTTAAATAATGGGGATCTGAAGGCCCAAGTCGAAATTTCCATTTTTATTCGAGTTATAAGCAAAAATATGACGAGGTGGGCACCCGGGTACCCGGGTGTGTATATAAGGGTTAAAGGTACTCGCTTTATCTGCTGCTATCTGCTTTGGACGAGTAACGCTTATGCCGTGCTTACGCATAAACTTTAGTTTCGCTATCGCTTAATTGTACGCTTATTTATAAGAACAATACTATCTTTCAACGCTAAATCACTCATCTTTATTGTAAATTACTGGGTATAATTATAATTAAAATTAAGTGTTTAAAAGTCCCGAATTTTGCGAACGCGCGCGATCCGTTTATTCTGTTAACACAGATTATAACGTTGATGATAAAACAGTGAAATACGAGACGGCAGCCTGCGTGAACTGAAAGAAAAGAGCGATGCCCCTGAAGTATTCAATATTTTAACGACAGAGAACATCAGCCGTAACTGAATCATGAAAATGTACAAGAAGTGTGCATTTCAAGTGTGAATATCTATTCACTCGCACGAAGGCATTACGTACCGACAATAACGTTTCCATGTTCAACGTTGTCACTTTCAACGCGGTTAGCCGACACGGTATTAATGTGTTCATAATGAGAAACTGGTACAGTAAAGTCTCCCTATGGGCTCGCTGGTCGGGACCGGCGATGAGCCCTCATGGAGACCCGAGTCCTAATTCCGAGTGTTCGTTTCTCGCTTCTTTCTGGTCGAAGGGGGAGCGAGATGGAATGCTTTGCGTGCGCGGCAGGCGTGCGCGACGGGTGCGAGCGCTCATATGGAATCGTGACTGCTCGACGCATGCGGGCGACGGTCAGATAGCCAGGCACGGCACGAGTCTTTTTTGGGCCCTAGGCGAACTTGCCAAATTCCGCCATTTATTATAATATATTTATTTGAGTTTATTGATGACCTTACTCTGAATTTTTATTCGTAGTATTAAACCACTTATAGTACAACTTGTAATATTTAATTTTAAAGTTTATTTTGAACAATACCAGCAATGAAAATACCATTTTGCACCTATTGTCGACTTTCCGCCCAGGGCGCAAAAAAGACTTGAGCCGGGCCTGCGTCAAGATTTAGCGACCATCGCGCTCGCCCGCCGCGCATGCAAAGGACGGAGTATCAGGCCTCCGAAAGACGGAGCGAGACAAAACATCAACGCGTCGTCTGTCTCGTACCGTCCTCGCTCGCTTTCAGCGCCTTTCGCTCGCTCTCGTTCCATCTCGCTTTCGCCTTCGCCGGACAAGAGTGAGACAGAAGTGGTGGGGATAGGTGACAAGCCCTCATCGTGTGCCCAAAACCGAGCCCATAGAGAGACTTTACTGTATATAACACGCGATTTGTGGGAAAATTTGTGCCACGAGCCTTCCAGCCTGCAAATTCATCAAAAGTAAAAGGAAAGGTTTATCAGTTTTTGAATATCGTACTGCTCATCCAAACAAATGAGGAGGTTTTAATAAACGTATATCCTGAACTAACTTCAGGAATACAGTTTTACGGTGATAGGTGAATTGCTCTCACTCAATCCACTATCATTACGAATAGCAAGCTCACAAATCATACAAATCAAATCAGTTCTTTCATACTAAATGTACATTTACATTTGCATTTATATAAAAGAAACATAGAATACCCTTCCATATTTCGACTTATTAAGACTTTCTTACTAGATTGGATGTACATTGGCCGGCTGAAAATGTATAACCGTCCTGTGTTAAACGCTCTGTATATCAAATGATTGAAACGTAAAACAGAGCGATATACATGCAACTATGGACAACATATTGTGTTCTTACGAGTCGTAATACACCTGCTCGCTGAAATTGGACAGTCTTTGCCCGGGAAAGTGGATAAAAACTAGATGAATATACTGTCCAATTATCCAGATTGCCAGCCTTAACATATCCGATATATTTCCATCAGACATTTTCAACAAAGCCTGAAAAATTCCAACAGGAAACACTGATTTGATAGAAGTCAATTAGCGTTCACTGTTCTAATTGGACAGTTGAAGAATGTGCAATTGATTTACAATTAACAATTAATTTAATTTACGCCTTACGGTGCACATACGTTATCAGTGGGGACTTCCCGAGACAAAATTATATGTTTAATCATTAAGGGGGGAGGCCAACCTCGAAATTTTCGGAAAATCTATTTTTCAATTTTATATTTTCTTGAAGTACAACATCTTGAAAATATTCCCTGAAAGTGTCAAGGTAATCCGACCAAAATTGACAAAGTTATACTCGTGTAAGTAGGTAGGTGTTCCTCGGCGTAGCGCTCAGATTCAAAACTTTAAACGCGTTATCCTAAAAATCATGTTTTCAAAGTCGGTGACGCACATAACTCGAAAATTATTGAACCGATTAACTCGAGGCTTTGCAGGCTTATTTCAGAATTAAAACCCTAAGCGCTATCGGGAGCTTTCCCTTTTTGCGTATAATGTTTTTTACACTGAAAAACGGGCGTTTTTTGGCCAAATATCGATGTTTCAACTTTACACAGTCGCCATTTTGTCTCAAAATAATTTTTCCAAAATGGGGCCCGATAGCGCCTAGATAATTATTATGTAAAAAAATCGAATTTTCAATTTTGGATGATCCTGCACCGAGCTACGGTTGTCATTGCAAAGCGCCTAAAAAAAGGACGTCTCGAGCATCGCCTATAACTCACAAACCTTTCAATACTTTTTACCACAAAAAACACTGAAATATCCGAAAGATGTACTCTTCCCAAAAGACTAATGTTTAATAATAAAAGTTTTTCGGTTTTGCTAGAAAAAATTCCCCAAAAAACATGTTGTTTTGACCGTTCTAGGTAGGCCTCTCCCCTTAACCCTCTAGTGCATAGATTTTTAATTCAGTTGGAAAAATTAGACTAGTCTAATTTGGGGATGAAAATACCGAATCCAATGTCTGATTTCAAATTGAAGGTCGTCTGAGCTTCCCAGGGCAGCTTTCTGCGTCACCGCCTTAAGGCGGGATCATGTAGCAAGTACAAAAAATGTAGTGGTTTTTTTTTATAAAATAAATTCTTTATTTTTAATGAAAAACTATGAAAAAATGTTAAAAAAATATATAAAATGATATAATAGAGAATTATTCATTATTGTGCATTGTCAAATTTAACAAAGCACAGAAGAAGCGCGAAAAGCGCTTGGCCCGGTTGCCGCCTGGCGGACGCGTCGGCGTAATATCCATTGCGAGCCGGTCGCGTCATGAATTCTTCAAATACATACCATTTTTTATACAAATTAATTATATTTCACGTAAAAAAACATAGCCTATATCCTTTCCTGTTGTTCAAGGATACTGTAGTTAAAATTTCGTAATGATTTGTTCTGTACTTTGTGAGATTTTGGGAGCATACAAACAAATGCTGTTGCTTTATTATAATAGTATGATAGTATGATATGATATATATATATATATATCAAAGAGCTTAAAAAGTGCACAAGTAAAATTTTCACGCATCAATTATTAGGGTGATAAACTAACACCCTAACTAACTTAGGATGATCTACTAACATGATACCGCCTTAAGGCGGCTACCGGCCAAGCCTTACTTCACAGGTGTAAATTTTTTTTTGTTTTCAAATCTTTATTCCATTCGATAGATCACTACACAAAATACTTACCAATAATTTTCTTTTAGCTGTACCGTGTCGGAAAGTATTTTATTTGATTTTTTTAATTTCACAAATAATATTCGCAGCGTGCTTAGCTGAAAAATGCACTTCAAACTAGATTTCTGTCAAATCGAAACGTCAGATTGACATGTTTCTTAGGCCAATGTGTGCGGTGTGGCAATACTTTTAAGGCTGGTAAATGAGAATTCTGAAGAAAAAAATTATAGGGTCCCAACTCCTGGATTAAACAGGTGCCCGCCTTAAGGCAGGCGTATGCACTAGAGGGTTAATAGATGAAACAAAACGAACATGGATGATGGTGATCTCTTACTTGTATTCCAGTAATACTGAGGATTAAGATGTTCATCGATACTTGAAGAAACAGTGTCACTGAGAATGCTGATTGTACGATTCGCGTGCACCTGAACAGAAATACGGACTCTTAACTGGTAGAAGATGTTTCTTTCACCGTTGAACTCTCACGAGGTTCACGAGATTCGAGTGACTGATATAACTGAAATTTTGCATACAGTTAGTGTATTTCGGAAAATATATCATCCTAGACTACACTCCTTTCCATATAAGAACGGACCTACGCCCCTACCGATTTGCGACCGATCTGTGCAGCTCCCACGCATCTGACACACGCGATTGGCCATAGCACTTTTCCGATTGGTCGCAGCACTTTCTCTGCCGGTTTCCTACCAATCAACAGTATATCCCTGCGCGGAACGAGTCTGCTCTAAAGTTGAATGCAGTCTACGTCACGTAATCTTACTATGTAACTTCGCTAACGAATTCTGCAAAGTACATCCTATCACTGTGCAGGAGCTCTGTGCTAAATGAAGGTAACCATTTGGAATGATTCGTTAGAAGTCAGTCGGTGTATTTCCTGGAGAGAAAGTATTTCTCCCGATCTACCCCCCGTGCCTACCTTTATGGAACATCCATCATCCACTATACATCACCGAAATGTCGCGCAATGATACACTCGCAGTAATGATGGAAAGCCATGCAGCGGTACACTTACTCTATAGCTCTTTGATGTTCTTTAACGCATAATACAAGTTTCGCGTACATTCGTTCTTGCACGTCCTCAAAATTTTGGTACTCCGTTTCATTAACTCCGACCATCGCTGTATTCATGTCCAAAATGTGCACCGTTTTTAGTCTATATCTGTAAAGAAAATAAACATCTTCGTTCTGCATCTCTTTTAATTAGATTTATATGTATTGCGTAAAACTGAAGCTGAGATCGATACGTAGACGAAATTTACAGGGAATCAGGTGTGTGTGTGCATATGACACCCACAATGCAAAAAGTTGCTCGACTTGCTCAGTCATTAAAGAAAGGTTGATGAACGAAATTTCATACATATGTCAAACAGGAAATTTCAACTCAAATGATAATATTGATGATTTTGAAAGTATGTAATGATGTGAAGCGTGGTATGGGATCATTTGTTATTCTTACTTATTGACCACTAGCTTTACTACTTGGCTTCGCCCGAAATTTAGATACTGATTTTATAAAAAAAAAATTTTTTATTTTATTTTTGTGAAAATGGTCACACTCATCTGGATTAGTCAAGGATAATGAGCTGAGGCATATTTCGTGATTCCAGAATTTATCGTTCGAAAGTTTTTAGGCGACAGGCAAATGCACAAACATATAGAAGCTTTCTGCTTTATATATTAACATTATACAAGCAGAATTACGCCCGATTGGAAGGAAATGCAAATGTTTTACCCAGTGACTGCAAACATCGCGCAGGCATGTTGTATAAAAATAATGAACATCGAGTCCAACGAGCATATGAGAACTATCATCATTATAGACGCTATATAACTGTGCACCGTCTCGAAATAGTAGTAATCTCGTACATCTACGATGTAATAATCCGCTTGGTACATCACGTACTTCTCCTCCGACTCGTTCTTCGTTAGAATGTCGTGTACGATTAACGCGGTTGGAAGTGCTAGGTATATCACCAGTAGCAGGCTGAGGGCAACTGAAATAGAATCTCGAGAATAAGACGAATAAATAACAAATAATGTACACGAATTAATTTAATAATTACATATACAAAAATTTCACTTAATATTTGGTTACAGATAAACACGTTTTCATGGGGGTCATTGAATACAATATTTCAAATTATGATTTGTTAAAAATCTAGTAGTAGTTATTGGAATAAAAATACTCGCGACGTATTCGAACCCATCACTCCTAAAGTCAAACTTCACACGCGCGAGAGACGAAAGGTGGCAAGAGAGACTATGTGTAGTTGGGTGCGCAACAACTGACACCACTTCGCCCATCACAGAAGGGATAATAAAATCGAAACCGGTCCATTTACCTGTGAAGGACACCACGAATCTTCTTCCTTGCAGAGCGTAAAAATGGAGAACCTTGAACTGTGGAAGATCCTTCAATCGTTCAGAATCGCTTCTAATCATATGACACAGCTCTGTCAGCTGCAACACAAAGCGAATCGTAAACAATTTTCATTGCAATAAACACGCATTAAAAGGCTCCTGTGTAGCCCTGTGTTACACAGTGTCGCTTTGACACGCTGCGGGAAAGTACCTTTATGTACATGCAGCTCATTTTGATTTACATCTTTTTTTATTTTGTAATTATTATTATCTTCTATTTTTTGTGATTTATTTGATTTCATGTACTTGACTTAATTTTTTTACTTTCTTGAAGTTTTTTAGGGGGATCTCACTTCTTTTTACAAATATAATTTGCATAGGGAATGATTTCAGATAATTTTTGGTATTATATTATTATCTTCAATTTTTTGTGATTTATCTAGAGACGCGGTAGCGTCTCGACTCCGAGTACATGTCGACACCCTGTACAGGGTCATCCGTTGAAACTGCAGGCTACGCGCGCGCGAACAGACCAAAATGGCAACACCGCGTCACGTACGTATTCCACTACAACCATTCATCGGCCCGGTGTTCGGAGGGTTGCCAGCGACCGCTGAGCAGCAGTGATGCCCGAGCTTTAAAAATTTTAGGATGGCCTCTTGCAAATTAACGTTGCAAAGAGCTGTGCGGAATTTCCCGGCCCAGGTAAGAGAGCCGCGCGCTCCGCTTTTACGATCGGTTTACCACACGCACCCCAGATTACTGTAATGAGGTTTGAAAACAATGTCGACTGGTCTCGTACCCGTCTTAATTAAAAAATTTTAGCTGCGACAGGGTTTACCGCGGCGCTATACCCCTGCACGGAGAGATTTTTCGCCATCTGCATGTAAAAGCCACAATAATGGCGCATCGTTCCAAAAATTGACATTAACGGAAACCGGTATAGGCGTGGCGTTGAGTAGCTAAAATATTCAGACACAAAAATTCTAGAAAAAAAATTCAAATTCCGCTACAATCAAAGACACATCCCATTAGTTACCCCTTACGTCTGATCTAGATATACACTGCATTAAGGATAAAATCATAAAAAATAAAACCAGAACAATAGATTCTGAGGTCTGCAGAACTAACACATAATTGAATAAAAATTTAATTTCTCAATTTATGAAAGTAATGATACAGAGACAACTAGCCTATTGTTTATCAACACCAAGAATTTTATAAACACCATTAAATACGGTAATAAATAAACAGTTTGCAAAAGCTTTTCACAACAATTATGGTTAAAAAATTGATAGAAGAAAAATTAAGTAAACGTAAAATATGTTAAATTATCCATCATTAAGAGGGAATAATTGTTCCTCATTTTGTGGCGTATTCCGATATCTTTTATAGTTTAAAAGTTTTATGAAAAAGGCCCAGATTTGCCAACCCGGGCCGGGAAATTCTACATAGTTCTTTGTGACGTTAATTTGAAAGAGACCACCCCAAAATTCTCGAATCTCGGGCATCACCGATGTTCGGCGGTCGCTGGCAACCCTCCGAACCAGTGATGCCAGAATGAGGACGGGAGCGCTCGAGAATTTCCCCCACCTCGCATGCACACTACGCCGGAGCTGCGTGTCCGTGAGCTCGGCGCTTCGGACAACGTCGGGAAGACGAGAGAGAAAACGAACGTGTGTCTTTCTCTCTCGCTCTTGAAACGCTGCGATCCAAGGTTACGTGCAAGCGACACGCGGCCGTGCGCGATCTTCCTGAGTGCCTCGAGGCTCGAGATACACTTTTCACTTTCTGACATATGTATAATACTCTTGTAATGAAAAAAAATTTGGAAAAAATTTTGTTAGGGAAATCACGTCTTAAGACCTCCTGATCACGTTTTGACTATTTAGAAAAGAGCTTTTTTTTTTAAATATCTCATGTATTTGTTATCACGATTACGTTTAAACGGCAAAATGGATTTCAATGAAACTTTATATTAAAATTTTATATCCTTGTCTTAAGATCCGATTAGATCACGAAAAATGATAATTACCCGTTATGGTTCTTCGATTTTTCAGATATACGAACTAAATTCTTACATATGCATCACTTGGTTGGGAATTCCTGATCCCAGAGTTTCATGCATTTACCTATTGAAATGTTGCTTCAAGTCATCGGGAAATTGCATTGCTTCTTCTCGTACATACATATATCTGTTCGCGAGTAGGTGTCACGAGTGACGCGGCTTTGGTTTCCCAAATAAATGCACATTTATTAGAGCCCTCGGTCGACGGCGACTTGAGTAGTACACCTTGATAAGAATGTTACCACCGATGGATTGGTGAGTTTATGTCCACGAAAATGAGTCGAGTTGCGAAGCAATTCGGTCTATTTTTTCTTATGAATACATGATTAGGACACACACACACTACGTTCACTAAAAATAGGCCGAATTGCTCCATGTTTGGCATCATTTTCATCAGTAATGCAGTGGTCTGGTGAAGAACATCGTATTACGGAGCTAATATTCTAGGCCCTAGAATCTACGATATTGTCAATGTGCAGTTGAAACGCACGCCGCTTCACACTATCGTTTCTTAGCATTTATACGGGGTGATTCTCTAGCTAGAGTCGTCAAACGCGATGCTCGCCAACAATCATGTGTCTCGCTGAGTTTCGTGGGCTTCGACGCTCGAAACCAGCGGGACTATACAATGTTGCACGCTAAGCAGTGACGAATTTGAAGTTCTGCAATTTCTAATCAGATCTTTGCAAAAGTGACGTTAATCGATTCCTTACAATTTTATATATAATGTTTGTTCATAACTGCTTTCTGCATAGGACGTGTAATAAGTGTATTTTATGTTCTGTTTCGGTGCTTTGCTAGTAAAAAAATGTCTAACCTAACAAACTTTATTTTCTGGGGACATCCCCTCATCTATTTTCCCTTTTCACTTATAATTCCTTACTGCTAACGTAGAATATTGTAGCATAAGCACATTTCAAGTAATTAAAATGTACAATGAATTTTCTACGTTTGCAGTACCAGCCGACTTCCGTTTAAATTTTTATAAGTACAACGCAACAGCTGAGAATTTCTTTCCTTATTCAGAATAAAATACGGAAATAGCAAACAGCTCCCTCTCGCGTTTACAGGGCAATCGGCGATCTATCGGTATTACCATTTCTGTGCAGAAAAAACCTGCTGTAATACCGACCTGCCGAATCGGCCAGGTCACGTGACGTGTCTACCCCCTTAAGAGCAAGGCCTATTCTAATAAAAATAAAAGAACTGAAGACTATAAACAACTGCTGTGCAAATATAAGGAGAAATATCCGGGGGCGGATAAAGAAGCAGTTATAAAAAGAATTAATTCATTGCGGACAAATTTTAGAAAGGAGCTGAAGCGCTTAAATGAGTGCGCAAGAAGTGGTGCGGGAACCGAAGAACCCATAGAGCCCACATTGTGGTATTACAATGAATTTCAATTTTTGATACCTCAGGAGGAACCAACAGCATCAGAAAACACAATCGAAATAGTCGAACAGCGCGATAAGGAAGGTGAGGAGGAGTTAGGTGAGGGATCTTCATCAGTCAATACCACCTGTGTAAGTAGTTATTTATTTATTCATTCATTTCATAGTAGTTATCATTTATTCATATTAGTAATTTATTTATTCCGTTTTTACTATACAAAATTCTCTTGCCATGGAATCTGGCCCTCATTATTAAAGAAATCGCGGTACCTATCTCTGATGGCTTTTGCATTTGCGGGTGAATTTCTGGAGTGAGAAGTTTGCAGAGCTGTTGACTGATCACTTGTTCTCCATGTTCCTTCCCTGATATGGCCTGAATCCAAGTCTTCAGTATCTACAGAGCCCCTTGAAATGTACGCGTGTGCCCGGTTTCTACTTAAATAATTGTGTAGATAGCAACATGCTAAGACAATTTTGCGAGCTTTCTCAGGATGTAACGCAATAGGTCGCTGAAATACACCGAATCTGGTAACTAAAATCCCAAACGCATTTTCTACCACGCGACGGGCACGACTTAGTCGATAATTAAAGATTCGTTCTTCCAAAGTTAATCCTGTTTGGCTATAAGGTTTCATAAAATTATCTGTGAGTGCGAAAGCATCATCACCAAGAAAAACAAATGGTAGTTTGTGTCCGCTATTTGGCAATGTAGCAGGTTCTGGGATTTTTAATAAGTTTCCTGACAATGCTTTTCCAAATACCGTGTAACCCAAAACGCCTCCGTCCGATATTCGCTCATTTATACCGACATCCGCCATAATAAATTCATAATTCGAATTCACTACTGCCATTAGTACAATACTAAAATTTTTTTTATAATTGTAGTATAAAGACCCTGTATTTGGTGGTTTCATTATTGTCACGTGTTTTCCATCAACTGCTCCCAAACAATTTGGGAAATTCCATTCGTCATTAAATCCGTTCGCGATAACTTTCCATTCAGTTTCTGATCTTGGGATCTGGAATTTTAAAGTAAAGTTATTAGTCACACAAAGGTACAATATCTTTATTAAACACTACTTATTTATTCACAGTGTGAAGAAGCTGAACCTCGAAAAAAGAGGACTAAAAGAAATGATAACGCGCAGGAGCTGATATCATTGGCACGGAAGCGCCTCGAAAAATCGCAAACAGAATTTGAAAAAATTTCTGCAGCATGGGCCATAGAGCTTAGTAAAATGGCACCGCAGCAACAATTATTTGCGAAAAAGGCGATCAACGATATTTTGTTTGAAGGCCAAATGGGCACCTTACATCGAGATTCAGTAATGATACATACTTTTACTCGTACGCCCACCCCATACAGTGTGGCTAGTATGGAATCGAGCCCGATTGCACCCATACACTACAATTGCGAATCGCAGCAAGTGTCTGTATCCATTGAGCAGCCGTCAACTAGTGCACCTCCTTTTTTATATCCTTTTCAATTATAATTATAAATAAATACTAAATAATTTTTTAATCTCATTTCATCCTCATTTTCATTCTCATTTGTCATTGTTATTTTCCATTTTTATTTCATAGTTAGGTATATTTTTATATTATGTATATTTATTTTCTTATTCAATCTATGCACACACATAGTGTTATGTACTCTTGTCATGTAATAGGTTTTAACCTGTCTATGAATAATAATAATAATAATAATAATAATTTGAAATAACTAATATTTTTTTCTTACCTTTATGTAATCCTTCAAGCTGTGTATCAAAGCTGTGCAAGTTTCCATAACAATTATACCAATCGATTGTGGAGATATGGCACTGATAAATTTTAAATCTTCAAAAGTATTCCCTGTAGCAAGGTAGCGTAGCGTAATTGACAAACGCTGGCTTGGAGGAATAGCAGGTCGCATCGGAGTATTTCTTTTCTCAATTCGAGGCGTAATCATTTTCAGCAGTTCGTCAAATAATGGACCGTCTAGTCGCAGAAAGTTTCGGAAATCATTCGGTTCACTTAGTCGTAGGTCATTTAATAAGTTTTCATGAGTGTACTCAGTTCTTCTTGTGTACCACTCCTTCATCCATCTGCGCTTGTTCTTCGACGTTTTCATTTTCAAACTCACAGCCAGTGCAATGGCCACACAAGCAGCTTCTGTGTCACTCGACATGTTCACTCCAAAAGAATCAAACGTCAACTGAACGCGGGCCGCGGATTGCCCAGTCCTGATCTGGGATAAATATTGTACAATATATTGCACAATAATATTGACCGTGTGGGGCACCCAACATAAATATTGTGCAATATAAAGCACAATAATATTGACCGTAAGCAACCCCTAGACGCTCAATATATTGTGCAATATTCAATATTGCACAATATTATTGACCGTGTGGGGCACACAGCAAAAATATTGTGCAATATATGGCACAATAATATTGAGCGTCTACAGACCGCTTAAGAATAAAAGTTTGTAGTGACAGCATTTTAAAAAAATGTTCGATTTCTGGCAGACATTTAGCTTGTTTCGTTGTGTAGAATTAATTTTTTACAAGATAGAAACTAGTTCCTGGTTCCAGCCATAGCGACAACCATAATAAAGAAAATAAGTCTTAATTTTGTCATTTTACTTTAGAAAGGACATGGTTCACCGAAATGTTAATTAAAATGAAAAAAGCAAACGATGCGTCTTAAAGAGGAAAGACTGATCTTTCTATTGCTTTATTGCTGAACGTCTTACAAAGATTTCCTGGCTTTGTAGGTGCACTTAAAGCGAAAGGGAGGTTTTTTTGTTTCAAACATGAATAACTCAGGCAAAAAAAACGTACCTACAACCACTAATGAATACTGATTTTACACAGGAAAGTCGTCGCTTATTTTTTTTTAGGAGTGTAGTACTAATATAAATGAATAATAGGTCATAAATAAACTTACTTGATTGTGAGGCTGCGTCTCAGTGTCGTCCATGTCATTGACAAGTGGTTCTTCAACCTCGGAATCAATTTGTTCCGCTTCGTCTCCCAACAATTCCGCCTCGTTTAGGAGAGATGGCTCCTCTTCCATGTTTGAAACACTGGCACTTGGGGTGTCTTGATCTTGTGTCAATAATAGTAACTTGTAATACCACAGTGTTGGTACATAAACATCCTCAGCCCCGTTCCCAGAGCGTCTGGACGCCACTACTTTTTTAAATTCCTTCCGGAATGACCCGCGGAGGCGTTGAATTTTTTTATTTACAAACTCCTTGTCTGCCTCGGGGAATATAGTTTTGCAATATGCAATTAGATTCTCGTAGCACTCTTTACGTAAATTACGATTCTGATACTCCCGAGTCTTGACTTTCCACAAAGCTGGCATTGTTCTGTACAGAGTAAGGAGCTCTACCACTACTTTTGTGCTCCACTTTGCGTCGTCTGCAGACATCACGCAGAAAGTCAATAAGGTAGCCGAACTATTTTAACACGATATCGACACTTCGATTTTTCGTTCGATTCGGCCTTTCATCCGGGTTTTCACTTAGAACGTAAACATTGGCTCCTCCCTCCATAGGTCAAATTCCGAGTGGAGGTGGTTATGGCAAAATATAATTGGTTAAGATGTGACAAAAGGGGCTGATTTGAGCCCAGGGGGAAATGCAAAACGGTTTCTTCCTTTTTCCCGAACGGTGGTCGGGTAATAAAAATCAAGGGTTGTAAATATGTCTTTAGTTTACGTTTGGCGGCCAGATGTGCAAGTTCCGCGAGGTATTTCCTTATTTGACCATTGTCCTGGGATTCTGAAGGTTTAGTCCAACAATAAAGACGTCGTGGGCTGAAGCCCATCACTGACGGCATTGCGAAGTGTCCCAGGAGTATGGCAATTAGAATTGCCAAGTGTTCGCCAGGCCCAAGATATAAACTTAAATATACCGAGTCTTAAGAGTCATGCTTAAAAAAGACGAATATGTAGGCGTAGGGGCGGGGTAATTAGAATATCTTGTTTTCAGACATTGATCAACTAAATTCAGTTTTATTATAAGTATATAGAAATAAATACACCTAGTTCCACTGAATACCTTGCAATCAATCCGCCGCGTTCATCACTAAGCCGCTGCTAGAATATTTTCATAAACACCTGATGTAAAACAAACTCTTAATCTATGCAATCTGACCCACGCGTTTATGTACTAAAACATAACACGCGATGACTCGCGACGAGGCCCAATACATACCCTTCGCGGAGGGACTCTGGAACAGGAAGTTCGCGCGGGGTCCCGCCTGCGCCGTCCTCCCTTCAAATTACAGACGGATCCCTTATCGCTCGAGTATATACACGCACCAGAATATAAAAACAGAAGGACGCGCGACGATTTGGGTGCAAGAAAAGGTTCGCCATAGGGAGGAGATATTACTATGACATGGTGGAAACTTCGTGTCTGCATCCTTGCAGGTACGATTGCTTATAAACTAATCCCTCCTACGGCTTACCTTCTCTCGCAGTAGAGGTGGCAAATGCCACATCTGGTTAGCGAAAACCTACCAGGCTGATCGGCCGGATCGACCCACCAAAGTCGCGGTTTATGGCGGTGCATTGTTCCGCGAGTCAGAGGTATACAACGGTACGTTCGGGTGCGAAATCATCGTGCGCACTATCCACCAACAGAGCAATATACGGATTAACTCAGACTGAACAATATGACCAGGTTTTTTTATTGCCCTTTAGAAATCTGGCGAACAGATGTTGTCGAAACGTTCTAGGAAAAATAATAAATTATCGATCGCAAAGAACAATTGAATTTCCGTCTGCCTCTGAGCCCACTGTTGTCTCTACACACGTGAGAAAGATTAGCAATTAAAAAGTATTATCCACCATCAATACGCCTCAAGGAGACAGGACACAGGATGGAAGGGTGTAGTCCGCTGACCGCGCGTGATTCCGCCTGCGTCGTCCTCCCTTCAAATTAAAAACGGATCCCTTACCTCTCAAATATAAATATGCTTTGGAATATCAAAACAAAAACTAGCTCCACGTATGCGCTGCGAGAGAAGGTAAGGCGTAGGAGGGAGATTATTTTATGATCAATCGTACCTGCAAGGATGCAGACGTGAAGTTTCCATCATTTCATAGTAATATCTGCTCCCTATGGCGAACCTTTTCTTGCACCCAATCGTCGCGCGTCCTTCTGTTTTTATATTCGCGCGCGTGTATATACTCGAGACATAAGGGAGCCGTTTTTAATTTGAAGGGTGCACGGCGCAGGCGGGAACTTCCTGTTCCCGGGTCCCTCCGCGGAGTGTATTGGCCCTCGTCGCGAGTAATCACGTGTAATTTTTTAGTACATAAACGCGTGGGTGAGATTGTATAGATTAAGAGTTTGTCTTACATCAGGTGTTTATGAAAATATACTAGCAGCGACTTACTGATGAACGCGGCGGATTGATTGCAAGGTATTCAATGGAACCACGTTATATTTCTACATACTTATAATAAAATTGAATTTAGTTTATCACTGTCAGAAAACAAGATATTCTAATCACCTCGCCCCTACGCCTACATATTCATCTTTTTTAAGCATGACTTTTAAGACTCGGTATATTTAAGTTTATATCTTGCGCCTGGCGAACACTTGGCAATTCTAATTGCCATACTCCTGGGACTCTCCGCAATGCCGTCACTGATGGACTTCAGCCCACGACGTCTTTATTGCTGGACTACACGTTGAGAACCCCAGGATAATGGTCAAATAAGGAAATACCTCGCGGAACTTGCACATCTGGCCGCCAAACGTAAACTAAAGACATATTTACAACCCTTGATTTTTATTACCCGACCACCGTTCGGGAAAAAGGAAGAAACCGTTTTGCATTTCCCCCTGGGCTCAAATCAGCCCCTTTTGTCACATCTTAACCAATTATATTTTGCCATAACCACCTCCACTCGGAATTTGACCTATGGAGGGAGGAGCCAATGCTTACGTTCTAAGTGAAAACGCGGAGGAAAGGCAGAATCGAACGAAAAATCGAAGTGTCAATACCGTGTTCGTATAGTTCAGCTACGTTAGTGACTTTCTGCGTGCTTACTGCAAACTATGACGGACGACACAAAGTGGAGTAATGAAGCAGTGACAGGGTTCCTTACTTTATACCGAACAATGCCTTCTCTGTGGAAAGTGAAAAGTACCGAAAATAAAAATCGAAATTTACGTACAGAGTGCTACAATAAGTTAATTGAATATTGTAAACCAATATTTCCGCATGCAAACAGAGATTTTGTTAGTAAAAAAATTCAACGTCTGCGTGGGTCATTCCGGAAAGAATTTCGGAAAGTAGTGGCATCCACACGGTCTGGGAATGGGGCTGATGATATATACGTGCCAACACTGTGGTATTACGATCTATTATTATTTACGAAAGATCAGGACATCCCAAGTTACAGCATATCCAACATAGAAGAGGAGACATCTCTTCTGGACTCGGCGGAAGCGATGCAGGACCAACCCGAACAAATTGATATTATTCAAGATCCAGACGTACATGACATGGACGACACTGATACGCAGCCTCACAATGAAGTAAGTTTATTTATGACCTCATTTATTTTATTACTACACTCCTCATCAAAAACTAAGCGACGATTTTCCTGTGTAAAATCATTTTTTTAAAATGCTGTCACTGCAAACTTTTATTCTTAGGGAGCCTCTGTGGCTCCAACTACGTGGAAATATCATTTCAATGTAGTAGGTACTGAAGGTAAACAAGAAATGGAATATAATTTTACAATGGACACAGACAATAAAAAGGAAACATATGGTTGTCTTTTTATAAAATTATAGTTTATTAGGGTGATTAAGTATGTAGGTAATACAATTGCACAGAGATGTGCAGAATTACAATTGAATTATTTCATTAATTAAATAGTATTCAAACAATAATATTAACACATGCGCAGATCGACTTAATGTACAAGGTGTTCAAAAAGTAATGGTCACTGGTTTGGGGGGTGAATGTGCACCTCTGGACCAGTGGAGATTTGTTAAAAAAAATTGCTACAAAATTGTTTATAACATTGAAAATGATGTTTCAACGATTCGATTGTATAGAGTTGCATGAATAAGCATGGGCCTACCCACTACTCTGCCGCTTTGGTAGTATGTACTCGAATGGTGGGGTCTGGGACAGTGGTCCAAACTAGGTCGATGCACCTTGCACTACCTTCTGTCCCTTTAAACGTCGAATTGTGTTTGTTTACGTTTATGGGCACGCACTGTGCCAGGCCCCACTATTTGGGTAGATATTGCCAAAGCGGCAGAGTAGTGGTAGGTCCATGCCTATACGTGCAACTCTATACAATCGAATCGTTAAAACATCATTTTCAATGTTATAACAAAATTTGTAAATATAAACATTTGTCTCAATTCCTCAGATGATTACAGTAATTAGCAATTCAATTGCTTGAAAAGTTTGAATTATATAATTCAATTACGGCGTAATTTAATTGTTATGTAATTAAATTGCATTGTAACTGAAATAGCATAACTGTACAATTGCACGATGCTCGCTCGACTTCATTTAAGCTCTCTCATCCTCTTCTTATTCCCGTCCATACAATTGTTCCTCTCCCACTCTGTCACCTGCTTTTGCTCCTTTTGACAATTATCCTATCACACACTCATGTCACTCTTACATCTCTTACGCTCTCGCTCTCTCTCCTCCTCACTCTTCTCCACACTAAGATAATGAATTAAACAGAAAATTCAATATGAAGCCTGTTATTTTACAACTCTCGCCGGAAATAATACGATTTTTTTTCTACAAAATGGCGACGGCAGAGCCATGATATGCAAGATCTTGAGGAGCGACGTTTTCCACGATGATCAATCTCACGGCTATACCGTTTGACTTAGAACAAAACACCAAAAGGTTTTAATTTTTACATGCCTAAAAGTAGAGAAGTGCGTAGCGATTTTGCGATATCTTAAACATATTCTTTGCAATTGACTCTTTTATAAAAAAAATGCACATTTTGTCCCCATGTTCACCATTTCGTCACAAATTAATGTTTCTGGATTTCCCTACGTACTTCTCTATTTTTAGGCATGTAAAAACAAAAACCTTTTGATTTTTTGTTTCTAAGTCAAACAGTATAGCCGTGAGATTGAACATCGTGGAAAACGTCGCTCCTCAAGATCTTGCATATCATGGCTCTGCCGTCGCCATTTTGTAGAAAAAAAATCGTATTATTTCCGGCAAGGGTTGTAAAATAACAGGCTTCATATTGAATTTTCTGTTTAATTCATTATCTTCCTAAAAAAAAATGCCGAATATGACTGCAATTTTGCTTCGTCCAAGGTGGCCTAACCCCTTAATACATCAAACACTTACGCTCTATACACATTCAACATATCTTCCTGCCACGGAACACTTCCTTCTCCTACAAAATACTCTTTATAACGGTCCCTATTTTGTTTGGCAGAGTTATTTATATTTCTATGATTAACGGGTTGCAAATTATCCATCCGTACTGCATCGTTTTGACAATTTCCCTCCTGCATACTCCTGTTGTTCGTTACATATGCTGCACTCCGTCTCCGTAAGAAATTATGGAGAA
Source organism: Andrena bucephala (assembly GCA_947577245.1). Taxonomy (NCBI): domain Eukaryota; kingdom Metazoa; phylum Arthropoda; class Insecta; order Hymenoptera; family Andrenidae; genus Andrena; species Andrena bucephala. The sequence continues at coordinate 16,978,830 of OX387716.1, read as the reverse complement.
CGCAAGTAGCTAATACGACATAGGATATATTTTCCACCTTCATATTAATTGGTGTATGTAATACTCGAAATCGCGAGGATAATATGCCGAATGTATATTCGACTACGTTCCTAGCTCGCGATAATCTATAATCGTATATTCTTTTATTGTGGTCCAGTTCCCTTTGCGCATAAGGCTTTAAAAAATTATTCGTTAAAGCAAACGCTTCATCGCCTAAAAACGCGAAGTTTAAATTTTTTATTGTTTCAGTATTATCCGGTAAATTCAACTGCCCGTTATTTAAACGTCTCATAAATTGCGTATGTTCGAGAACACCACCATCAAATTCATAATTAGAATCGACTAACGCCATTAGTACTTACGTAGTACGTAGAATCCGGTGGTGGGATAATTCGGATGTGTTTTCCATCCATAGCACCTCCGCAGTTGATGAAATCCCATTAGTTTTGAAACCCTTCCGCCATTTTTTTCCATTCGTCCTTGGAATTCGGGAACTATAATAAAACAAAATACAATAAAAAAATAAACAAAATTTAATTTCTTTGTTATTTCTTATTTTATTAAATTATTTGTGTTTTTTTGTATGAAGGAGGAAGAAGTGCAACCGTCCGAAAGCACGAATAAACGGCCGGCTGAGAATCGCTCAGTCAATCGCTGCGCCAAGAAAAAAAAAACGATGATGGTGTCCTTGAGGTTTTAAAAACTTGCGCTGTCGCGCTAAAGAACCCGACCACCACTAGGATCGACATTTCGGAGTACGAAGCATCCGGTATAAAAGTTGCTAAGCAATTGGAAAGAATGGATCCGGAGCAGGCGATTTATGCGGACACATTAATAGCAGCCGTGTTGCGAAGAGGGCTATTAAAAACTTTAAAACCTCACACAGATTTGTGTGACAATGAGTGCAAGCTCTATGCTGTGCCGATCCGGGAAACGACGAATTTCAGCAATAATAGTAATTATAGTCCCAATGATCATGTGTCAAATGTTGAAGGAAATCATAGCAGGAGTCTTTAGAGTTGTATAGATACGATCGCGAATTCATATGAAAAATTGTGTATTGTATTCATTTAAACTATTTTCAGATGCTCTGTTTGAATAGTTGCTGTGCGGTGTGCAGCATAGCGGCTGTTCTATTTATCTGAAACAAAGTACCAAAAAGATTTTTGTTTTTTAGGAAATTGCGCAAGTAATGAACCTCGGAACGCAGTAAATGTTGCCGTTATTTTGTGAATTTTGCAGTTTTTATCCTCCCAATCGACCTTCATTAACTGCGCAATTTCCTGAAGAACAAAACTCTTTTTGGTGTTTTGTATCAGATAAACAGAACAGCCGCTATCTTGCACGCCGCACAGCAACTATTCAAACGGAGCGTCTGAAAATAGTTTAAATAAATACAATACACAAATTTTCATATGAATTCGCGATCGTGGATTAGCTTTTCCCTGTTAATAACGATACTAGGGGAGATCGGGGTAAAGTGACCCTAAAAAAGTTTGAAGTCGAATAAAATTTTTCCCTTTCAATAAAAATGTGTGGAAATAGATTTATAATATAATTTAAACATTACTATTGAGAAATGGCTAATAACAATACTTAAAATGAACTTAGAATATATTAAAATTCAACTTGAAAGAAATGATGCAAGAGGTATCACTTTACCCCATGTATGGGGTAAAGTGAGCTCCTATCCGGGGTAAAGTGAACTCAGAGCCGCCCTTAGTGTTTGCGGGCCCGGGGCAAAAGTCGATATTATTGAAAACATTTAATTGAAAACAGATAACCTCTAAGACAACAGATTTAGTCTTTACTTCATGCGTCACTTTGGCTTGCCGAAAATCTATTCTAGAAAAATTGATACCTTGACAAGAACACCTCTAAGTAATTATCCATATAACATTTGGTAAATTAACCTATTTGTATTTCACAGATTTGAATACAAATTAATAATATCTAATATTTAAGATGAATTAATAAGATGATGTCATGACAGTAAACGTAGCTTAATTACTGACATAATGAACAAGAAATGAATTTATATTACCTGATATATTAAAAACAATTATTTACGAAGACACGGTGTATCACCACGCCGCGTCTTTTTCTAGCCACTTGACAGGTTAGGATACCTACTGCGCACATCACTTGCACATCGGTTCTTAGCAGTCATTGAAGCTCAGTTTACCCCGGTCACTTTACCCCGAATATGTACTCAGTGGAAAATTAATTATTTAATAATGTTAGGAGTAATTTTTTCTCAAATGCGTGTACATGTATGTTTATAAGCTTGTTTTAAACACGCAGAAAAAATTTGGAGTCAAAATAACACATTTATGACTCATTTATCCAAAAAGCTAAATTGAAAAGAAAAACAAACGGAAGTCTCTAAAAATTAATTTCTAAGTTTTTAAATGAATTTCCATTTTTCGATATCTGAATGTGCATAATTATCATTGCTATAGTATCTACATTTATTACGTCACCACAATTTGTAAATATATTATATTGTTAAAGAACAAATTAAGGAAGCTCATTTTACCCCGTGGTTCACTTTACCCCGCTCTCCCTTACATAGATCACTTAATTAATAAAGTATTATTGTTAGTCTACACGTATTATTAATTTGTAACCCTTACCTTTAAGAACTCTGTACGTAGGGCATGATACAGTGCTTTGCACGTCTCAGGAATTATTTTGGATAACGAAGGAGCTGATATTCCAGTTGTAAATTTCAAATCTTCATAAGAACGTCCCGTTGCCAAAAATCTTAAAGTGGCGATAAGACGTTGCTCTGCGGTGATGCTGCGCCTCATAACGGTGTCCATTTTTTTAATTTTGTTTTGAACTAAGCTGAGAAGGAGATGATCAAACGCTTCAGAATCCATCCTCAAATAATTCCGGTAGTCATCTGGATAATTTTCTCTCAGCTCTCGAAGAAGGGGCTGATCATTACAATTTCCGCGGTATTCCTTTACCCAAACCTGGCGGTTTCTTCTTCTGTTTCTTCTTCGGTCTGCTAATGTTAAATGCACAGCAGCAGCAGGCAACTACAACGGTTGATTTTATGCTATCAGTGCGCATGGGAGTTTTGTAAGGCGCTCCATTTTAAGCTCTATAACTCCGGATATAACCATTATTATTGCATACAATTTTTTTACATATTCCCTAAAGATTGCCAAATGAAGCCACAAAGCTGGAAGTAAATAGGTACATTTAATTGTTTGCTTTTAAAAAATTCGCGTTCACTTCCTACCGCTTGTAGCGGCTCGCAGAGGCTTGGCTGCCAGGTTCGGCGCGCGCTCCAGGATTTCTTTTTTCTGCTTCTGGAGCTATTTCTAACTTTCACTTTTACCCCTATATATGTATGTACCTACCTCTTCCTGCCGTTTCTACTTACATATACCTACTAAGTTTCAAGGGTTCGCACAGGCCTGGTCACCGTCAGGAACATTTGGCGACCAGACCTTTGCGCGCCGATTGACAGTTTTCTTATCCCACCCTTTCTCTCCACTCTCTCCATGTTGTTCGTTCTAGTCATCGTACGGACCACGGAAACCGAGCAGCCTTCATAAAACAAAGTTTTCACAATTATTTTGATCACCGTACGGATCACAGAGTCTACATCGATCAATCATGCTTTTGGATCAGTTACACTCTCGTCGGACTCCAGGGTGAGCCAGGAATCCATTTGTCACGTCCATATCGATACGCTAAAAGAGTGCGTTTAAGAAATGCCTACTCCTTTTATAATTTGTATTGTTTGTGTAAAAGTAGTCCGATTTGCATGATATTTGTGATAATTTTAATTGGGAGAACGCCAGGAATCCATTAGTGTTACTTTCATATCGATACGATGAAGAATAAAGAATTTCTTAATACGCTGTAATAAATATTTCACCCTCGACTGTGGGTCGCCGACCTCGATTCGCTGCGGTCGGCCAAGGATTCGTACCTGTTTCAGAAAAACTGTATACTTTATTCTTTATTGTATCGATATGGAACCGATGGATTTCTCATGTTTTTCAAATGAAAATTATGCCTACCAACTTTCATATAAATCGAACTATTTTTAACGAAGTTATGGAAATCAATTTATTACAAAGATTCCTTAATTACAATCCGATTTGTGTCGTTTTTGGACCATTTTCATCGGGAAAACATAAGGAAACGATTCACGTCACTTTCGCCAAGATCCGGTGAGAAATGTAGAATTTTCTATTCGCCACGTCTTAGGGGGCAAGATTGTACGGCCCCCCTGGTCTCGAGGGTCGATGTCCTCGAAACCCATCGAGGCACGGCTTATCGACGGCGTTCCCTCTGGAGTCTTGGCTGCCAGGATCGGCTGCCAGGATCGTCGCGCGCCTCAGGATTTCTGCACTGTTAGAAATCCTGATGCGCGTGCCGGGCCCGTGGTTTCAAGTGCCGTTTTCCTTTTCCAACTACCTTTTCTGTCTCTTATGTAAACTCTTCTGGACTCGAGGTTGGAGCGCGGGCAGGACCGTGGTGTTTTCTGGCGCGCGGACAGGACCGTGGCGCTTTCTTGCGCGCCACGCAAGAGCGTGGGTGAAAAATTTGACCTGCATCACGCGCAATCCGAAGATTCCACCCTTTTTTCAAAACATCTTGCATATTACATCTCTTCAGCATTTATCTTACATATAAGATCATTTGCATACCTATGTGTATTTATTGTTTATCAATATTAGTTTTTATATTAAAACAATGACATGGTAATTATTGCCGTCAATAGTAATAATTATGATCGTCACAACAGTGAATGTGTTACCTGCAATTTCATTTGCCAACACATTGCCGGGCAATTTGGACATTTTTTAATGTACCCTTGTAAAATTTTACACTCGTTATAACTGAGTCATAAACCATTTCCATAATTTGTAGCACCTTCAGGTCAACCAAATATAGCTTCGTAAAAACAGATGTTTCAGTGTACCCTACAGTAACAGCATTTATGATATTCTCTATAAGCCAGGTATATCGAGGAATTTGTATACTTTTCGCGAACGTATATCGCGATCGTGTCTTGCCGATCGTTTCGCAGATCGATGATATACATCGAACAGGTAGTACACAATACACCACTGCGGTGGATCGTGTAAAAAGCATGTGGAGTCGACGTAGAAATAGGAGCCCGAACTCGCTGTCTCTAAGTAGTGACGGGTACGACCTCCTGGCCTGCGCGAAGGACCGCCGCGATCCGGCTTCATGTACTTTTGCGGAACGCGCGCCGGAACGCGCGCCGGAACGCGTGCCGGACCGCGTGCCGGACCGCCCGTGTAAAGGGCACTAATAGCCGCCGATTCGTTGGCCGACAATCCCGGCTTCCTAAAGCAAGGTTGACCTGAGTTATTCTACCAGACGGCATGCGAGAGATTATAATCGGCAAACAGCGAGAATATGTCGTCACTATATTTATGATACAATTCGGTGACAGTGTCAACATGTTTTGCGTAAAGGGAAGCATGGGATGCTGGCGGCAAGTAAATAGCCCCCAGTAATAAATGTTTATTATTTTGGAGGTGAACTCTCACAAAAACTTGTTCCACGTCCGCGCAGCAAACACTAACAGAACAAGAAGGTAACGAATTCTTGACCGCAATAAGGACGCCGCCACCCCTTGAATAGTTGCTTGTACTAGGGGATCTATCACACCGATAAACTGCATAGTTACTTAAACCCAGCTCCAAAGAGGAAATCGCGGAGTTAAGCCAGGTCTCGACTAGAATAATGACGGCCTAAGAAACAGCTGATGAGAGAAGCGAGTGACTTAGAGTGATCAGTTTAGTGCGTAGACCTCTGACGTTCTGAAAGTATACCAAAGGGTCCCGCTTCAGTTTCTTTGCGTGGAGTTCAGTCGGTGGTTACTCGACACGATCTCCGGAACCCCCCGAATGTAACGTATTGTCATGTGGGTCTCCCCACGTTCATGAAGGTCGCGCAACGTCTCCCTAAGCTGCGCCAGAGTCCCGCGTTGGAGCACAGTTTTTTTGTCCGATATCATGTAGGGCCCTTTGCAGCGATGCTTATTTTGGAGGATCCTCTTCACCTCAGCTGCAGAATCGAGGCGCACGCATAAGGGCCTACCAGACGTCTTGCTCGGTTTGCCGAGGCGGTGGGTAACCAAGTCGTGGGTAGCAAGGGGACAGATCCCACTCAGTACGTCCCGTGCACTCCCCGCGTCGGCCGTCCTTGCAAGCTCCACCGAGGATTCCTGTGGTTCCGGCATCCCAAATATTATAATGTTCCTGGCCCGAATCTCCCTGTCATTTAGTTCCGCAATAATGTCATCCGTCCCTAAAGAGGCCGACTGCACTGATGAGGTAGCGGGGTTTTCTTCAAGGACCCTAACGCGCTCCCACAACGAACTGATTTCCGTTCTCATGTCAGCAAGGTCCATCCTGATGCCGGAGAGAACTTCATCACGGACTATAGCGAGCTCTTTTTTAATTAAGTCGCTCATTAGATCACTTATTTCGCTAGCCGAGGGTAACGCAGAGAGTGACTGCAGTGTGGCTGCTGGTATTGCCGCGACTGCCTGTACCGACGGACTACTTGATTGGGTAACGGTATTCTGGGTCCTAGGGGATCCCGTGCGACAAATTAAAAGTTGGCCGTCAAACCACGGATGACCCGAACGACTAAGGCAGGTGGGTCCCGGGTGGCTTACCATCCCACAACCCTGATAGATGACCGGATTGGCGACCTGGGCACTGCAACCGCTGCATTTCTTGGAACTCATCTTCACAAGAGTCTCACACTGATAGAGTAGAAGTACTTGGAATCCAAGATCATCAATCACTTTGTACTGTTACGTTCGGAACGTAAAATTTTTGTTTTTGGTCAGGGTATGCATCAACAACGCCTAGCGTTATGGGAAACCCCTCGTTGATCATACTCCTGCCTATTAATTAATAATATTTTTGATAGAACAAAACCCCTTTCTTGGAGCGTCGTCGCTTCGACGTATTGCCGTCCCGCGATAAAGATGAGGCGGTGCTGACGCAGCGGCGTTCTCACCAGAGAGTCGCGTTCGAAAAGACCCAGTGGTTCTCCTGTTGTGCCGAATCCGTTCTGTGTAAGCGGGAGGGGTGCGTTTCAACAATGCCTTGCAGCATTGTGGGAGAACCCTCGTTGAGAACACCTCTGACCGTCCCGTTAAATATTGTAACATAATCACTAACGGCTACATCAGGAATACGCAGACTGGATCACTTCTTAGAAGATTGAAGGAATTGTATACTCTACATCCGGTACAGGGGACCGCGCCTTCCCACGGTTTTGTCGCACGTTTCGGAGCATGTATGAATTATTAATTAATTAGGAATTGTTTTGATAAAATTGGATACCTATCACAATTTCTGACAGTCTAAAGACTGTGGGATTTCCCTAGTCAGAAATTGTGCATATGAATTTATGAATATTGGGGAAGGGCTCTCAGCTGTGTGAAATTGTATGGTTTCTGAGATGTGGGATGTCATGTTTTCCTGTGCATACAAATATTTCGTAAAGATCGACTATATATTTGAATCAAGAGTCTGATGGATGGACGTAAGCACACACACACACCGCCTCGTTAAGTAGAGGGGCCCATAGTAGCGTGGCCGAGCGATAAAATGCAACGTAAGCCTTTTCGGCGCGGACCCACTCTGGCCGCTGCCGAGAGCATAAAGCTGCGACACTCTGTGACGGTAAATCGCGAGGTGTGTGTCATTGGGGTCCGCAAGTGTTTTAGAGATAGAGTTCTCCGGTCTACTGTGTAACCGCGTGAAAGACTCAACCTTGCGAAACAATTCATTCTATTAACTTTGAAACATTAAGTATATTAACTCTTCTAAATAATTTATTCTTTTAAATAATTTATTCTTTTAAATAATTTATTCTTTTAAATAATTTATTCTTTTAAATAATTTATTCTTTTAAATAATTTATTCTTTTAAATAATTTATTCTTTTAAATAATTTATTCTTTTAAATAATTTATTTTTTTAAATAATTTATTCTTTTAAATAATTTATTCTTTTAAATAATTTATTCTTTTAAATAATTTATTCTTTTAAATAATTTATTCTTTTAAATAATTTATTCTAACTTCTAATTGTACTTGCTCAGTTAAAATCAATTTCATTTCGGTTCCATATCACAAGTTCAATTCGCGTGTATTTTATCCATAATCAAGTGTGTGCGTGTTCGCGTCTTATTCCTCTTTCTGATTCAGGTATACCAACGATCAGAATTATCCAAGCGTCAAAAAGGAATCCAAATTATATTGTCATTTATATTATTGTGACTGTCTGGTGAGTTCCACCCCTTATCTCTTTCTGTACATTTACTACTTTCTTTACTACACTGTTATAATTAATCCGTATCTAACGATAATTTCTGACAGTCAATCGACTATGGGATTCCCCTAATCAGGAGTTATCTCCGATTATACGAGTACCTGTGTTTTGTAAAATGATTCATTGAGCTTTTCTATATTTTATTATTCAGTCCTGTTGTATGCTTTTACATCCGTCCAATATTTCGGCATTAAAGCTTTATTATTCATTAAATTATATCCATTAATCACCTATCTGATTCCATTGAAGTGACCCGTATGGGACTAGAGCACCAACGATCCCAAAATCTACCCCTTATCTCTCTGATAAGGTATTTAGATATTTTAAAATTTAAATAATTGACTGTTACGAGTGCGGCGAGCTTCCTAGCTTTTCTTACAAAATATATCCGATACTGCAATTTCTGATAGTCTAACGACTGTGGGATACCCCTAATCAGAATTGGCTGTCTAAAACGCGCCGCTCGAACACTAAAGGCCGCGGCACGTAACAGTACTATGACAGAACACACCCGGCACAGTAGTTCAGCATCCACAGTTGGACTAACCGCCACAATACGCGGAGTTAAAATACCAGCGAAAATCCCAGAGAATAAAGTAAACCGGCACCAGAGACAACGGTCGCGGATTATACGGTGCCGACTTCTCTCGCTGGATTCCACATTTTTCGAGATAATCGTTCATTTCTTTGTTGAAGAACTCTCGACCGTTGTCCGAGCGTAGCGTTTTCATTTTTCGACAGAACTTGTTCTCGATCTTGAATTTCTCGAACACCTCGGATTTCTTCTTCATGAAATACACGCGTCTGTAGCCGGTCGCTTCATCCTTGAAAGTTAAGAAGTATCTCGATCCTCCAATCGGGTTCGTTGACATCGGCCCGCAGACATCCGAGTGCAGTTTCTCGCCCGGTTTTATTTTCTTGTCGCGCTTCAATTTCTTGTTAAATGACAGCCTGTGTAATTTCCCCATTTGACACGGTTCGCAGAAAACGTCATTTTTGTTCGTAATTGACACTCCACTAACTAGTCCTTTTTCGGCCATTTAGCATATTGCGCGCTTTCCGACGTGTCCCAATCTCTCATGCCACACGGTTAAATTCGTCGTGGCAATGTTCGCTTCTTCAGCGCTTCCTTCTTTCGCGACCCTGAAGGACATGCGATACACATCGTTGCCTTGCTTCATGCCCATCGTGAGCACCTGACCATCGTGCACCACTTCGACCCGAATTTTTAAATTGCACTCCGAGTCCCTTTTTTGTACATTCTCCGACGGAGAATAAGTTTTTTCGCAATTTCGGAACATGCAACACTTTTTCGATTCGCGCGTCGTGCCACACACCGTCGATAAGTTTTTTTAATTCGCACCGTGCCTTCACCAGCGACGTTGCAGGTCTGATTATCACCGAGTGATATTGTAGCTCCAGTGTTGTCCGTCTTATAGTCGGTAAGCCAGTCACGTCGGTAAATTAGATGCCTCGACGCACCATTGTCGATCAGCCAGACCCCACTTTGGTCGGCCGTCATTACGTGACTTTGTGTCCACAGCACACGAGCGTTTTCGGTACGTTTCGACTCCATCACGACCGAACCTTTGTCCGTCTCCACTACGAATGCGCAGTCACGGGATTTTTCACCGTCTGGAGATTTTCCGCTGCCATCACGTGGCTTCCGTTTGTTTCGACACTGCCTTGTGAAATGTCCCATCCTTTGATAGTTGTAACACTGTAGTTCCTTTTTAGTTTTAGTTTTATTCTGGGTATTTTTCGCTCCTTGCGGACGTCGATTTTTAGCCGTCGCGGCCAATGCTTGCGAAGCGTCTTCGTCACTGATGAGCCTTGCGTCCTCTCTAATCAGCCTTTCTTACAGATTGTCAAGGGTTTGCCGTGCAGGTTCGACACTGTCTCATGCCACCTGCAACGTGCTGAACCTCGTGGTCAGACTCGCGAGAATTTTTGCCATAACTGTGGCATTCGATACGTCTTCTCCGACGTCCTTGAGCTGACTCGCCATATTCGTTATCTTGGCCACGTGCTGTACCGCCGTATCCGCTTCATTCATCCAATACGCATGAAACCTTTGTAGTAGACCCAACTTGTTTGTCATCGTTTTCTGCTCGTGAATTAGGCACAGTTTATTCCACATTTCTTTCGCAGAAATGCATGAGAGCATACATACTTGTTGAGCTTCGACGAGATTGGAGAGAATTATAAACTTCGCCGTTGCATCATCTTTCACGTTTTTCTTCAACTCAGCCGCGTTTCCAGCGGCCGGCTCTTCCCTCGTGCGATCTACGATGTCAAGAACATCGTTCATGACAAATAACGCGTTCACTTGAGCTTTTCAGCCCTGGAAATTCGTTCCATCGAAAGGCTTCACACCCTTCACCGAGATTTCGACCGACATCGCGAATTCGATTGTTAACCGTCACTCGAAAAATGGCCGACCCTTTTTCCGCGCCACGTGCGTCTCTCCGAATTCTCACAGCGTTCATACAATTTTCGCAGTTAACCGTTAACTGGGCCCATAACCAGTTAAGCAGGATTGTGACTGTGAACGGGATAAAAGAATGTACAGAAAAACGTAATTACTTGAACTTTAATGATATAGTTATATAAGAAATATTATAGAATGAAAATAACTGTGTGCTCTCTCCTCCCTCGAAATACATTGCACGACCAAGCCTGTCTCTGGGCCGCCTCGTGTTCAACGAAAACTGCCGAAGCTACCCGAGTCGCCCACTGTACAGTCACTGGAAGGTGCGATGCCTGTACACCCAACGCATTGAGCGAAAGAAATGCGCTGAACTTAGCTTATCTCAATATAGAAGACTTCGTACGAAGTTGTCAGAGTTGCCAAAAACAGAAGATATTACGAATCAAAACTCGGGAACCAATGTTAATCACCGATACGCCTGCAAGACCTTTTGATAAAGTAGCCTTGGACACCGTGGGAACGCTTCCCCCCCACCCCTAGCGGAAATCGTCACGTACTTACAATTCAATGCCAATTATCAAAATTCTGTATGGCCGTGCCTTTGCCCGACATACGAGCCGTTACCGTGGCCGACGCGTTATCACGTTACTTTATCGCGATCTTCGGTGCCCCGCGCGCAATATTAACAGTTTCATCAATAACACAATACAGGGAATAGCTCAAACTTTCAAAATTAAACATGTAACCACGTCGGAATATCGACCACAGACTAACAGTTCCCTAGAAAGAAGTCATATCGTTCTAACTCAGTATCTAAAACATTGCTTGGAAAGATACGAAGACTGGGACCTGCTCCTCCCGTTCGCTATGTACTCGTACAACACCTCGGTACATGAAGCAACGAAGTTTACTCCATACGAAGTGGTTTTTGGACAACTAGCTCGAGATCCGTTCACGCCTATGTCCCGCGAGGAGCAATGGTCCGCGGACCAGCCGAAGGGCTCATCTAGCCGACCCTCATAACCAAGGTCCCACACTCCATATATCTAACTCCTCCTCACCTTAATCTCACTTGTTTTTCGTATTTGCAGTAGTCCTTTACTAAAACAATAGAATTCCTCGGGAAAGACATTTTCGGAAAACCCCGTATTACGACCATCATGGACGGACGTGGCCTGCTTTTGTTCACGTTCTTATGGACGCGTGCCACCACTAAGGTCACCGACGGGGACTACCAACTAACTCCGGTAAGCCCCAACAACTCGGGGTTGTACTACGAAAAAATCCGACCTCTCCGGGTTTTCCACACCCAATGAGGACTGGTCACGGGCATCGGAGTCGCGGAAGTATTGACCTCGCGACCACAAACCCAACCCCAAATTAACAGGATGAAAGCATTATGTACAACTTATAACTGGACGTCTTGCTCGGCCGACGACCTTAACGCGGCCCTGCAACGAAAACTCCGCGACGGTAAACGATACGAGGAACTGCTATTAAGCATATTAGGGAAACCACAACTCCAACGTACCAAGCGATCGGTACCACTGGGATTCATCGGATCGCTGAGTACGGCCCTCTTCGGAACAATGGACAACGGCGACGCGCAATATTATAATATGGAAATAGATAAACTTTATAAAGATCAAAATCATCTCGCCGAATTGTTAGGAAATCAAACACATTATAAAATCAGAATTTCAGGATATACATGACTCACTAAAATCTGTAACGAGTTCCATGCGAAATATGGGTGATAAAATTAAGTAAATAGCGTCGGTACCCGTCAATTAGACGAGCGCGAAACAAAAGTAGAATTATAATTAGCTTTTTCGTCGTGGACGTTAACGGACCATCAAGAAAAGGAACCCCAGGGAACCCTTCAAGATGCTCATGCGAAAGCAAACCCAATCGCACTGGACGACATAGAGAGGCAGGCAAGGGAGACAGCAACTCATTACCGCACCGAAAATCTATCGACGGATGTTACCTACGGATTGCCAGGACTAGAAGGCACTTTTGTAATCCTTCTAATTATCTGGATTGGATATCGTTTTTTGAGAGCACGTCACGAGAACACGAGACGCTCTGCTGCAAAAATTAGATGGTGGGGATAATAGCATATAACATTGAAATCAAGCGAAACGAGTTACAGTCGTTACAAAATTTTTATCAATAAAGTTTATTAAAATCCACCACCACAATGGCTGCGACAACGCCAAAATTCAACGACACCAAGTACAAGCGTGCATCACTGGCAGAAACAATATTACCCAGACACCTGCGCGCGCCTTTCGGAAGACGCCTGTGCGTGAGAGTGCCGAACAGCAAAACAAGAGGTAATGGTCAAGTATGGACACACCGAACCCTCAAGACTAAGACTCTGTGCGACGCCTGCGCTTGGTTGCGGCCACCGGCCGACTTCCAAGAATTTCAAAAGACACCCGTCCACTGGCCAGCTGAGGAAGTGAGAGCCGTCGCCCTCACAAAATGCACCCAGTGCCGGCACCGACACCTTCAATGGTCCCTACCCAAGGACTGTACCGGGTGTATCCGGGCGATGTTGGACGCAGAGGCGAAATATTTACCGGCCTTCCCCGTACTGGAGGCGCTCCGACCACTCGAGCCACCGAAACCCAAGGACGTGCCCTGAATTGTGCCCGCTGGGGCGGAGTAAGGAGCCCCCACCTCCCACGCTAGGTAAATTATCCACCAAATTGTAACCACTCAAAAGTGATGCGACCGGATTATAACTATTTCCGTTTCTTTATTTTAATTCGCAGCAGGGCGTCATTCCAACATCCATTCGGTCGCCCCCCCCCCCCTTTTAATATTTTTTAATATATATATATATCATTTTTTCTATATCATTTTTATATTCTATTATGTAACAATATATGGGTTTCCTTTTCTCTTAATTCCGAATAATTTACTGTATCCCCTTGCGCCCCTTTTAGATTTAGTAGCGCTGTTAATAGTTTTAAGCCGCTAAGAAAAGTGCACACGCCGACAGCTACGCATATGTTCACGAATGAGCCTCTCGAGACCATTTCATGTCTACGTGGGGAGGTGTTATATGGGCCCTTCAGGTCCATTCCGCGCTTGCTGTCCTCGCGTTGCTTTCCTCCGGCGATTCAGCGGAATCGCCTCGCGTGTGGCAGTCACGTTGTACCAAAACGTGAAGCGATCCGCGTAGGCAGAACATGACAATCGATGGCCCGGGCCCAGAAATTTCTAGATCGATAACCGCCGACGAGGCAGTTTTCCCCATTCGCGAGAATTGTTCGAGGCACGGCCCACAACCGGGAGACATTGAAAAGAACATTCGATTTCGGGAGCTCGAGCTGGGAAGTTGCGACGAGCCAGCGGGCCGTCTAGGAATTGCGACGTCATTTTCGCGTCGATACCGCGAAGCGCGTCTGGCCGATCAGGTTAGGCATAAGGGTAACTCTATCCGACACATCGAGAACAGCCTAGCCGGGAGAGCCCTTACGCACCGATTCGGACCGCGAGATATCGCGAAGACGCGTGACGGAACGAGACGGAGCGATACGACGGACCCCGAGTTCACCGACTTTCGTGTGCTACCCGAGAGCACAGCGAGCGACCACGACCTGCACTCGGTTCAGCGACACCGCGAGCGACAGTAACGGTAGACGGCAAGCGTGCCGTGCGTTAACTGAGAGTGCGTTAAGCGAGAGACAGCTGAGACGGAGCGCCGTCTATAGGTATGTTAATCTTATCTTACTTTCTTCAAGCATATATTTTACTTTATTGTTTTCCCCTTAAATTCCGTGTAACAATTGATTCAACCCCTTTACTCCTTATCTTTTCTTGGTAAGTATAGTCAAGGCGTGCTTTAGCACCTCGATAGAGCAAGAACCCGATAGAGATTTACGAAGAGTCTAGATAAACTTTATAAAGATCAAAATCATCTCGCCGAATTGTTAGGAAATCAAACACATTATAAAATCAGAATTTCAGGATATACATGACTCACTAAAATCTGTAACGAGTTCCATGCGAAATATGGGTGATAAAATTAAGTAAATAGCGTCGGTACCCGTCAATTAGACGAGCGCGAAACAAAAGTAGAATTATAATTAGCTTTTTCGTCGTGGACGTTAACGGACCATCAAGAAAAGGAACCCCAGGGAACCCTTCAAGATGCTCATGCGAAAGCAAACCCAATCGCACTGGACGACATAGAGAGGCAGGCAAGGGAGACAGCAACTCATTACCGCACCGAAAATCTATCGACGGATGTTACCTACGGATTGCCAGGACTAGAAGGCACTTTTGTAATCCTTCTAATTATCTGGATTGGATATCGTTTTTTGAGAGCACGTCACGAGAACACGAGACGCTCTGCTGCAAAAATTAGATGGTGGGGATAATAGCATATAACATTGAAATCAAGCGAAACGAGTTACAGTCGTTACAAAATTTTTATCAATAAAGTTTATTAAAATCCACCACCACAATGGCTGCGACAACGCCAAAATTCAACGACACCAAGTACAAGGGTGCATCACTGGCAGAAACAATATTACCCAGACACCTGCGCGCGCCTTTCGGAAGACGCCTGTGCGTGAGAGTGCCGAACAGCAAAACAAGAGGTAATGGTCAAGTATGGACACACCGAACCCTCAAGACTAAGACTCTGTGCGACGCCTGCGCTTGGTTGCGGCCACCGGCCGACTTCCAAGAATTTCAAAAGACACCCGTCCACTGGCCAGCTGAGGAAGTGAGAGCCGTCGCCCTCACAAAATGCACCCAGTGCCGGCACCGACACCTTCAATGGTCCCTACCCAAGGACTGTACCGGGTGTATCCGGGCGATGTTGGACGCAGAGGCGAAATATTTACCGGCCTTCCCCGTACTGGAGGCGCTCCGACCACTCGAGCCACCGAAACCCAAGGACGTGCCCTGAATTGTGCCCGCTGGGGCGGAGTAAGGAGCCCCCACCTCCCACGCTAGGTAAATTATCCACCAAATTGTAACCACTCAAAAGTGATGCGACCGGATTATAACTATTTCCGTTTCTTTATTTTAATTCGCAGCAGGGCGTCATTCCAACATCCATTCGGTCGCCCCCCCCCTTTTAATATTTTTTAATATATATATATATCATTTTTTCTATATCATTTTTATATTCTATTATGTAACAATATATGGGTTTCCTTTTCTCTTAATTCCGAATAATTTACTGTATCCCCTTGCGCCCCTTTTAGATTTAGTAGCGCTGTTAATAGTTTTAAGCCGCTAAGAAAAGTGCACACGCCGACAGCTACGCATATGTTCACGAATGAGCCTCTCGAGACCATTTCATGTCTACGTGGGGAGGTGTTATATGGGCCCTTCAGGTCCATTCCGCGCTTGCTGTCCTCGCGTTGCTTTCCTCCGGCGATTCAGCGGAATCGCCTCGCGTGTGGCAGTCACGTTGTACCAAAACGTGAAGCGATCCGCGTAGGCAGAACATGACAATCGATGGCCCGGGCCCAGAAATTTCTAGATCGATAACCGCCGACGAGGCAGTTTTCCCCATTCGCGAGAATTGTTCGAGGCACGGCCCACAACCGGGAGACATTGAAAAGAACATTCGATTTCGGGAGCTCGAGCTGGGAAGTTGCGACGAGCCAGCGGGCCGTCTAGGAATTGCGACGTCATTTTCGCGTCGATACCGCGAAGCGCGTCTGGCCGATCAGGTTAGGCATAAGGGTAACTCTATCCGACACATCGAGAACAGCCTAGCCGGGAGAGCCCTTACGCACCGATTCGGACCGCGAGATATCGCGAAGACGCGTGACGGAACGAGACGGAGCGATACGACGGACCCCGAGTTCACCGACTTTCGTGTGCTACCCGAGAGCACAGCGAGCGACCACGACCTGCACTCGGTTCAGCGACACCGCGAGCGACAGTAACGGTAGACGGCAAGCGTGCCGTGCGTTAACTGAGAGTGCGTTAAGCGAGAGACAGCTGAGACGGAGCGCCGTCTATAGGTATGTTAATCTTATCTTACTTTCTTCAAGCATATATTTTACTTTATTGTTTTCCCCTTAAATTCCGTGTAACAATTGATTCAACCCCTTTACTCCTTATCTTTTCTTGGTAAGTATAGTCAAGGCGTGCTTTAGCACCTCGATAGAGCAAGAACCCGATAGAGATTTACGAAGAGTCTAGATAAACTTTATAAAGATCAAAATCATCTCGCCGAATTGTTAGGAAATCAAACACATTATAAAATCAGAATTTCAGGATATACATGACTCACTAAAATCTGTAACGAGTTTCATGCGAAATATGGGTGATAAAATTAAGTAAATAGCGTCGGTACCCGTCAATTAGACGAGCGCGAAACAAAAGTAGAATTATAATTAGCTTTTTCGTCGTGGACGTTAACGGACCATCAAGAAAAGGAACCCCAGGGAACCCTTCAAGATGCTCATGCGAAAGCAAACCCAATCGCACTGGACGACATAGAGAGGCAGGCAAGGGAGACAGCAACTCATTACCGCACCGAAAATCTATCGACGGATGTTACCTACGGATTGCCAGGACTAGAAGGCACTTTTGTAATCCTTCTAATTATCTGGATTGGATATCGTTTTTTGAGAGCACGTCACGAGAACACGAGACGCTCTGCTGCAAAAATTAGATGGTGGGGATAATAGCATATAACATTGAAATCAAGCGAAACGAGTTACAGTCGTTACAAAATTTTTATCAATAAAGTTTATTAAAATCCACCACCACAATGGCTGCGACAACGCCAAAATTCAACGACACCAAGTACAAGCGTGCATCACTGGCAGAAACAATATTACCCAGACACCTGCGCGCGCCTTTCGGAAGACGCCTGTGCGTGAGAGTGCCGAACAGCAAAACAAGAGGTAATGGTCAAGTATGGACACACCGAACCCTCAAGACTAAGACTCTGTGCGACGCCTGCGCTTGGTTGCGGCCACCGGCCGACTTCCAAGAATTTCAAAAGACACCCGTCCACTGGCCAGCTGAGGAAGTGAGAGCCGTCGCCCTCACAAAATGCACCCAGTGCCGGCACCGACACCTTCAATGGTCCCTACCCAAGGACTGTACCGGGTGTATCCGGGCGATGTTGGACGCAGAGGCGAAATATTTACCGGCCTTCCCCGTACTGGAGGCGCTCCGACCACTCGAGCCACCGAAACCCAAGGACGTGCCCTGAATTGTGCCCGCTGGGGCGGAGTAAGGAGCCCCCACCTCCCACGCTAGGTAAATTATCCACCAAATTGTAACCACTCAAAAGTGATGCGACCGGATTATAACTATTTCCGTTTCTTTATTTTAATTCGCAGCAGGGCGTCATTCCAACATCCATTCGGTCGCCCCCCCCCCTTTTAATATTTTTTAATATATATATATATCATTTTTTCTATATCATTTTTATATTCTATTATGTAACAATATATGGGTTTCCTTTTCTCTTAATTCCGAATAATTTACTGTATCCCCTTGCGCCCCTTTTAGATTTAGTAGCGCTGTTAATAGTTTTAAGCCGCTAAGAAAAGTGCACACGCCGACAGCTACGCATATGTTCACGAATGAGCCTCTCGAGACCATTTCATGTCTACGTGGGGAGGTGTTATATGGGCCCTTCAGGTCCATTCCGCGCTTGCTGTCCTCGCGTTGCTTTCCTCCGGCGATTCAGCGGAATCGCCTCGCGTGTGGCAGTCACGTTGTACCAAAACGTGAAGCGATCCGCGTAGGCAGAACATGACAATCGATGGCCCGGGCCCAGAAATTTCTAGATCGATAACCGCCGACGAGGCAGTTTTCCCCATTCGCGAGAATTGTTCGAGGCACGGCCCACAACCGGGAGACATTGAAAAGAACATTCGATTTCGGGAGCTCGAGCTGGGAAGTTGCGACGAGCCAGCGGGCCGTCTAGGAATTGCGACGTCATTTTCGCGTCGATACCGCGAAGCGCGTCTGGCCGATCAGGTTAGGCATAAGGGTAACTCTATCCGACACATCGAGAACAGCCTAGCCGGGAGAGCCCTTACGCACCGATTCGGACCGCGAGATATCGCGAAGACGCGTGACGGAACGAGACGGAGCGATACGACGGACCCCGAGTTCACCGACTTTCGTGTGCTACCCGAGAGCACAGCGAGCGACCACGACCTGCACTCGGTTCAGCGACACCGCGAGCGACAGTAACGGTAGACGGCAAGCGTGCCGTGCGTTAACTGAGAGTGCGTTAAGCGAGAGACAGCTGAGACGGAGCGCCGTCTATAGGTATGTTAATCTTATCTTACTTTCTTCAAGCATATATTTTACTTTATTGTTTTCCCCTTAAATTCCGTGTAACAATTGATTCAACCCCTTTACTCCTTATCTTTTCTTGGTAAGTATAGTCAAGGCGTGCTTTAGCACCTCGATAGAGCAAGAACCCGATAGAGATTTACGAAGAGTCCCTTCAGGACGTAACAAAATAATATATAGACCACTTTTATAAGACCGACTTGAAAGATCTGGGTCTTACCATATTTTATGAAAGAAAGAAAAGTTGGAAAACCATGTATTTAGACGAGTATTATAACATTTTTAATATTTTACTTAGCAGGTTGTTAGTCCATTGAATGCCAGGGAGGCTCAAAATAATTATTTAAGATTTTAAAGACAGTTCTTCTAAATCTAAAACAATTAATGATTACTATTCATTCAGTCATCTTAGAGACTGGTATACCAAATATATACTCCACAATGAAATGCCGAGAAATTGCGAGCGGTACTCGAGAGCCCTGAATGATCGAGCCATCGGCCACTTATTCTCGCCGCGGTGCTATTTCGCAAGCGAGAAGCGCTCGCCCGGTCGCCGCCTGGCGGTCGTGTCGTGAACTACTATTATTGAAAAAAATAAGAACGTTAGAACGTTCCTCTCGCCAAGATGAACAAAGTGATGTAACACACTTGTGGGAACAGTTCATATTTACTGAGAAACCGCATTTCATAGTTTGCAACTTCAATTTTATATAATAACAGTATATATATATAGTATATATATATAGATATTTGATAGATGAAATGGCAGGTTATGTCAGCAGAATCTCCTCGATTCCTGTCATTAAATTGTATCAGCAGACACTCCTTACTTTCTGCCGCCAAACTGCTATCAGGCAATCTCTGCAAAATCTGCTCGATTCCTGCTACCTATCTGCCATCAGAACGCCATGCGCAAAATCTGCTCGATTCCTGCCTTTAAGGCTGCCGTGTCACCGGGCCTTGAATGTGTGTGTACACTCACAGAAGCTAGGAAAAGCGTGTACGTATACGCGATGTAGTAAACAAACCGTTTCAACCGTCTTACGTCCTGGAATCGGCAAGAAGGAAGTTTTTGCGGGTGTAGTTGCCTCCGGGAGACATCAGTGCAGGGTGGTCTGGTGCGTTTGAATGATAATAACCGCCGTACATTGAAATAATAATGAATTTCTGAATCGAAAAGTGACAGAATGAGGCTTTAAGGCTTCTCCATTGGTGGTGCTAATGGTGTACGGCAGCCACGCAGCACCAGCGTGACGTTACGTAGGACCGACGCGAGGTTAGTTGGCGCCCTTACGCAAGAAAATTTTTTATGCTCCCAAATATTTGCACCTGTTTTCTATTTAATATGTTTTTTCTTTACGGGGTGAACATTTCGTTTATGTGGGGGTTCGATTCCGTTATTATTAAGCGTGCGATATAGTTTTTTAGCGTCCCATTCGGCTGGTGCCCTTATGCGGCGCGTAACTTGCATAGTGGTTTCGCCGACCCTGCATATACGCGAGGTAGTAAACAAACCGTTTCAACCGTCTTGCGTCCTGGAATCGGCAAAAAGAAAGATTTTGCGGGTATAGTTGCCTCCAGTAGACATCAGTGCAGGGTGGTCTGGTGCCTTTGAGCGCTAATAACCACCGCACGTTGAAATAATAATGAATTTCTGACTCGTGTACTGAGACAGACTCGAGAAATTACAGAATGAAGCTTCAAGGATTCTCCGTCACCGGCGTTGATGGTATATTCGTGCATTGTACCATCAAAACCGGTGGAAGTCCAATCTAGCCGATAAATGTAGGAAAGACATAGTTGCCGAGATGTATCGAGAGTCGAATCGCGCTGTTGCCGCATTTCCCCTATTACTATTTTGTCGTCAGGGAGGCTTGAATGAATTACGGCGAAGCGGTTGGAGAACAGAGATGGGCAAAGATAATATTTGGATAAACTCAAATAAAATATACTACAGTATTGTCTCATTACGGGCTCGATTTGATGTACACGATGTGGACTTTTCGCTATCTCCACCACTTCTGTCTCACTCTTGTCCGGCGAAGGCGAGAGCGAGCGAGAGGCACTGAAAGCGAGCGAGGGCGGTACGAGATAGACGACGGGATGATGTTTTGTCTCGTTCCGTCTTTCGGACGCCTGACACTCCGTCCTTTGCGTTCGCGGCCGTCGCGCAGGCAAAGCGTTCCATCTCGCTCCCCCTTCGGCCAGAAAGAAGCGAGAAACGAACACTGGGAATTAGGGCTCTGTTCGCGATACGGGCTCAACGCCGGTCCCGACCAGCGAGGACTTGGGCTGTTCGGCGGCGGCTTGTAATCTCGGTTGGAGAGGCATACAGTGTTGATAAAATGTAAAACGTGACGTTTTCAGTATTCTGTAACATACTGCTGAGATTTTTCAGATTAAAATGAGTTTAAACACGGTATAAATCGAAGTATTTCTAGAACTGTACTTGGTAATTAAATACACTCCTCACAATAATTAGAGGATCACCTCTAGGAGCCCGAAAAATAGGGGCAAGTTCCCATGGTCATAACTCCGGTAAAAATAGTCGTATCGATATTTTGAAAATATGGTTTGAAAGCGTGGAACCTCTACTTTCAGCTGCTTTTTCCAAATTTTAGATGCATTGCTTTTCGGTAAAGTTATAGCAATATAAAGAGCACTTGGTCAATTTTAAAAAAAATTCTTAAACTTTGCGATGTTCCACGGCGTGCATTAAATTTTTTACACACATTCCATTCACACCAATCGAAAGCGGCTACTTTCCTGTGTAAAAAGCGAGTAATAAATTTCTTGTGCGATTTTTTTTGGCCGAGTTATTCAACTTTGAAACAAAAACCGTTTTTTTTTACTTTAGTTGCTTCTAGCAAGCGAAGATATCATCGTAGAACGTTCCAGAAAAAACAAATAGAAAGATCAGACTTTCCTCTATAAGACGCATCCTCGACTTTTTCGATTCGGTTAAAATTTCGGTCTCTGATGTCCTTTCCAAAATATGCTTAAAAATTGCACAAATTCCATTTTCTCTTCAACTCGCTGTATCTTCGCGAGGGATGATCGGAACATCAATGTCTTAAGCTCATTTTAAAGCGGAGAGTCTGCCGATTCTTTTGAGTGCCACCAGAACCCGCTGCGATAATTTTTTACCTGTGGCCTTTATGTTTGAAGTTACCGTTTCGGAAAAAGCTGTGGCATCAGCGGCCGCGTAACAGCCGTGAATGCAGTACCGCCGGCATTGGCGTCACCCAAGACATACCGCGTGGAGGTTGCTCGGTCGGATCTATGCCTCTTTTGTGTGAGTGTGTGAGTGTGTGTGTGAGTGTGTGCGTGTGTGCGTGTATGCGTGTGTGTATGGGTGTTTGTGTGTTGGAGATGGGGGCGAATCGATGGATTCGCAGGTAATTCAAAATCTTAATATGGTGTATTACCACCGCGATTTTGGATAACAGCCCGCAATCGCTGTCTCATGTTAATACAGCGACGTATTAGACGTTGAGGTAATCTGCGCCAAATTTCCTGTAATGCTGCCTCTACCTGTCGCAGAGTTGTGGGACGAGGATTGTATCGGCGCAGTCGACGACCAAGCATGTTCCAGACATGCTCGATCGGATTCAAGTCAGGGCTTACAGGAGGATGAGGTAACACGGCAATGCGGTTTTCTCGAAGAAACCGTCGTGTAAAAAGTGCTGTGTGACAACGAGCATTGTCTTGCATTATTATGCATCTGTTCCCAATTCTTGCGCGTATTGGAAGGACGTGCGGTTCAAGTATCTCAGCCACATACCGTTCAGAAGTTAATCCAGGAGGTGGTACCACGACCAACGGTGTTCGAGTAAACCTGGATACGCCGGCCCAAACCATTATCGAACCGCCATTGTAAGCAACAATGGGGTCGTTACAGTTCTGGTGAAACCGCTCCCCACGACGGCGCCAGATACGTACACGCCTATCGTTACCATGCAAACAAAATCTGGATTCATCCGTAAATAAAACATTTGACCAATGCATCTGTCTCCATCGCATATAACGGCGAGCATAGTTTAAACGCAACATCCTATGAGTCCTGTTTAGCATAGGAACGCGTACTGGTCGACGGGAACGAATACACCTCTCTTTAAGCCGATTTCTGACGGTCTGCGTAGAAACAGCACGCTGCAACCTACGATTCATCGTATTGCGAGCCACATCAATTGCAGATACGTCACGGTGACGAAGAACGTGTCTTACAATACTTCTATCATCCCTCGCGGTTGTCTCGCGTCTGCGGCCCTGGCCGCGTTGTCTACCGAACAGGCCAGTCTGCTGAAATCGAGAATGTGCTCGACTAATAACAGATTGGCTTACGCCCATCTCACGAGCAACCTGTCGTTGACTCGAACCATTTTCTAAAAGGGTAATGACACGCATTACTTCCATTTCGGTAAGCGAGCGCAGTGGCATATTAACAGCGTATTCAGTGGTATCTGGCAGTAGCAGAAGTTGAAACATCAGTGAGCTGCACATGTGCTTACAGGTCGCCGTAGCTCGACTCGCTTTCGCCTACGTAAGTAGGCGAGTGGGGATAGAAACAAGAGCCGATCGCCATCGCGGGAACGACAATCCGGCACATTACCATTGTAGCCTTATTTTTCCGAAACGGTAACTTCAAACATAAAGGCCACAGGTAAAAAATTATCGCAGCGGGTTCCGGTGGCACTCAAAAGAATCGGCAGACTCTCCGCTTTAAAATGAGCTTAAGACATTGATGTTCCGATTATCCCTCGCGAAGATACAGCGAGTTGAAGAGAAAATGGAATTTGTGCAATTTTTAAGCATATTTTGGAAAGGACATCAGAGACCGAAATTTTAACCGAATCGAAAAAGTCGAAGATGCGTCTTAAAGAGGAAAGTCTGATCTTTCTATTTATTTTTTCAGGAACGTTCTACGATGATATCTTCGCTTGCTAGAAGCAACTAAAATAAAAAAAACGGCTTTTGTTTCAAAGTTGAATAACTCGGCCAAAAAAAATCGCACAAGAAATTTATTACTCGCTTTTTACACAGGAAAGTAGCCACTTTCGATTGGTGTGAATGGAATGTGTGTAAAAAATTTAATGCACGCCGTGGAACATCGCAAAGTTTAAGAATTTTTTTTAAAAATGACCAAGTGCTCTTTATATTGCTATAACTTTACCGAAAAGCAATGCATCTAAAATTTGGAAAAAGCAACTGAAAGTAGAGGTTCCACGCTTTCAAACCATATTTTCAAAATATCGATACGACTATTTTTACCGGAGTTATGACCATGGGAACTTGCCCCTATTTTTCAGGCTCCTAGAGGTGATCCTCTAATTAATGTGAGGAGTGTATATGATACCGACCTTAGTATGACGTACGGCATGTTAATATGCCTTCCAGGGAGTGGAGTTTCTTCGGGCAAGGCTAAATCTTTTCTTCCAGTTCTTTTGTACAAATGGTTGTTTTTGAAAACACCACTGTCCGAAATTCTACCTTGGCAACCAACATCCACAAATAAAAAATTATAGTCTGCATCTACAAGAGCAAACAATACAATGCTAAAAAAAGATTTGTAGTTGTAATATTCACTGGTATTATTAAGGGAAGAGGTCACCGAAATTTTGAAATCCGAAAATATTTGAGACATGCGGAATTCCTCTTAAGGGAAGGAAGTAGGTTGGAAGTAAAGCCCTTATGCCAGTCTGGACACAGTTTTAATCATTGCTTTTCATAGAATTTACATTACGTTACAAAAATCAAGCATAACTTCAAAAATGTTCTTGCGCAAAGTGTGTGATGCCACAGCCTCCAGGTTTTCCAGCGAAGAAGGGTCCATAGAAAAGTAAAAAATTGTGTATCGAGAAGTTTCTACATCTCATACTTTTTAAGCTAAAAATTATTGAATTTATTAAATGTCAAAGATGCAAAATTTGACCAAAATTTTTAGGAAAAGCAAGCACAGCGCAAAGAGTTTTGCAGATTTCTTCATGCCGATACACAATTGTTTTGGTTTCATGTTACTCTTGAAGCACGCCAAGCTGTAAGAGAATCAGACCAACAGTTTTGCGCAAGGAACATTAAATATATTAAAAAAGTAAGTTTTGAGATAATTGCATTTTAAATCTAAAGAGTAAATTTCAGACCACTTTCCTTTTTTGTATAGTCTAAAATCCACCTGGTTGATACACATCCTCATCAATCTTGCGTCTCTTCGTATCAGCAGCAATTTTCTTTGTGTTTTGTTTCTTCTTTAAGCGCTTTCTTGTAGTAGATTGCTGTTGTGCACTGCAGGTTTCTCTTCTCTTGTCCCTGTCTCTAGCTATACTTATAGCTGTTTCAGACACAACTTCTCCAGCTGTTTGTTTCCTCATTGTCAATGAGCCCACACAACCCATATTAAATTCTGAAACAGCACGTGCTACAGCTACTTCAAGCCTTGCCTTCGATACAAATGTTGTCTTCGGGCAGAATCTCCACACTTTTGCATGGAGAGATTCATTTGCATTTTGAGTGCCTCCCTTACAGCACCGTGCCATTAAATTTTCATTTGACAGTCTTTCATAAAGGGGTTTCACTTTGGTGGCGACATCTTCAGACAGTTTGAGTGACATGTGTGTGTGGCTTATCAGTTTTCGTCTAATACTTTTTGCTCAATTGTAAAAGCACCACGATTGCTTGCCCTTACCCTGATAACCAGATCTGGGGCGCAGAGCCTGACGTCAGATCCGTAGTCATCTGTGTCCGCATTAGGCTGCGGTCTGAGGTACAGAGCCTGACATCAGGGCCTGACGTCAGATGAGCAGCAGATTCGCATCAGATCCTGCCGTTCGCCTGACACGTATAACAGTGCCATCTGAGGGTCAGAATTGGCAAACAATTACCTACGCGTGACGTCACATGGCCGTCCCTACACACCAACACAAATGTAGCGTTATTGCTGTAGGTGTATCCCTACTCCCCCATAATCAGCTAGTAGATTCTACAGTTTATTAAATAATTAATTCTACTAATTTCAAAAAGGATTTATTCTTTATTTAATAATATACAGGATTGGTGATTACAATTGTTAGAAAATAATATAAATAGCGCATATAAATTCGAGGAAGAACATTCAATATTTACATTTATAAATCCATATACAATACGTCCCGTAACCAGTGGTACCTATTAGGTGCGATATCAGAAAATTTCCTTTATTTTCGACTTCTTTTTGCTGTAGAATCACCACATTCCGTATTGTGTTAGCGCTGAAAACAAATAGAACTTAAGTATAAAATTAAACGTAACGTATGAATAAACAGGATACATGCGATACTTACTTCAGCTGCATCTCCGCACAGCACACACCCCAGGCGATCATGCATGCTCCTGCGAACATTAACATTTATAATAAAACATGTTTTTAATTATTATCTACTAAACAAGACGCTAAACATTCGCACTTCGTGCATAACCATACTTTTCTGTCTTGCAGATAATGTGAAACTCGATTTTCGCGACGTAGATAATTGGAAATTATTCAATTGCATAATTACGTTTGCCTTCTGGATACATCGAGATGATTTGTCTGGATATTGATGGATGAAATTACTTGGAATATTCTTCGATTTTGCCGGCACTGATTGCCACTGCCAGTGACTGTCATCTCATACCTCGAAAATGAATGCAAATTGGACATAGTGTCTTGACCAATCACGAGTTTCGGCACTATGGCGCAGCCAATCCGAGCGTCGATTCAAGAGCGTTGGTCAAGACTCTACGTCCAGTTTGCGTTCGTTTTCGAGGTGGCAGTCACTGGCAGTGGCAGTCAGTGCTGGCAAAATTGAAGAATATTCCAAGTAATTTCATCCATCAATATCCAGACAAATCATCTCGACATATCCAGAAGGCAAACGTAATTATGCAATTGAATAATTTCCAATTATCTACGTCGCGAAAATCGAGTTTCACATTATCTGCAAGACAGAAAAGTATGGTTATGCACGAAGTGCGAATGTTTAGCGTCTTGTTTAGTAGATAATAATTAAACACATGTTTTATTATAAATGTTAATGTTCGCAGGAGCATGCATGATCGCCTGGGGTGTGTGCTGTGCGGAGATGGAGCTGAAGTAAGTATCGCATGTATACCTGTTTATTCATACGTTACGTTTAATTTTATACTAAGGTTCTATTTGTTTTCAGCGCTAACACAATACGGAATGTGGTGATTCTACAGCAAAAAGAAGTCGAAAATAAAGGAATTTTCTGATATCGCACCTAATAGGTACCACTGGTTACGGGACGTATTGTATATGGATTTATAAATGTAAATATTGAATGTTCTTCCTCGAATTTATATGCGCTACTTATATTATTTTCTAACAATTGTAATCACCAATCCTGTATATTATTAAATAAAGAATAAATCCTTTTTGAATTTAGTAGAATTAATTATTTAATAAACTGTAGAATCTACTAGCTGATTATGGGGGAGTAGGGATACACCTACAGCAATAACGCTACATTTGTGTTGGTGTGTAGGGACGGCCATGTGACGTCACGCGTAGGGAATTGTTTGCCTATTCTGACCCTCAGATGGCGCTGTTATACGTGTCAGGCGAACGGCAGGATCTGATGCGAATCTGCTGCTCATCTGACGTCAGGCCCTGATGTCAGGCTCTGTACCTCAGACCGCAGCCTAATGCGGACACAGATGACTACGGATCTGACGTCAGGCTCTGCGCTCTCACGGCAGACCCTGCTGCCAATCTGATGTCAGATTGGCGTCAGATGGTTATCAGGGTTAGGATATCTGGCATGGTTAGGTTTGCTGTCTGTAGAGCTACAGTGATCTAAAGTAGCCATCACAGCATTCTCCATGGCCTTTACATTCGGCATATTTTTTACAATTGCATTTCTGTAACATTAGAAGTAAATTTTGCAACCCGATAGAAAATATCAAATTATTAAAATATATGTTTTGTGCAATCGCTTTATAACCTGTAATATGTTGTCAATTTGTCAATGGTAGACTCCTTGAGTGTGCCTTCACCCTTGCCACCAAGTGTCACATTTTTGGCTCGCCACTCTTTGACAACATTTCTAAGGCCAGTACGCATGCGCTTCGCAATGTGGTTTACACATTCTTCTTTCCGGATGTCAATGTCAGGACCGTACACTTGCAAACTTTGAAGATGGGTGTGGGTCTTTGCATCGCCATCTGATAACATTGTGGTGTATCGCATGTTACAATGTTTCATGGATCTCTTCCACATCGCTTCAGCAGCTGCGATCTCCATCATTCCGGAGGATCCTTCAACATTTATCTAAAAGAATAAATGCGTGCATATACATATATACATGCAAATACATATTTTTCTTTTTTTATGGATATATCAAAATTATATCCATACACAAAACTTACCTGACATTCTCCTATTTCCACATGCACTTTCTTCCATTCGACAAATTTTGGTGAATCAGCTTCGAATTCAGTTGCTCGTATCGCACACATGTGGCAATACTTTGACAGCACTTCATAATCCACAACGAGTCCTGTCATTATGTCTATGACAAAGGCGATGCCATGGAGGGAAGTATGTCCTCTCTTGTGCCATGATCCATCGAATGACATCTGCGTATCGAGCACTTCACCTTCATTCACAGAATGCATGTTTCTCACAACTTGGTACGACTTCCGGAGAACACTTTCCTTGAATTCTTTATTTACAGCTTGAATTTTTTCAAGGTGTGTGTTCCATGTTGTTGAGGAAAGCACATTGATACCGGTTTCCATTCCAAATCGTTCCATTGCAGCGTAACCAGCTCCCACAGAGACAAAATCATCCACCATTTTCCTATTTATCAAGAAAGGTGGTCTTTTTGTGCTTTCATCGGTGCTTATTCTGGGGCTGGTGTAAGTTTGCCCACTAATTTCCTCACAACAGGTACATCTTGCAGTCAATTTTCTTGTGAATCCCTATATGTAAAGTGACCAGTTTTCCAAATTCAGAATTCAGGATGATTGGTCAAGGAGGGATAAAGAACTTTTTTTATAAACACAAAAATATGTGTAAGGAATTTTCTATAGTTAGAAAACTAATCGGGGCAGAGTAACATTGTAATAATAAATGGGAAAAAATGTTTATAATTCGGAACAAAATGGGACAAAAGGTAAATGATGAAAAGGGTGAAAATTTGGGACTATTCCGATATGTTTGAGAAGGATGGTCACTTTACCTGTACGTCACTATCCAGAATAATCATTTTTGAGTGGCAAACACTGCAAGTCTAGTTTTTAATCAACTCTTGAATTGTCGAGCTGTGCACCATATAACATTCATCCTGCACTTCAGAAACAGGTTTTTCTTCATTATTTCTAAAGTATTCCAGTTTCTTAGTACTAGTCGCCGTCTCTTTTCCATTATCGAAATGAGCACTAGATGAAGAATTGTCTATTGCAGGCTCATTTCTCTTCAATTTAGGTCCATTAGGTCCTGGGAGGTCCGTGTTATACAAGCTAATTTCACTGCACCGTAAAATCTCACTCGGTATTCTCACGTAAACCGGAGTTTTGTAAGATTTCAAAAAGTATGGTGTCTGGCGCCCGGAGAGACTGACCTCTATCGGCAGCCACTGACCCTTTTGGGCCCGCTTAGAGAGTTACCTACTGTACATGGCTGAGTTATCGGCCGCGTTACATATACGAACTCAGTCACATACTGTACTTTGTAATAAAGCGTTCGTAGTTTAGGAGGCGCAGTCCAATAGATTCTGTTACAGAGCACGCGTGCGTTTTAGAATCGTGAAACGCATTTTGGCCATTGGTGAAAATAAACAATGTCAAGGCCACGCAGTTAATTTAGATTTCCCAAAACACTAACCAGCGGTTGAACATACTCAAAGAGCTAAATAATAGAGAAATATACCGAAAAACGAAGGTTTTGGTTTTCGGCTCTTTCGCAAGGTTTTAGAAAAATAGGTTTTTCTGGTAGAAAGGCAACACTGAATGTCAAACCATGTTGTGTACGGTTGAACAAGGGTTCAGACTTGCCAAAAATGTAAAAAAAAAATTCTTAAAAATGGTCGAAATCGCGATTTTTTCAGTGACCTCTTCCCTTAACGCGGCATTGTAGCATAATGTGTATCCCATCCATTGCCCCCACGCAGTGAGGAAAATTCCATTTTCTTTCGAACTGGGAAGCTATGCTTTCCCACTCTTTCGTAGTTGAAGGCATCTAGAAAAACACATAACTATATAAAAAAACGCAATATACAGGGTGTCCCACCTAAGAATGGACAGCCGGTTTTCTCCTAAACTATTGGAGATAAAAATATTAAAAAAATAGGGAATTGCATGGTTCGAGGGGGCCAATTAATTAGCGCGAACGAATTTTTTTATCGATTATTATTTTAAAAGATACGATGGTCAAGTTCGGTTTTTCAAATGGAACTATTTTTTTTCATCACCTGAGTTGATAGTGCGTTCCAAGACAAATTCAATAAGCTTTAATGTATACACTTTATTTTCACTGGTTTTTAAGATATTGCGCTTGCAAATTTACTGATTTTCACTGGAAGAAAACTGTCTGGTATAGCACGGACCGGGGACGGTTTTACTGGCTCCACGGGTGGCACTGCCTTTTGAAATAGATACCTACCTGCCAAAGGTCTACGCCAGGCCCAAAGGCTGGACAATTTTTAGCCGTCAGAAATGCTACATAGGTAGGTACATCTGCGGTATCGAGAAGCGCACCGTTACTTTTATTTCGCACTTGCTTCTAGGCTCGGATGGCCGGTTCTTTTGGGAGGGATCCAAGTTCGATTGGTTAGGTTAGGAGGAGTGAAAGTTGCTAGACTAAATTTCAATCATAGGGAGCAGATTGTATCAGAACCATTCGGATTTGCATTCCTCACAAACGGCTGCTCTCTTGAAGAGGCCCTCTTCACAGCAATGCCCACCTTCTCTCGCACGGAATACGTTAACGCTTGCTTTTGTTCTGATATTGAAGCTCGTGTTTATACTCGAGAGGACCACGCGTCGACAGCGGGCTACCCCTTTTCTTCCCGTGTCTCTCCACGAGCCGTGTTGACGGTGGATTGTAGGAGCGTAGATATCTGGATGACAGTTATTGAATTCAGGAGACGATAGAAACATTTTATTACAAAACACACATGTACTATAATTAAAGTAAATCGTATTCCTCTCGGGCAGGAGTACTGACAATGATCGAACTTGCGCCCCACTGCGCGCAGACTAATTACACGGAGGGTAGTCGGGTCACACACTGCCCATATGATACAGGGTAATTCTGGAGCTACGCCCATCAAGGAGATGCGCTGGTAACCCGTGGCGAGGACAGACCTTCGCATTGCCTCACCTGATTTTTATGGTTTTTTTTCGGAAAAAGGTACGAATCCTGGGCCGAACGTAGCGAATTGAAGTCGACCCTCCGCAGTCGAGGGTGAATTATCCATTACAGCGTATAAAGAAACCCTTTTCTTCATCGTATCGAAAGGGAAGTGACGCTAATGGATTCCTTATGTTTTTCTGACGAAAATCATACCAAATGTCATACAAATCGCACTACTTTGACACAAGCAATTTGTATTCCTTATGTAAGAGTTGTCCGATTTCCACGGCACTTGGCATGATTT
The DNA here is from genome assembly GCA_947577245.1 of Andrena bucephala. Taxonomy (NCBI): domain Eukaryota; kingdom Metazoa; phylum Arthropoda; class Insecta; order Hymenoptera; family Andrenidae; genus Andrena; species Andrena bucephala. Next base: position 16,947,098 of record OX387716.1, on the reverse strand, counting down.
TCATCGGAAAACCCCAAGGAATCCATCGGCGACACTTCCATATCCATACGATAAAGAATAAAGAATTATTTTATTTCCTAACCAGATTTGAAATTTCAACGCCTGTTTATACTTGAGAGATAAGGATTTATACTCGAGAGATAAGGAATCTGTCTTTAATTTGAAAGGAGGACGATGCAGGCGGAACCACGCGCACTCAACGGTGTACCCCTTTTCTTACTGTGTCTCTCCACGAGGCGTATTGACGGTGGATAATACTTTCCAATTCCTATATTTGTGGCATCTTTCTCGCGTGCGTCGGGACAAAAGCGAACTCAGAGCCAGACGAAAATTCATTCGCTCTTTACGATCGATAATTTATTATTTCTCCAAGAACGTTTCGACAATACGTTTGCCAAATTTGTAAAGGCCAATAAAAAACGTGGCGACATTGTCCAGCCTGAGTTAATCCGTATATTGCTCTGTCGGTGGGTAGTGCGTACGATGACTTCGGACCCGTACTATGTACCGTTGCCTACCTCTGACGCGCGGAAAATCCGCGACTCTGGCAAGACACCGCGGCCGATCAGTCCGGTTAGTTTTTGGTAACCAGATGTGGCATCCTCCACCTCTATTTCATCAGGGTAATTCTGGAGGTACGCCCGTCACCCCGTGGCAAGGACAACACCCCGCAGTGCCCATCGAATTTTATGGCTTTCGACCCTCGAAGGGTTTGGAATACCATTAAGCAGTGAGAAATGTTCAGGATTTCAAATGTTTGTTTCTTTTCTTCATCGTATCGAAGGGGAAGTGGCGCCAATGGATTCCTGGCGTTCCGTCGATTAAAATCATACGAAATTTCATGTAAATCGGACTATTTTTAACCAAGTCAAGTCAGCTTGAAATGATATAAATCGATATTCCATGGAATTTCCTTCATTATGGTCCGAATTACGTCGTTCTTAGTATCAGCTTCATCGGCGAAACATAAGGAATCGATAGGTGTCGTTTTTGCAAAGATCTGATGAGAAATGCGCAAGTCGAAGGTTTCTCACTTCTTATTAGGCATTCAAACCCCTTCGCGGGTGGAAAGCCATAAAATTCGGTCAGCCACTGCGAGGGGTTGTCCTCGCCACGGGGTACCAGGCCGCCGCATCTCCTTGACGGGCGTTGCACCATAATTACCCTGTATCTGGTTAGGAAATAAAAGAATTCTTTATTCTTTATCGTATGGATATGGAAGTGTCGCGGATGGATTCCTTGGGGTTTTCCGATGAAAATCATGCCAAGTGTCGTGGAAATCGGACAACTCTTACATAAGGAATACAAATAGCTGTGTCAAAGTAGTGCGATTTGTATGACATTTGGTATGATTTTCGTCAGAAAAACAAAAGGAATCCATTGGCGTCACTTCCCTTTCGATTCGATGAAGAAAAGGGTCTCTTAATACGCTGTAATGGATATTTCACCCTCGACTGCGGAGGGTCGACTTCAATTCGCTACGTTCGGCCCAGTATTCGTACCTTTTTCCGGAAAAAAACCATAAAAATCGGGTGAGGCAATGCGAAGGTCTGTCCTCGCCACGGGTTACCAGCGCATCTCCTTGATGGGCGTTGCTCCAGAATTACCCTGTATCATTTGGGCAGTGTGTGACCCGACTACCCTCCGTGTAATTGGTCTGCGCGAAGTGGGGCGCAAGTTCGATCATTATCAGTACTCCTGCCCGAGAGGAATACGATTTACTTTAATTATAGTACATGTGTGTTTTGTAATAAAATGTTTCTATCGTCTCCTGAATTCAATAACTGGCATCCAGATATCTACGCTCCTACAATCCACCGTCAACACGGCTCGTGGAGAGACACGGGATGAAAAGGGGTAGCCCGCTGTCGACGCGTGGTCCTCTCGAGTATAAACACGAGCTTCAATATCAGAACAAAAGCAAGCGTTAACGTATTCCGTGCGAGAGAAGGTGGGCATTGCTGTGAAGAGGGCCTCTTCAAGAGAGCAGCCGTTTGTGAGGAATGCAAATCCGAATGGTTCTGATACAATCTGCTCCCTATGATTGAAATTTAGTCTAGCAACTTTCACTCCTCCTAACCTAACCAATCGAACTTGGATCCCTCCCAAAAGAACCGGCCATCCGAGCCTAGAAGCAAGTGCGAAATAAAAGTAACGGTGCGCTTCTCGATACCGCAGATGTACCTACCTATGTAGCATTTCTGACGGCTAAAAATTGTCCAGCCTTTGGGCCTGGCGTAGACCTTTGGCAGGTAGGTATCTATTTCAAAAGGCAGTGCCACCCGTGGAGCCAGTAAAACCGTCCCCGGTCCGTGCTATACCAGACAGTTTTCTTCCAGTGAAAATCAGTAAATTTGCAAGCGCAATATCTTAAAAACCAGTGAAAATAAAGTGTATACATTAAAGCTTATTGAATTTGTCTTGGAACGCACTATCAACTCAGGTGATGAAAAAAAATAGTTCCATTTGAAAAACCGAACTTGACCATCGTATCTTTTAAAATAATAATCGATAAAAAAATTCGTTCGCGCTAATTAATTGGCCCCCTCGAACCATGCAATTCCCTATTTTTTTAATATTTTTATCTCCAATAGTTTAGGAGAAAACCGGCTGTCCATTCTTAGGTGGTACACCCTGTATGTATGTGTACAGGGTAAATGAATAACTACCATCTCAAAGAACTCGTTATTTAGTGGTTTCGGCAAAAATTATCGATTACAACATAGTACTTAGAAAAGTGAAGACCACCATGATATCCCAGACAATATAAATTTTTTAAAAAAATATGTCTGCTCGACCGAATACAATATATTTCAGAAAAGCAATAAGTAAAGAGTTATTTTAGGAGACAGTTATTATTAATTCACCTTGTATAGAGATCTGGAAGGATCACTATAAAACTGGTGTATATGACAAAAAATGAAGAACACAAATTTTAAGAACACTAATTGAGATTGAACAAGTAATCTAATTCGATATATTTTTTTACAGGAAACTTTATTGAATACGGAGACGGAGGCAGAGTGTGGTGAAACCAGAATATCCACTCCGCCAAATGAAGATGGCGAAATTGCTGGACCGTCCAGAATATTAGATGTTAATGTACAAACACCACCACCAGCACCACGACCACCACCACCAGCACCACGACGACCACTAGCAGCAGCAGCAGCAGCAGCAGCAGCAAGAAGGACAAGAAACAAAGAAGACCCACGTATTGAACAAACTTTTGACATACTCCAAGAAACGTACCAACAATTAAATACGTCGGCGAAAGGCGACAGGTTTGGGGCGTATGGGGACCATATAGCCCACAAATTGCGATCATACCCCGTCAGGGTTGCATCCATCGTGGAACACCACATGAGTAATATTATGTTCCAGGCGGACATGTGTCAATATGACCAATATGATCAGCATATAACTTATAATATCCCCCCACAACCCCTTTCCCATCACAATTCACTCACATGTATCCCCCGAATATGTTCCTATCCGACACCACGAATCCCATAGAAAATGAAACTTTAAATACATATACCCCAGAACCGCAATAAATAGTTATAATAAAATTAAATTTGTAGTTTGGACTTACGTTTACATGACTTCTTAAACCTTCAATTAGCGCAGGACAAAATTCCATTATTATAGTCGATATTGCTTGCTTTGACACTTTAAAAACATATTGCAAGTTTGTATACGAATCGCCTATTGCTAGAAAGCGTAATGTTATTGCCAACCTCAGTGAAACGGGAATAGCGTCCCTGAACCGAGTATCTTTCTTCATCATTTTTGGTCCGATCATCTGAATGAGTACTTCAAAATCCTCACTGGACATTCGCACAAAATTCTTAAACTGTCCCGTGCCAAGCTCAACTTTTAATTCATTCAAGATATTGTGTCCCTCTTCATTTCTGCGTTTATATAGTTCCGTTATCCACCATCGTCTCTCTATTTTGTGTTTAGTTTGCTTTTCTTTTAATAATTTGTACGTTAAAAGAAAAGCTGCGCTCGCAATAATGAGTTGTTCCTTCGATGCCATTGTGACGGTCTGGGTGTGAGGACGCACAAAATTTATAGATGGAGCACTCTTAGATTCTCACGATACGTTTTAGTCACCGATTGTAATATCGAAAGACAACACTTTTGAAATTGGATATGTATATTTAATACAAGTAGGGGTTCGTCCGTTGACCAGAGACTAAACTGAACTGGCCCTACGGCTTACCGACTTATATATATATATATATATATATATATATATATGTATATACGGTCTTAGGCCTAAGGTACTAGCTAGAGGTGGAGGGGTTGATGCGTAAGGGTGCAAAGGTTGAAGGATGTTTTGAAGGATTGCACGGATGACTAGTTGGTATGACTAGACAGGGTGATTCACCAGCAACGCCCGTCCAAGGATGCCGCCTCGTACCCCGTGGCGAGGATAACACCCCGTGGTACGTCACCTTATGTAAAAGTAGTCCGATTTATATGACATTGGATATGATTTTCATCAGAAAAACATAAGGAATCCATTGCTGTCACTTCCATATCAATACGATAAAGAATAAAGAATGTCTTAATACGCTGTAATGAATATTTCATATTTTCACCCTTGACAGCGGGGTGCCGACCTGGAATGGCTGCGGTCGATCGAGGATTCATACCTGTTTCAGAAATAAAATAATTCCCTATTCTTTATCGTATCGATATGGAAGTGACGCCGATGGATTCCTTATGTTTTTACAATGAAAATCATACCAAATTTCATATAAATCCGACTATTTTGAACGAATTCAGCTTGAAATGATATAAATAAATTTTTCCTGAAATTTCCTTCATTATGGTCCGAATTACATTGTTCTTGGTGTTAGTTTCATCGGCGAAACATAAGGAATCAATTGACGTCGTTTTCGCAAAGATGTGATGAGAAATGCGGAACTCTTGAACATTTCTGACTTTTAAATGGTATTCCAACGGTTTGAAGGATTGAAACCCATACAATTCGGTGCGGCACTGCAGGGGGTTGTCCTAGCCACGGGATACCAGGTGGCAACTCTTTGACAGGCGTCGGTGGACCATCACCCTGTATTGGTAAACAGGATGACTCGGAGGGTTGAGCTGTATGTTTATTTAGCTAACTATGTATCTTTACGACTGCGGAGTGGGCTAAGCTAAGCACAGAAGTTGGTGAAGAAAGACACAGTGGCACTTTCGACCCCTCCGCATGCGTCATTCGTGCGCGCTCAGCCTGCTCAGCGTATACGCATTCAGGTAAGGACCCGGCTTAATAGGTTAACTTTAAATCTTTAGTCTTATATAGATCTTTTAAAATTCTCATTGCATATTTGAAGTATGGTATTGAATAATTTCTAATTATCTACGTCACGGAAATCGAGAGTCACATTATCTGCAAGACAGAAAAATAGGGTTATGCGCGAAGTGCGAATGTTTAGCGTCTTGTTTCGTAAATAATAATTCACTCATGTTTTCTTATAAATATTACTGTTTGCAGGAGCATGCATGATCGCCTAGGGTGTGTGCTGTGCGGAGATGGTGCTGAAGCAAGTATTGCATGTATCCTGTTTATATATACGTTACGTTTAATTTTATATTAATGTTCTATTTGTTTTCAGCGCTAACACAATACGGAATATGGTGATTCTACAGAAAAAAGAAGTCGAAAATATAGGAAATCTTCTGATATCAGACGTAATAGGTACCACTGGTTACGGGACGTATTGTATATGAATTTATAAATGTAAATATTGAATGTTCTTCCTCGAATTTATATGCGCTACATATATTATTCTGTAACAATTGTAAAGATTGAATAAATATTTTTGGAAATAAGTAGAATTAATTATTTAATCCACTGCACAATCTGCTGGCAGGTTATATAGGGGTAGGGATACACCTACAGCAATAACGCTACATTTGTGTTGGTGTGTAGGGACGGCCAAGTGACGTCACGGGTAGGGAATTGTTTGAAAAGTCTGGCCCTCAGATGGCGCTGTTGGCTCTGCCTATCAGACGGCAGAATCTGCTGTCCATCTGCTGCCGATCTGACATCAAGATCTGACATCAGGATCTGCACCTCAGAACGCAGCCAAATGCGGAAACAGACGACTACGCTTCTGACGTCAGATTCTGCGCTCTCATGCTAGACCCTGGTATCAATCTGATGTCAGATTGGCAACAGATGGTTATCAGGGTAAGTAAATTATTTTTACAACAGTATGACAATAAAATTTGAAAAAGTTTGCATTTTGCCTACTGGTGAATAAACATTTTCAATATAATCTCTTTGTTGGACAACTAGTCTAGCTTTATACGTATTATCATTATTTTTCTTATAAATCCATTTTACATCTATAATCTTTTTATCTTTTGGTTTTTCAACAATTTCCCACGTATTATGTTTCTTTAAACTTTCTAACTCTGACTTCATTGCCTTTTGCCATTCTTGGGATTCATTACAATTTATCGCCTCCTCGAATGTATTTGGTACATTCCCTGATAGCCAGATCTGGAGAGCAGAATCTGACGTTAGAACCGTATTCGTCTGCGTCCGCATTTGGCAGCGTTCTGAGATGCAGAGCCTGATGTCAGTGCCTGATGTCAGATCGGCAGCAGATCGACAGCAGATTCTGCCGTCTGCTTGGCATAGAGACACTGTAGTAAGAGTCTGGACACGAGCCACTGTCCGCCATATTTGATCGAAATCCCATGAGAGAGAAAGAGATATACACCATTTCACTCTTAACCACTCTTAACAACTCTTACGTTTATGGCGGTATTTTACTTCTGTTTACTTCACGTAAATAGGTATATATTTATATAGCTATATCAAGAAATTCTAATTGCGATTGATTCATACAAAATGGTTGGATGTACAGCACCCTTTTGCAATAACACCTCAGAAAATGGTTATATTATGAGAGTTTTTCCAAAATGTCCCGCCTCTGTGAGGTATACCTATTTTTATGTGACAATCATGATTAAATTGTCAAATTGAACAATTGTTTATATCATAGGTACACTTTAGTGTAGAAATGTGAGAACATAAATGTAGAACACATATTAAAGCGGCACGATTTGTTTATTAAAGTTATAAAAAGGTTTATAGTTTTTAGATCATGGATTTTTAATAAGAGAGGTGTAAATAATGTAAACAAAATGTATGGTAGCAAATATATGGCAATGAATTGGCCAAAAAGAGTTATGTTATGAATATATATACATTATTTTTTTAATATCCAAATGCACATTTTCAGATTAATAGATAGTAAAATACCGCCATAAACGTAAGAGATGTTATGAGTGGTTAAGTCTGAAATGGTGTATATTTCTTTCTCTCCCGCAGGATTTGGATAAAAAGTTGCGGACCAACCAAAAAGTAGCCATCTCGTGTCCAGACTCTTATTATAGGGCGGTATTCATAGGCCGGTATTCTCAGTCGCTACTTATTCTTAAGCAAATGCTTAAGCATTCGGCATCCTTTACTAGCTACTAGGTTAGTAGAGGATGCTGCATGCTTAAGCATTTGCTTAAGAATAAGTAGCGACTGAGAATACCGGCCATAGTCGCTACTTATTCTTAAGCAAATGCTTAAGCATGTGGCATCTTTTACTAGCTACTAGGTTAGTAGAGGATGCCACATGCTTAAGCATTTGCTTAAGAATAAGTAGCGACTATGAATACCGACCATAATGTCTCCAGCTTGGCACAGCCAACAGCACCATCTGAGGGCCAGAATCACCAAACAATTCCCTTCGCGTGACATCACATGCCCGTCCCTACACACAAACCCAAATGTAGCGTGATTGCTGTAGGTGTATCCCTACCCCTATATAACCTGGCAGCAGATTGTGCAGTTCATTAAATTAATTCTACTTATTTCCAAAATATTTATTCTTTCTTTACAATTGTTACAGAACAATATAAGTAGCGCATATAAATTCGAAGAAGAACATTCAATATTTACCTTTATAAATTCATATACAATACGTCCCGTAACCCGTGGTACTACCTATTAGGTGCGATATCAGAAAATTTTCTATATTTTCGACTTCTTTTTTTGTAGAATCACCATATTCCGTTTTGTGTTAGCGCTGAAAACGGCTGTACTTCTGAAAGGGACCGGTGGCCCATCGAGATGAACCTTGGTGAGTATTACCAGGCGCGTGGACAGACTCCAAATATAAAATTTTAGCTTCCGCAATTACTGCATTTAAAAGATACAGAGGTTATCTCCAAAATATTCCACGCGATTCTAAGCATCAATATCCAGACAAATCATCTCGAAGTATGCAGAAAGCAGACGTAATTATGGTATTGAATAATTTCCAATTATTTACGTCGCGGAAATCGAGTGTCACATTATCTGCAAGACAGAAAAGTAGGGTTATGCGCGAAGAGCGAATGCTTAGCGTCTTGTTTCGTACATAATAATTTAACACATGTTTTCTTATAAATGTTAATGTTTGCAGGAGCATGCACGATCGCCTAGGGTGTGTGCTGTGCGCAGATGGAGCTGAAGTTAGTATCGCATGTATCCTGTTTATTCATACGTTACGTTTAATTTTATACTGTTGGGAGTTTTGTACTAACTCTGCAAAAGTTGGTAGGATGCGCGTTACTAGAGTAGTAGAAAAAGGGCTGTTATGGCGGTATCCGGTAGAGTCGACCGATGTTTTAATAAGAAACAGTAGTCCGCATTGTTGTAAGAAAAGTATATTCAGTTTATTTTTGTATTGTACGAGATTAATGTACACCTGATTTGTTCTGTTCAATTATATTCCAAATACACTCTAAATGTACTAAGAAAGTAAAAGAGAATTCTTTTTATTTGTTTTCACAAACCACGAGGCCGACAACATATACTAATGTTCTATTTGTTTTCAACGCTATCACAATACGGAATATGGTGATTCTACAGAAAAAAAGAAGTCGAAAATATAGAAAATTTTCTGATATCGCACCTAATAGGTACCACGGGTTACGGGACGTATTGTATATGAATTTATAAATGTAAATATTGAATGTTCTTCTTCGAACTTATATGCGCTATTTATATTATTTTGTAACAATAATCACCAATCCTGTATATTATTAAATAAAGAATAAATACTTTTTGAAATAAGTAGAATTAATTATTTAATAAACTGTAGAATCTACTAGCTTATTATGGCTGTGTTCCAATTCACGCATTATGCGCATAGACTGCAGAGAAAACCGTTCCGTTTCAGTCTATGCGTGCATTGGTTGCGTTGGTGGCGCATAGGATTCTCTAGAATTCTCCCACTTCTAGCGCATGAAGTGTGCAGTTCATGCGCGCATGCGTATTTGTCTCTTTACGTACGCCTTGAAAAACTTTGAAAAAAATGAAACGTGCTACTCTTCGTAACGCGCGTCGAAATTATGTCGTCCCCTTCTCGAAAGGACAGAAAATATAACCTATAAATATGCTACATGACAATAAATGTTTATTGGATATTTCGTTCTTTTACGCTACATTTGTCAATTTTTTATAACTTAACATCATTCCAAAATATTATTGTTACGCCGGAACGGTATCTTTATGAAATCGAGAAATGTAATTATGCGTGGTTAGGAAATCAAAATTTCCATTGGGACGAGAACTGATGATTTACAAACGCTTGTTTATTTCTTTGTAGGCTGTTTATTTGGGGCATGTGTCCTTACAATTTTAACAAATAAACAATTAATCTGTTTAACGAGTTTGTATAGACTTATTTTGTCCAGCCATAACCTTATGAAATGCATAGATCTGTAAACCTGAAAAATGAAGCCAAAATGATTTAGAAGCTGATAAAGTGCACAGACATTTGAATTTGAGAATAGATGTTATAGTTACTTACAACCACGAACGATTCCATGCCACTGAAAACGCGAAAACTTATACCAGAACCAACCGTAACCCTATCAAGCATTAAAATCTGTAAACCTGAAAATTGAAGCTAAAATCAATTAGAATGTAATAAAACGCACGAATTTGGTAAACATAAACAAATTAAGCTAAAACTTACTATTTCGATGAAATGTACTCAGAAAATGACATTATGAATGGAAATTTCGATTTCTTAATCACGAATAATTACACACCAAAACTTCGTAATCCGCTCCCCGAAGTGACAGAAAATATAACCTATATGCTATACCCGATTTCATAAAGATACCGTTGCGGCGTAACAATAATATTTTGGAAGGATGTTGAGTCATAAAAAGTTGACAAATGTAGCGTAAAAGAACGAAATTTCCAATAAACATTTATTGTCATGTAATTAGCATATATGTAGGCGATATTTTCTTGCTTATATAGCCAGAATTACCCTGCTTTCCCCTATTTGCAGTAATCGAATTCGAAATACAGAAGCACACGTAAAGCGACAAATACGCATGCGCGTAATATGCGCATTGACTGCCCATGCTTTTATTTTCTGCACTTGCTGCACGCATTATGCGCTAGAAGTTGGAGGATTCTAGGGAATTCTACGAAATTGGTACTGCCATCTCTGCACTCGCTGTATGAATTGTAATCAACGCAACGGACTCAATTTCGAAGCGAACAACACATCCCTAGAAGGTTTTAGGCAGGGTCGAAACGAAAGATGAGGAAGGAAGCAAATACGTAGCGCGCATTGTTATTTCTTAAAGGCTTTTATTGCTAAGTTTTTCGAACGTGCTCTTATAATGCTAACTTTACAGCTATACTCTAATCCAGAAGACGTACGAGAGCCTGCGGTTCTATTCAATAGCCTTCAAAACCTTGAATTTACCCCGGACGCGGATAATAAATAACTTCATTTTTCCTTTACACATCTGCTTACCAAATTACGTTGGGTAAGCAGCAGTTCGTCCTGTAAAACTTATAAAATAAGGTCTTCGCTTTCAATAATTATCGCTGTTCAAGAAGAATAGAAAAACTCGGGTTGAGAAAATCCAGGAACCAATAAAGCCATCAAATTTCGTTAGGAGTCGGTACCCGATCCGTAGGACGAAGTAACCGATGTAGTTACGAAGCGTGCTTCGACCACCGTCCAAAAGTCTCGAATTAAATTAACCGTAATCCATCCAACTGCATAGACATTTGTAAGTAAGTTTGAACATTCCCGCGTAACCTCACGAGCATGAGACGCATCGAAATCCGTTCCGTTTCGTTACTGGGCTGCTGGAAACGGAACGCTATTCATGCGCGCAGCGTCTGCGCTGCGGTCTATGCGCATAATGCGTGAATCGGAACACAGCCTATGTGGGAGTAGGGATACACCTACAGCAATAACGCTACATTTGTGTTGGTGTGTAGGGATGGCCATGTGACGTCACGCGTAGGGAATTGTTTGCCAATTCTGACCCTCAGATGGCGCTGTTATACGTGTCAGGCGAACGGCAGGATCTGTTGCGAATCTGCTGCCCATCTGACGTCAGGGTCCTGACGTCAGGCTCTGTACCTCAGAACGCATCCTAATGCGGACACAGATGACTACGGATCTGACGTCAGGCTCTGCGCCCCAGATCTGGTTATCAGGGTAAATAATAATATATAAAACACGTTTATAAGATCGACTTGAAAGATCTGGGTCTTACCATATTTTATGGAAGAAAGAAAAGTTGGAAAACCATGTATTTAGACGAGTATTATAACATTTTTAATATTTTACTTAGCAGGTTGTTAGTCTATTGAATACCAGGGGGGCTCACAATAATTATTTAAACTTTTAAAGACAGTTCTTCCAAATATAAAAGAATTAATGATTACTATTCATTTATTCATCTTAGAGATGGGTATATCAAATATCCTCATAAAAAACTTCAATAAAAGTAAAAAAATTACGCCAAGTACATGAAAAATCGAACAAATCACAAAAAATAGAAGATAATAATAAAATCACAAAAAAATTGAAGAAAATATACAATCACAAAAAATAGAAGATAATAATAATTACATAATAAAAAATATGTAAAATCAAAATGGGCTGCAAGTACATAAAGGTTTTTTTTGTAATTCTTTACGCTCCTATGCAGAGATGGGCATTATTTAATTAAAAGAATATACTTCCGAATGGTCCCAGTGGTCGATCGACACGAGGTTTGGGGGAGGGTGTGTGTACCCTAAATCTAAAATTCTATTTAGCTTCGGGTATTTATTAGTTTCCTTTGTTTATTCGAAGGCCTTTCATCTTTGGCTTCGAATAATTTTTCATCTTTCATTATATCTTTATCCTAAGGTCGTATTCAAATATATTGGCCGGTCGATTTGTTTTCGCGAACAGCGATCGAGGAGAAATCAGCTATCACCATCTGACGATCGTGGATTTGTCAGTTGGAGTTCCCTAGCCACCGAAGGGTATGGTGGGGTAACGGGAATGCTGCTCGGCCCCGTCTGAACGTAGACGTGTGGCTGTTATTTATTCTTATTGTCAGCGTAGTACATATGTAGTTGTGTGCGTCACGAAGTAATGCGTAGACCAATACGAGATGAAGCTATCGAAAAAGAATCAATGTTCTGACCAATAAAGCTCCTGAATTTTTTCAGAGCTAAGGCCTAAGGCACACCTATTCTGATGCGTGTATTTCTACGCTTCAGCTCGGTTTGGCCTATACATGACAGAAGCTTGGCGCTATCCCCACCACTTCTGGCTCACTCGTGTTCTGCGATGACGAGAGAATACGCGTTACGAATAGGAGTGTGCGGATCGTCCCGCGGCTCGGATTCTCGGCCCTCGGGACGGGTCGGAAAATTTCGGGCGGGATCGGGCGGGGTCCCAATACTTTCGTATTGCTCGAGATCCCGACGGTTTCGGGATCCCGAGACTCGATTCGGGCTACAAGCATGACCGCCATGAGCGGGCAATTTGATTTCAGGTCGGTTTGGCAAAACTCGGACACGATCGGCTCGAAAGCCAGCTATTACGAGCGGACCGAGACGGAAAGAATTATGTATATCATTTATATCGATACCAGAGTGATAAGTTTTTACCTTTCTGTCTCCTGTTGAATCATAATTTGTATCTTATTATTTATTTACATATATATGTATATTCATTGCTACCAAATAGTCTGTGAATACTGAATACGTCCATATACGTACTTAAATAAATACCATGTTCAGAACTTGGGAAGAAGACTATTTTTATATCGACAATATTTTAAAATCTGAATAAAATATACTTCATACTTAGTACTTTATGTAAAGGGAATATATAGGGTATTATCTTTTTCCGGATAGGTTCAGATTTAAAATAGAAAACGTACGAACTATAAGCATACAAAAAGGAATATTTCCTGGATGTTTCATAATAACAACAATATACAGGAGGCGAATATTTTATTATTTCAAATTAACGTGTAAGAAACATAATTTTTCTATGTTCTCAGGTAATAATTTTAATCTATTACTGGTAACGATATCGTCCGATCGCGTCCGAGTTTTGCCGAGCCGACCTGAAATCAAATTGTCCGCTCATGGCGGCTATGCTTGTAGCCCGAATCGAGTCTCGGGGTCCCGAAACTGTCGGGATCTCGAGCAATACGAAAGTATCGGGACCCCGCCCGATCCCGCCCGAAAGTTGCCGGCCCGTCCCGAGCCCGAAAAATCGGGTAACCGCACACCCCTAGTTACGAAACTCACCGGCCAATAAATCTGAATACGATCTTAGAAGTTCGAATAACCGACGAGAACCTTTGTGTCCCGAGCCGCGCGAGATCGTCGTGCTCGGCGATGTGTCATCGATTATAAAGAAACAGAATTTGTTTATTTTTCATCGTATCAATATGAAAGTGACACCATTGGATTCTTGGCATTCTCCCGGTTATATTGGCAGAAAATAATTTAAATCGGACTATTTTTAACAAAACGGGCTTTCACTTCTACAAACAAATTTTTCACGTAATTTCCTTAATTTTGGTCCGAATTATATCATTTTTGGGGCCAATTTGATCGAGAAAACATGAGGAATCGACTGACGTCACTTTCGCAAAGATCTGATTAGAAATGCAGAACTGCAGATTTGTCACTGCTTAGCGCGCAACATTGTATGGCCCCGCTGGTTTCGAGCGCCGAAGCCCACGAAACTCAGCAAGTCGCATGATTGCCAGCGAGAAGGCCAAGAGGGGACTTTCCATGGCGAAGGAAAATCAGCCTTCTACAGAACTCAAATCGAGAAAGACTTTGCTAACAAACTTTATATTCACGTCAAAAAAATACTTGTAAAATTTAGACGACGAACTATTGTTGAATATCGCCAGTTCTTACATATGCCCCACTGGGTTCGGAATTCCTGATCCCAGAGTTTCATGCATTTACCTATTGAAATGTTGCTTCAAGTCATCGGGCAATTGCATTGTTTCTTCTCGTACATATGTATATCTGTTCGCGAGTAGGTGTCATGAATGACGCGACTTTTATTTCCCAAATAAATTCACCCCTATCAGGGCCCTCGCTCGAACCGCTTGACAAGGAGACCGCACGATGTGAACCGAGTGCGAGTGAAATAGCGCACCAGCGGTACACCCTCGGTCGACGGCGACTTGAGTCATCCAGTACTGAATACGAAATGTTGAAAATTTCTCATTACACCTTGATGAGAGTGTTACCATTCGTGGATTGTTGGTGAGTCAAGACACGAAGCAATTCAGTCTATTTTTTCTTATGAATACATGATTAGAACACACTCTACGTTGAATAAAAATTGATCGAATTGCTCCATGTTTGATATAATTTTCATCGGGAAATCCTACAAAATTCATCGGTAATACTTTCATCAATACTTATCAAAAACACGAACATTTTATTTTTCTGTACTGGATATTTTATCTAGCTCGTCGGTTTTATTGTTCTCGGCTGTCAACGGGCGGTCTACTAGGACCCGAAGGTCCACGCTCGCAACGAGAAAGCAAAACAGTGGGGTGGGTAGGTCTTTCCCGATAAACTGAGCCCAAAGGCTTCTCAACAATTGAAACATTGGAAGACTGTACATATTCTTTCTGATGCTTTCGGCGATATGCGCAACCATTTGTATGCCCGGTTTCATGTCTAACAAGTCAGGCGATTTTGTTTGTGAGAGCCATATATAAAGACAGTCCTGTAACGTTCACTACATCTTCAATTATAAAACTGCAAATATGTTATTTTACACATGTGTCTCGCTGAGTTTCGTCGGCTTCGACGCTTGAAACCAGCGGGGCCATACAATGTTGCGCACTAAGCACTGATGAATCTGAAGTTTTCCAATTTCTAATCAGATCTTTGCGATCGTGGCGTCAATCGATTCCTTATACTTTCTCAATCAAATTGGCCCCAAAAATGATACAACTCAAACCATAATTAAGGAAATTACGTGAAAAATTTGTTTGCAGAATTGAAAGCCCGTTTCGTTAAAAATAGTCCGATTTAAATAATTTTTCATAAAAAAAATGCGTAGGCTGGATGCGCGTGATTATTACATGGCCCCCTCCATAGACATATATAGACGGATCAGAAGATGGGACTATCGGCGTGGGGAAGGAAGGCTTGGAGGGGTAAAGGCATAGGTTCAGATACAGGCGCGTCGGTTAGCTTCGGATGCATTCGGCATGCATAACCACAGCGTTATCCGATTTACTCGTATCGCTCCCCTTACCGCGAACCTTGCCACCCCCCTCAGCTTACGCTCCTCCGTCTATATATGTCTATGGTCCCCTCCTCGAAGTGACAGAAAATATAACCTATGTATACGCTATATGACAATAAATGTTGAGCGGCTATTTCGTTCTTTTGCGCTACATTTGTGAACATTTTATCATCCTTCCGAAACATTATTATTACGTCGCAACAGTATCTTTAGGAAATCGGGTCTAGCATATAGGATATATTTTCTGTCACTTCGAGGACAGAAAATCCGGTCCTCCAAGTGACAGAGAATATAACCTATATGCTATACCCGATTTCCTAAAGATACTGTTGCGGCGTAATAATAATGTTTCGGAAGGATGATGAAAAGTTCACAAATGTAGCGTAATACAACGAAATAGCCGCTAAATATTTATTGTGTTATAGCATATACATAGGTTATATTTTCTGTCACTTCGAGGAGGGACCACATAATAATCACGCGTTGGATTCAACATCAAACACAATTTTATATATGTTTGTTCATAACTGCTTTCTGCATAGGATGTGTATTTCATGTTCTGTTTCAGTGTTTTGCTAATTAAAAAATGTCTATCCTAACAAACTTCATTTTCTGGGGACATGCCCTCATCTATTTTTCCTTTTCACTTATAATTCCTTACTGCCAACGTAGAATATTGTAGCATAAGCACATTTCAAGTAATTAAAATGTACAATGAATTTTCTACGTTTGCAGTACCAGCCGACTTTCCGTTTAAATTTTTATAAGTACAACGCAACAGCTGAGATTTTATTTCCTTATTCAGAATAGAATACGGAAATAGCAAACAGCTCCCTCTCGCGTTTACCGGGCAATCGTCGATCTATCGGTATTACCATTTCTGTGCAGAAAAAACCTGCTGTAATACCGACCTGCCGAATCGGCCAGACCACGTGACGTGTCTACCCCCTTAAGACAAGAATATAAAATTTTAATATAAAGATTCATTGAAATCCATTTTGCCGTTTAAACGTAATCGTGTTAACAAATACATGAGATATTTAAAAAAAAGCTCTTTTCTTAATAGTCAAAACGTGATCAGGAGGTCTTAAAACGTGATTTCCCTAACAAAATTTTTTCCAAATTTTTTTTCATTACAAGAGTATTATCTAGAGACGCGGTAGCGTCTCGACGCCAAGTACATGAAAGAAAAGACACCTTGTATATGCCTGTCGCTGCCGTGTATCTTTACTCGAAGCACAGCTATTCCAACCTAACCTGAAACTTATTTCATTAATATCTCATCACGCCTGCAATATTTTCAATATTTAATGGCATTTTTCTCATGTAAACCGCATATAAGCTTTCGAATAAGACCAATTTCAATAAAATCGGTCCACGCATGACAGAGATATCGTAATATCGTCTCATGGATCTGTCGAAAACGGTAAGATTCTTCTTCTTCTTCTTCTCCTTGTTCTCCAAGAAATTTTTCGTCAACCATAATACGTATATACGCGTTACATGCACACCTTCAGCCAAAACGAAACTAACACATGTTTCGTTCTTCGTTCGTCGACTCTCGGGATTATTCGGCAGGAATCGTCTTCCGTCATTGTATAAAAACGAACTAATACATGTTTCGTTCGTCAATCGCTATCTTCACTATGCAATCTACTCCAAATTTTGACAGCTTACAGTCAGGTTATAACCTGACGAGTGTCAAATAAGGTAGGTTGTCAAAATTTGAGATGCCACGTGTTTTTACAAATATATATCGCTGTAGCATTGAATTGCAACCAAAATGTAGTCTCAAACACAGGGTACGTTGCGTCCTGTTTGTATATCATAAATATAACCCAGAACCATAAATTCAAACGACTTGAAACAGCCTGTAACCTCAAATCAAATCAATTCAATCGATATGCAATCAGCAAATAACCACAAACCAGTAGTACTTTTTAATTAAATATTATTACATTTTTTAACATACACTTTGCGGCTTTGCTAGAGTTTTGTGAAATTACATTTTTAATCTCATAACGATCCGTGAATATTTCCCCAAGTTATTGCAATTTATGTTTAAAGAAATATTGACTTTGGACGATGAGAAATATTTTGTTTATAATGTTTAGCTCGAATATTAATGATTGGATAAACAAACTGTAAATAGAAAAAATGTGTGTTGTGGCGAGCTTTACAACACTATATTTTTTAAAATACAGATTAACATTTAATTTTCCAATCCTTTTTAGCGTTTGGACAATAATTTTGCGCAATTTTCGAGCACTAGTCCTCTTATTGCATCCGACCCTTCATTATTGTGCTGCTCGTTAAAAAAACTGCATCGGAATTGATCCATTAATTCCCGATTGTAAGTGATAAAGTAACTCTGAGGTAAGGTAAGGTGACAGCGGAAGTATTTTATACATATACCTACGTAGAGAAAAGGGGAGAAGACGAAGAAGTGAAGTGAAACAGAGAAAAAGATAATTTTCATTCGTTACTTTGGATGAAAGAAATTTATAGTCGATTTCGACACAATATTGAAGCAGTAATGAATAAAATTGTTTGATCTGTAACCTCTTTGATACTGCAGAGCGTAGAAGTACTTAATCCCCATAAAAAACTTCAAAAAAGTAAAAAAAATAAGCCAAGTACATGAAAATGTCGAGGACGGAAAAGAGTATTATCAAATAAATCGCAAAAAATAGAAGATAATCATATAATATTTTAAAAATTATCTGGAGTCATTCCCTATGCAAATTATCTTTGTAAAAAGAAGTGAGATTCTCATAAAAAAGTTCAAGGAAGTAAAAAAATTACGCCAAGTACATGAAATAAAAAAAACCACAAAAAGTAGAAGATACTAATAATTACAAAGTAAAAAAAGATGTGAAATCAAAGCGAGCTGCAAGTACATAAAGGCGACACTGTGTTACACAACAAAAGACAAAAAAAAAATGTCCGCGGCCTGGAAGTCAAATACTTGGCGTGGCCAGGCAAGGTATTCTGAGATCATCAATACCCATACCTTCCCCCTCACAAGCTTTCACATAATTTGTCCATTTAAAACTCTGACAATATGAATACACTTTCATTATTTAGCGTTTTTAAATAATTCTTATTCAACGACACCTTGACCTTGCCTGGCCACGCTAAGTATTTGACTTCCAGGCCGCGGACAATTTTTTTTTTGTCTTTTGTTGTGTAACACAGTGTCGCCTTTATGTACTTGCAGCTCGCTTTGATTTCACATCTTTTTTTACTTTGTAATTATTAGTATCTTCTACTTTTTGTGGTTTTTTTTATTTCATACATATGTCAGAAAGTGAAAAGTGTATCTTGAGGCACTCAGGAAGATCGCGCACGGCCGCGTGTCGCTTGCACCCCACCTTGGATCACAGCGTTTCAAGAGCGAGAGAGAAAGACACACATTCGTTTTCTCTCTCGTCTTCCCGACGTTGTCCGAAGCGCCGAGCTCACGGACACGCAGCTCCGGCGTAGTGTGCATGCGACGTGGGGGAAATTCTCGAGCGCTCCCGTCCTCATTCTGGCATCACTGACTCACCGGCCAATATATCTGAATGTAAAGTCTCGTTAGCCGTACGCTGGTGGGGACCGGCGTGAGCCCGTATTATGAACGGAGCCCCAATTCCGAGGCTGAGTTTCTCGCTTCTTTCTGGCCCAAGGGGGGAGCAGGATGGAACGCTTTGCGTGCGCGGGGGGCGTGCGCGACGGGCGCGAGTGCACAGATGGAATCGTCACTGTTCGATGCATGCGCCCCACGGTCAGATAGCCAGGCACGGCACGAGTCTTTTTTGCGCCATATGCGAGCTTGCCAAATTCCGCCATTTATTATAATACATTTAATTGAGCTTCTTCATGACCTTACTCTTAACTTTTACACGTAGTTTAAAACCGTTGTAGTATAATTTGTAGTATTTCATTTAAAAATATATTTTCAACAATGCCAACAATGAAAATGCCATTTTGCGCCTCTTGTCAACCTTACGCCTAATTTTGCAGAGTAAAGTCATAAATAATCTCAAATAAATGTAATATAATAAAGGACGCAATTTGACAAGTTCGCTTAGGGCGCAAAAAAGACTTATGCCGGGCCTGCGTCAAGATTTTGCGAAGCGGTTCCCGTGCTCACTGTAAGCGCTTGCGACCATCGCGCACGCCCGTCGCACACACAAAGGACGGAGTGTCAGGCGTCCGAAAGACGGAGCGAGACAAAATATCAACGCGCCGTCTGTCTCGTACTGTCCTCGCTCGCTTTCAGTGCCTTCGCTCGCTCTCTCTCTATCTCGCTCTCGCCTTCGCCGGACAAGAGTGAGACACAAGTGGAGGGGATAGCGAAAAGTCCGTATCGTGTACACCAAACCGTGCCCGTAAAGATCTTAGATGCTCGAATAACCGACGAGAAACTTTGTGGCCCGAGCCGCACGAGATCGCCGTTGCTCGGCGATGTGTCATCGATTATATACAGGGTGTTCGCGGGAAGACTGGACAGCCGGTTTTCTCCTAAACTATTGGAGATAAAAATATAAAAAGAAGAGGGAATTGCATGGTTCGAGGGGGCCAATTTATTAGCGCGAACGAATTTTGTTTCCGATTATTATATCAAAAGATACGATGGTCAAGTTCGGTTTTTCAAATGGAACTATTTTTTTTGAACACCTGAGTTGATAGTGCGTTCCAAGACAAATCCAATAAACTATAATGTATACACTTTATTTCCACTGGTTTTTAAGATATTGCGCTTGCAAATTTACTGATTTTCACAGGAAGAAAACCCTCTGAAATAGCAAGGACCGGGGTCGGTCTTACTGGCACCACGGGTGGCACTGGCTGTTGATATAGATACCTACCTGCCAAAGGTCTACGCCAGGAATGGCAGGCCCAAAGGCTGGACAATTCTTTTCCGCCAGAAATGCTACTTAGGTAGGTAAGGAAAGTAAGGACATAATGGGGAAGCTAAGGAAAAATGCAAATAAAGTGATGATTGTACCTATTAATTAAGTCTTTATTACTCCAAATGCAACTATAAGTTAATGATTTATTATTTTTGACACACTTTGGACTATCTGAGGTCAGGCGTCTAAGTTATTAAACTTTACAAAACAGACTTTACAAAAACCGTCCTCCCCCACTCGCTTTCGCCAGCGACCCCACTATTATAACACAGTGGCTTCCTAATGATGTATTTGTCACGTGCCTAGCATCTTTTAATTAGGGTTTAGGGAGATGCCCCATCTTACCTCGCTACCCCGTCATGCCCCTACTTCCCCTACATCTGCGGTATCGAGAAGCGCACCGTTACTTTTATTTCGCACTTGCTTCTACGCTCGGATGGCCGGTTCTTTTGGGGAGGGATGCAAGTCCGATTGGTTAGGTTAGGAGGTGTGAAAGTTGCTAGACTAAATTTCGACTATAGGGAGCAGATTGTATCAGAACCAATCGGATTTGCATCCCTCACAAACGGCTGCTCTCTTGAAGAGGCCCTCTTCACAGCAATACCTCCTCCCCAATGCCCACCTTCTCTCACACGGAATACGTCAACGCATGCTTTTGTTTTGATATCGGAGCTCGTGTTTATACTCGCGAGATAAGGGATCTGTTCGAATTTTTATGGAGGACCACGCGTCGACAGCGGGCTACCACTGTTCTTCCTGTGTCTCTCCACGAGGCGTATTGACGGTGGACTGTAGGAGCGTAAATGCCTGGATGCCAGTTATTGAATTCAGGAGACGATAGAAACACTTTATTACAAAACGCAAATGCACTATAACATGAAAGCAAATCGTATTTCTCACGGGCAGAAGTACTGATAATGATCGAACTTGCGCCCTACTTCGCGCAGACCGATTACACGGAAGGTGGAATCAGACGGCCCGTGGCTCCGCGAGCCTGGCTCGTGGAGCCGCGATCCACGAGACGTCTGATCGGTCATGGCTCCGCTCGCCCGGGCTCGCCAAGCCGACTTGACGAGCTAGACGAGCCGAGCTAGTTCGCGGTGCCACGAGCCGTCTGATTCCACCTAGAGAGTAGTCGGGTCACACACTGCACAAATGATACAGGGTGATGCTGGAGCTACGCCCGTCGAAGGATGCGGCCTGGTACCCCGTGGCGAGGACAACCCGCCCGCAGTGCCTCACCGAATTTTATGGCTTTTTACGGAAAAAGGTATGAATCCTGGGGCGAACGTAGCGAATTCAGGTCGAGCCCCTGCAGTCGAGGGTGAAATATCAATTATAGCGTTTTAAGAAATTCTTTTCTTCATCGTATCGAAAGGGGAGTGACACCAATGGATTCCTTATGTTTTTTGATGAAAATCATACCAAATATCATGCAAATCGGACTACTTTGACACAAGCTATTTGTATTCCCTATGTAAAAGTTGTCCGATTTATACGACATTTGTAATGATTTTGATCAGAAAACCCCAAGGAATCCATCGGCGACACTTCCATATCCATACGATCACGAATAAAGAATTATTTTATTTCCTAACCAGATACAGGGTAATTCTGGAGCAACGCCCGTCAAGGAGATGCGGCGGCCTGGTACCCCGTGGCGAGGACAGCCCTTCGCTGTGCCTCACCCGATTTTTATGGCTTTCGACCCGCTAAGGGGTTGCAGTGGACTAGCGCGGTTTGCATCGTGCTATCCGGTACAATTCGTAACGTGATTTGAAACTCCCTTTCGTCGTACGTGATCGTCGCTTGCGCGTTCTACCCTAACACGTTCAAATCGCTTCCGTTTATCCCGCGAAATTTATCCGATTCGTGGTCGTTCGTGATGCATTCTCTCAGAAAGTATCTTTTTTTAAAGAAACAAATCGGACTTCCCGAGTCGATGCGAGCGTTCACATTAATGTTTACATTACTGCTCTCGCTACTTAGGCTGTAATTTTACCGATCGCCGAAAGTCTTCTTTCTGCTCGCGCGCCACACAGTTGACGTCGTCCACGGCTGGTTGGGGCTGTTGGGAGTCGCATCGGCTCGCCAAATGACCCACCTTTCCACATTTGTGACAGGGACTCCTTCCTCGGCTTCGGAAACTCGGCCGCGATGTGCCCCGTCTGGTTACAGTTGAAACATTTTCTCCCGGCATGCTTTGTTCCCTGTACCTCCTTTGGTGGCGGCTTCCTCGTTCCAGCGGCTGATGGGGCCGTCGTTTGACAGCGCGGATGCAGCTTTCGTGATGCGTCCGACGGCGGCGTGGTAAAGGCCTCCAGCATCGCGTCCAGGGTCTCGTAACGCTGGACTTTGGCCTGCGTCCGTAGCTCCCAACTTGAAATTCCACCGATGACGTAGCTGACTAATTCCATTTCTGAGACCGGGACCCGGTTTGCGAATATGACCTTGTCGTGGACGTAATCGGCGAAGGTTTCCACTGCGCCCCACTTCCTGGCTTGGAGCTCCTGCCTCAAGGCCAAAGGATCCTGTCGCTACCCTTACATCTTTTTGAAACCCCGTAATAAGTCCTCGTGACCTAACTCGACGCAGTCAACCCTTGAATGATACCATTTCAACGCTCGGCTGGTCAACCTGCTGCACACTAAACCTTTCGCTTGGTGGCTGTTCAGCTCGTACGATGATAGGAATTTCCTCATTTGCCTTTCCCATCTATCGAAACCAGGGTGCTTCCACCATATTCGCCGACCATGTCTTTAAGCTCCTACCACTTTTTAACCGTCGTCTGTTCGGGTGCACTTGCTTCCGACCTGAGGTTTGCCTCCGACCTGGGGCTGGTCTCTGACCTGGTCGTTCGCAGCAAAGCCAGTTCCCTCCTGAGTAGCTCGATTCCGGCCGCGTTCAACAATGAGCTCGCGGAAGGCCGCTTGGCGCGAGGCCCACACATTAGCGAATGTCTTTATCCCATATCGCCGTCTCTCGGCTTACAGCTTTTTGAAGCAACTACCAAGTAGACATGGTTGCGTTCCATACGAACCCGACAACATCAGTTCGTACAATAGCGGAAAATTATAACTTATCCACACGTACAGTGCATAAAATCGTAAAAAAAATAGTTTGGCGCCGTATAAGCCGATTTCACCACATAAAGTAATTGGTAGAGATTTTGGACCACGGATTGAATTTGCGCGGAGAAGATGCACAGTTTGTACGAAACTTAATGATAACGGACGAATGTATGTATATTTTATACGAATGGCATGATATGCTATCAAAACAGGTACGAGAAGATAATAACCAGCACCGCGACTCGGTTTTAATGTGGTGTAGTATTTTCAATCGAAAAATATATGGACCATGTTGTTTCGAAGGAAATGCAGGAGCAACATATTTAGAATTTCTGGAATATTATGTGGATGATATTTTACACGCCATGCAACTTGCTGAAGCGCAAAATTTATGGTTTCAACAAGACTGTGCTGCAGCGATGAGAAGATGGCTAGACTCATCATTTCCCAAACGATGGATCGGTCGTGGTTTAATGGGGACAGAGTTGAGCAAAATGTAATTTAATTGCAACTTACAAATTACGATTAAAATGTAAGTGTGTAGTTGATTACATATTATTTTCTGTAATCGTTCATCAGGTAGTTGACGAAACCAAATGGTCAACTAAATTAACTATTACAGAAAATAATGTGTAATCAACTACAAAATTACATTTTAATCATAATTTGTAAGATGTAATTAGATTAAGTTGCGAGACAGCGTAAAGGCTAGCTCAGCGTGAAGAGTTTAAGTACTTTTGCGAGATGAGAAGAAGAAGGACTACCCACAAGCTGAAATGTCACAGGGGGCGATAGGTTGACGCGAGTGGGCGATTCCCCTTGCCCCTGTGATATTTCAGCTTGTGGGTAGTCCATCTTCTTCTCATCTCGCAATAGTACGTACCTCTTTACGCTGAGCTAGCATTTAGGCCGGCTGTCCTTCGACGTGCCCTCCGTCATTCAGGATGCAACTTAATATTCGCCGCGAAAATTCTGTCTCTACTGTCTTCAGCATCTCGCGTGGTATATTATTGCATGCTTGAATAATTCGTTGCGTTAATTGTTCCTTATTATCCACAGGGGTTTGATATACTATTTGCTTCAAGTATCCCCATAAAAAGAAGCCGCAGGCCGAGAGATCCAGGGATCTAGGAGGCCATGCCACTGCTCCACTGCGACCGATCCAGCGGTTGGGAAATGTTTCATTTAGCCATCTTGTCACGATAGCGTAATGTGCCGGAGCACCATCTTGTTGAAACCACAAGTTCTCTCTTTCTGCCAGAGACATATCGTCCAAAATATCTCGCAGATAGTTCTTCAAAAATTCTAAATATACCGCTCCCGTTACATTTCCATCGAAAATATACGGTCCATATATTTTTCGATTGAAAATACCACACCATACTAAAACTGACTGGCGGTACTGGTTAGTATCTTCTCGTATCCAATGTGGGTTTTCCGCTGCCCACATTCTTGAATTTTGATGGCATGTCATACCATTTGTATAAAATATACATTCGTCCGTTATCATTACGTTTCTCACAAACTGTGAATTTTCTCCGAGTTGTTGCAGTATTGTCATCGAAAATTGAATCCGTTGTCCGTAATCTCTAACAAATAATTTATGCTGTGTAGTTGGCTTATACGGTTTCAGACCATTTTTTCTTACGATCTTATGTATTGTTGAATTTGATCAATTATAATTCGCCGCTACTAGGCGAATCGATGCCCTCGGATTCGCATGGAACGCGGCCACAACGTCTATTTCCTGGGCCGGAGTGATGGTGGGAATTTTCTTGGGTAGTGCATGCACACTTCCAGTGGCTTCAAACAGCTGACAAATATTTTGTATCTGAAAACATACCGATTTGATGGAAACGCATTCAATTGATACAAAAAAGGCGAAACTGGATATTTAACCCTTTCATTATTGAGGCCGTACGTCGTGCGTACATGGGTAAAATTAATTACTGTGCTGTGGTGAAGGGATCATTGCGGGAGGAGATTCTATCATGACCACCTGGACCAGCGTTCTTTCCAAATACAGGTTGATTCTGGAGCTACGCCCGTCAAAGAGACGCGGCCTGGTGCCCCATAGCGAAGTCAACCCCCCCCCCCCCCCGTGGTGCCTCTCCTAATTTTATGGATTTCGACCCTCGAAGAGGTTCGAGTGCCTATTAAGGGGGTAGACACGGGTAATGCAGCGCGCTGTATACCGACACAATCTGGCCCGAAACATGGGTTTGCGCGCTGACGTTGTTTGTCCATATACGAGCAAATTTTGGGCTGGGCGAGATCTCATTCGAAAGATGAAGGTTCAATGCAGCCCGCTCTGCTCATGGTTCAAAGAGATTGTATTGATATGTAATAATACGAGTGTCCAAAGTAGAGAAAAAATCGACAAAATGCACTCGCAGATTCCATGTATTTGTAGGTCTCTAAAAGAGTTTTCTGACTCAAACGATGAGCAGAGCGGGCTGCATTGAACCTTCCTCTTTCGAATGAGACCTCACCCAGCCCAAAATTTGCTCATGTAAGGACAAACAACGTCAGCCCGTGATTGCATTCCCAAATACGAGTTCCGCCATATTGGCGATAATACAGAGCAAGTCACGTGACAAATTTAGTTGAGCTAGTGGATACGAGATGGCGCCTACTCGGGAGGACTGCCAACGTAGAATCATAGCAAAACTGAAGCGTTAGCTGGATACATGTGCCACAGCAAAAGCGTGATACAGTCAATGTATGTATTTTTGGACGATTGTAGGTTAGATTATATGCATTTTAGGCATACATTGACTAGAAACTGCTGGAAACTGTGTACATTTACTAAATTCACGCTTTTACTGTAACACATACATCACCGCTGCCGAATATATGTTATAATTATATGGCCACATTATTTCAAATAAAAAAAGAGATTGGAACTTTTTAATAACACTGGAAGTAGTAATTTACTGATACCATATTTTCAGAATGTGGAAGTTACAGCAATTATTTGCGATTATTGCTTTTATTATTATTCTTCCGACTATTGTATATAACATATAACAAGGAAAAGTCTCCAAATCGGTCAACAGTTGACTCCTTGATTTTTTTTGTAATTCTATACGCTCCTATGCAGAGATGGGTATTATTTAATTAAAAGAATATACTTCCGAATGGCCCCTGTGGCCGATCGACACGAGGTTTGGGGGAGGGTGTGTGTACCCTAAATCTAAAATTCTATTTAGCTTCGGGTATTTATTAGTTTCCTTTGTTTATTCGAAGGCCTTTCATCTTGGGCTTCGAATAATTTTTCATCTTTCATTATATCTTTATCCTAAGGTCGTATTCAGATATATTGGCCGGTCGATTCGTTTTCGCGAATAGCGATCGAGGAGAAATCAGTCACCACCATCTGACGATCGTGGATTTGTCTGTTGGAGTTACGGGGCCACCCAAGGGTATGGTGGGGTAACGGGAATGCTGCTCGGCTCCGTCTGAACGTAGCCGTGTGGCTGTTATGACCAATACGAGATGAAGCTATCGAAAAAGAATCAATGTTCTGATCAATAAAGCTACTGAATTTTTTCGGAGCTAAGGTCTAAGGCACACCTATTCTGATGCGTGTATTTCTACGCTGCAACTCGGTTTGGCCTATACATGACAGAAGCTTGGCGCTATCCCCACCACTTCTGGCTCACTCGTGTTCTGCGATGACGAGAGAATACGTGTTACGAATAGGAGTGTGCGGATCGTCCCGCGGCTCGGATTCTCGGCCCTCGGGACGGGTCGGAAAATTTCGGGCGGGATCGGGCGGGGTCCCGATACTTTCGTATTGCTCGAGATCCCGACGGTTTCGGGATCCCGAGACTCGATTCGGGCTACAAGCATGACCGCCATGAGCGGGCAATTTGATTTCAGGTCGGCTTGGCAAAACTCGGACGCGATCGGCTCGAAAGCCAGCTATTACGAGCGGACCGAAACGGAAAGAATTATGTATATCATTTATATCGATACCAGAGTGATAAGTTTTTACCTTTCTGCCTCCTGTTGAATCATAATTTGTATCTTATTATTTATTTACATATATATGTATTTTCATTGCTACCAAATAGTCTGTGAATACTGAATACGTCCATATACGTACTTAAATAAATACCATGTTCAGAACTTGGGAAGAAGACTATTTTTATATCGACAATATTTTAAAATCTGAATAAAATATACTTCCTACTTAGTACTTTATGTAAAGGGAATATATAGGGTATTATCTTTTTCCGGATAGGTTCAGATTTAAAATAGAAAACGTACGAACTATAAGCATACAAAAAGGAATATTTCCTGGATGTTTCATAATAACAACAATATACAGGAGGCGAATATTTTATTATTTCAAATTAACGTGTAAGAAACATAATTTTTCTATGTTCTCAGGTAATAATTTTAATCTATTACTGGTAACGATATCGTCCGATCGCGTCCGAGTTTTGCCGAGCCGACCTGAAATCAAATTGTCCGCTCATGGCGGCTATGCTTGTAGCCCGAATCGAGTCTTGTGGTCCCGAAACTGTCGGGATCTCGAGCAATACGAAAGTATCGGGACCCCGCCCGATCCCGCCCGAAAGTTGCCGGCCCATCCCGAGCCCGAAAAATCGGGTAATCGCACACCCCTAGTTACGAAACTCACCGGCCAATAAATCTGAATACGATCTTAGAAGATCGAATAACCGACGAGAACCTTTGTGTCCCGAGCCGCGCGAGATCGCCGTGCTCGGCGATGTGTCATCGATTATAAAGAAACAGAATTTGTTTATTTTTCATCGTATCAATATGAAAGTGACACCATTGGATTCTTGGCATTCTCCCGGTTATATTGGCAGAAAATAGTTTAAATCGGACTATTTTTAACAAAACGGGCTTTCACTGCTACAAACAAATTTTTCACGTAATTTCCTTAATTTTGGTCCGAATTATATCATTTTTGGGGCCAATTTGATCGAGAAAACATGAGGAATCGACTGACGTCACTTTCGCAAAGATCTGATTAGAAATGCAGAACTGCAGATTTGTCACTGCTTAGCGCGCAACATTGTGTGGCCCCGCTGGTTTCGAGCGCCGAAGCCCACGAAACTCAGCGAGTCGCATGATTGCCAGCTAGAAGGCCAAGAGGGGACTTTCCATGGCGAAGGAAAATCAGCCTTCTACAGAACTCAAATCGAGAAAGACTTTGCTAACAAACTTTATATTCACGTCAAATAAATACTTGTAAAATTTAGACGACGAACTATTGTTGAATTTCGCCAGTTCTTACATATGCCCCACTGGGTTCGGAATTCCTGATCCCAGAGTTTCATGCATTTACCTATTGAAATGTTGCTTCAAGTCATCGGGCAATTGCATTGTTTCATCTCGTACATATGTATATCTGTTCGCGAGTAGGTGTCATGAATGACGCGACTTTTGTTTCTCAAATAAATTCACCCCTATCAGGGCCCTCGCTCGAACCGCTTGACAAGGAGACCGAACGATGTGAACCGAGTGCGAGTGAAATAGCGCATCAGCGGTACACCCTCGGTCGACGGCGACTTGAGTCATCCAGTACTGAATACGAAATGTTCCAAAATTCTCATTACACCTTGATGAGAGTGTTACCATTCATGGATTGTTGGTGAGTCAAGACACGAAGCAATTCAGTCTATTTTTTCTTATGAATACATGATTAGAACACACTCTACGTTCAATAAAAATTGATCGAATTGCTCCATGTTTGATATCATTTTCATCGGGAAATCCTAACAAATTCATCGGTAATACTTTCATCAGTACTTATCAAAAACACGAACATTTTATTTTTCTGTACTGGGTATTTTATCTAGCTCGTCGGTTTTATTGTTCTCGGCTGTCAACGGGCGGTCTACTAGGACCCGAAGGTCCACGCTCGCAACGAGAAAGCAAAACAGTGGGGTGGGTAGGTCTTTCCCGATAAACTGAGCCCAAAGGCTTCTCAACAATTGAAACATTGGAAGACTGTACATATTCTTTCTGATGCTTTCGGCGATAAGCGCAACCATTTGTATGCCCAATTTCATGTCTAACAAGTCAGGCGATTTTGTTTGTGAGAGCCATATATAAAGACAGTCCTGTAACGTTCACTACATCTTCAATTATAAAACTGCAAATATGTTATTTTACACATGTGTCTCGCTGAGTTTCGTCGGCTTCGACGTTTGAAACCAGCGGGGCCATACAATGTTGCGCACTAAGCACTGATTAATCTGAAGTTTTGCAATTTCTAATCAGATCTTTGCGATCGTGGCGTCAATCGATTCCTTATACTTTCTCAATCAAATTGGCCCCAAAAATGATACAACTCAAACCATAATTAAGGAAATTACATGAAAAATTTGTTTGCAGAATTGAGATCCCGTTTCGTTAAAAATAGTCCGATTTAAATAATTTTTTCATAAAAAAAATGCGCAGGCTGGAAGCGCGTGATTATTACGTGGCCCCCTCCATAGACATATATAGACGGATCAGAAGATGGGACTATCGGCGTGGGGAAGGAAGGCTTGGAGGGGTAAAGGCATAGGTTCAGATACAGGCACGTCGGATAGCTTCGGATGCATTCGGCATGCATAACCACAGCGTTATCCGATTTACTCGTATCGCTCCCCTTACCGCGAACCTTGCCACCCCCCTCAGCTTACGCTCCGCCATCTATATATGTCTATGGTCCCCTCCTCGAAGTGACAGAAAATATAACCTATGTATACGCTATCTTTTGCGCTACATTTGTGAACTTTTTATCATCCTTCCGAAACATTAGTATTACGTTGCAACAGTATCTTTAGGAAATCGGGTCGGCTGTACTTCCGAATGGCCCCAGTGGCCGATCGACACGAGGTTTGGAGGGAAGGGTGGGGAGGGGGTGTGGACCCTAAATCTAAAATTGTTTCTTCGGGTATTTATTAGTTTCCGAAATATTAATAAAAAATTGTTCATTTTTTGGAAAAATTTTCTGGACGTTGGTGCAGGCCTCCCTATCCGGGAGCCCTTCCGTCCCCCTATTTTACATTTTTGAAATTTTGTAACCACGGTCTCGTTTTAGGCATCGCCGAACTCACATCGGTTCGCTGTCGTGCTTTCCGCGCCCCACGCACTGGTCTAGCCCCAACGGGGGCCGATCGAGATGAAACTTAGTGGGTAATACGAGGGGTGTGGACCGACCACAAATATACAATTTTACCTTCAGTAATTAATGCGTTCAAAAGATACAGAAGTAATTGTGCATAAAACGGTACACCTTACCGATTTTTTTCAATCACTTTACTACGGTCCCCCCTCTTAACAATATTTCTGTTGACTTATACTGACATAACACATTCCACTTTCCAACTTGTTCCGGGTTTTAGTATTGGTTTGGGATAGATCGGCGCGGGGGGCGCGCGCCCGCTCGCGGGCGCGTAAAGCATGGTAGCGAACCGATGTGAGTTTGGCGATGCTAAAAATGAGACAGTGGTTACAAAATTTCAAAAGTTGAACGGAAGGGCTCCCGGGTAGGGAGGCCTGCACCAACGTCAAAAAAAAAATTCCAAAATAAATTAACAATTTTTTATTAATATTTCGGAAACTAATAAATACCCGAAGCTACAATTTTAGATTTAGAGTTCATACCCCCTCCCACCCCTCCCCACAAACCTCATCTCGATCGGCCACTGGGGCCATTCGGAAGAATATCCATCGGGTCTAGCATATAGGTTATATTTTCTGTCACTTCTCACTTCGAGGACAGAAAATCCGGTCCTCCAAGTGACAGAGAATATAACCTATATGCTATACCCGATTTCCTAAAGATACTGTTGCGGCGTAATAATAATGTTTCGAAAGGATGATGAAAAGTTCACAAATGTAGCGTAATACAACGAAATAGCCGCTAAATATTTATTGTCTTATAGCATATACATAGGTTATATTTTCTGTCACTTCGAGGAGGGACCACATAATAATCACGCGTTGGATTGATCATCAAACACAATTTTATATATGTTTGTTCATAACTGCTTTCTGCATAGGATGTGTATTTCATGTTCTGTTTCAGTGTTTTGCTAATTAAAAAATGTCTATCCTAACAAACTTCATTTTCTGGGGACATACCCTCATCTATTTTTCCTTTTCACTTATAATTCCTTACTGCCAACGTAGAATATTGTAGCATAAGCACATTTCAAGTAAATGTACAATGAATTTTCTACGTTTGCAGTACCAGCAGACTTTCTGTTTAAAAAGTACAACGCAACAGCTGAGAATTTCTTTCCACATTCAAAATAACATATGGAAATAGCAAACAGCTCCCTCTCGCGTGCACAGGCAGCCGCGTATCTATGGGTAATACCATTTCAGTGCAGAAAAAACCTGCTGTAATACCGACCTGCCGAATCGGCCAAACCACGTGACGTGTCTACCCCCTTAAGAAGTGAGAAATCTTCGACTTCCGCATTTCTCAGATCTTTGCGAAAACGAAGCCAATTGATTCCTTATGTTTCCCCGATGAAAGTAACACCAAGATCGACGTAATTCGGAAAATAATGAAGGAAACGAACAATTCATTTCCATAACCTCAAGCTACTTTCGTTAATAATAGTCCGATTAACGTGAAATGTAGTATAATTTTCATCGGCAAAACGTAAGGAATCCATCGGTATCACTTCCATATCGATATGGTAAACAATAAACAATTCAGTTTTTCTGAAACAGGTATGAATCCTCGGCCGACCGTCGCGAATGCAGGTCGACCCCCCGCGGTCGAGGGTGAAAATGTGAAATACTCATTTCAGCGCAGTAAGTAAATCTTCATTCTTTATCGTCTCGATATGGAAGTGGCACCAACCAGGCCGCCGCATCTCCTTGACGGGCGCTGCTCCTTAATTACCCTGTATCTGGTTAGGAAATAAAATAATTCTTTATTCTATATCGTATGGATATGGAAGTGTCGCCGATAGATTCCTTGGGGTTTTCCGATGAAAATCATTACAAATGTCGTGTAAATCGGACAACTCTTACATAAGGAATACAAATTGCTTGTGTCAAAGTAGTGCGATTTGTATGACATTTGGTATGATTTTCGTCAGAAAAACATAAGGAATCCATTAGCGTCACTTCCCTTTCGATACGATGAAGAAAAGGGTTTCTTTATACGCTGTAATGGATAATTCACCCTCGACTGCGGAGGGTCGACTTCAATTCGCTACGTTCGGCCCAGGATTCGTACCTTTTTCCGAAAAAAAACCATAAAAATCAGGTGAGGCAATGCGAAGGTCTGTCCTCGCCACGGGTTACCAGCGCATCTCCTTGATGGGCGTAGCTCCAGAATTACCCTGTATCATTTGGGCAGTGTGTGACCCGACTACCCTCCGTGTAATTAGTCTGCGCGAAGTGGGGCGCAAGTTCGATCATTATCAGTACTCCTGCCCGAGAGGAATACGATTTACTTTAATTATAGTACATGTGTGTTTTGTAATAAAATGTTTCTATCGTCTCCTGGATACAATAACTGTCATCCAGATATCTACGCTCCTACAATCCACCGTCAACACGGCTCGTGGAGAGACACGGGAAGAAAAGGGGTAGCCCGCTGTCGACGCGTGGTCCTCTCGAGTATAAACACGAGCTTCAATATCAGAACAAAAGCAAGCGTTAACGTATTCCGTGCGAGAGAAGGTGGGCATTGCTGTGAAGAGGGCCTCTTCAAGAGAGCAGCCGTTTGTGAGGAATGCAAATCCGAATGGTTCTGATACAATCTGCTCCCTATGATTGAAATTTAGTCTAGCAACTTTCACTCCTCCTAACCTAACCAATCGAACTTGCATCCCTCCCAAAAGAACCGGCCATCCGAGCGTAGAAGCAAGTGCGAAATAAAAGTAACGGTGCGCTTCTCGATACCGCAGATGTACCTACCTAAGTAGCATTTCTGACGGAAAAAAATTGTCCAGCCTTTGGGCCTGGCGTAGACCTTTGGCAGGTAGGTATCTATTTCAAAAGGCAGTGCCACCCGTGGAGCCAGTAAAACCGTCCCCGGTCCGTGCTATACCAGACAGTTTTCTTCCAGTGAAAATCAGTAAATTTGCAAGCGCAATATCTTAAAAACCAGTGAAAATAAAGTGTATACATTAAAGCTTATTGAATTTGTCTTGGAACGCACTATCAACTCAGGTCTTCAGAAAAAATAGTTCCATTTGAAAAACCGAACTTGACCATCGTATCTTTTAAAATAATAATCGTTAAAAAAATTCGTTCGCGCTAGTTAATTGGCCCCCTCGAACCATGCAATTTTTTTTATATTTTTATCGGCAATACTTTAGGAGAAAACCGGCTGTCCAGTCTTAGGTGGGACACCCTAATATATATATATATATATATACAGTTACAAAAAATAATATAGAATAATACAAATAATAAAATAAAAGATACTACAATTAAATAAGAAAATAAAATACAATACAATACAATATAAAAACAATATAAATATAAAAGAATATAATAATATAATAAAAGAACATAAAATAAAGTAATAAAATAAAAGAAAATACAATTAAAGAAGAAAAATAATAATGTTACGAGCCGGGGCTGCGGCAACGCGAGAGGCCGGCGACAAGGGTATTTCCCAAGGAATATGGTTTATGAGTTGGTTAGTTAGGTGCGCGGACGAACCTGATGCGAAATCATGGAGCCGCTAGGATTATTGACAGCGAGGACTGATGCGAAATCAGGGAGCCGCAGGAGGGTGAAACGTCGTGAACGGACCCAATGCGAAATCGGGGAGTCACTAGGATAGAGTTCACAGACGAACCTGGTGCGAAACCAGGGAGCTGTTAGGAGGTTGGATTATTCACAGACGAACCTGGTGCGAAACCAGGGAGCTGTTCGGAAGTTGGTAGATTTACAGACGAACCTGATGCGAAATCAGGGAGCTGTAGGATACGGACGAACCTGATGCGAAATCAGGGAGCCGTAGGAGGGTAAGGTTTCGTGGGTGTACCCGATGCGAAATCGGGGAGCCACTGGGTTGGAGAAGATGCT
Organism: Andrena bucephala; assembly: GCA_947577245.1. Classification (NCBI taxonomy): domain Eukaryota; kingdom Metazoa; phylum Arthropoda; class Insecta; order Hymenoptera; family Andrenidae; genus Andrena; species Andrena bucephala. The sequence goes on along the minus strand of OX387716.1, from coordinate 16,912,454 downwards.
TTGTTTTGGATGAAGGGTTGCGAACGAACCTGATGCTAGATCAGGGAGTCGCGGGAAATGTTAGTAATGCCTCGTAACTCTTAATTTATGTTTGATACAACTCGAGCGGTAAAGCTGTATCAGTGGGTGAGTGCTACTAATATTATAAGGATCGCTGGGTAAAAGATGGGTTTAACGAAATCGACTCGATTTACACGTGGACACCATTCGTGTATTCAATAACTGATTATTGTACAAATGTAAGTGTCGCGGTTAAATAGTAAATAAAAGTGTGTAAGTTACCACTAGTTTGCACGGTGTTGACGCACTGGCGATGCGGGGCGTACGAGCGGTTATTAACAAGTGCCAAATAGAATATAAACCGGACTCGCGGATCCTATGAGGTTAACTTTGATTCTGACGGAGACTTTAGCTCGATCTTAACCAACTCTGTACGAGCGTGACACGACGTTACTCTACGCGTGATTGTACTGCTTTGAACCAACGAGGGTAGAAACCAAAGGGTTTATATAGTCCCAAAAATGAGTGGGGATTCATTAGGAGTTTCCATATAAGGAAATCCTTCGGGGTCGTCGTCGTGTCACTCCCGTTCCCATGGTCGTGATCCAGATGGTCGAGATCATGACCCCCCTTAGTGGTGTATGATAAGCAAAAAGGCTTTTAGGGCGTTTTCCCTTCTCAGAAGCGAGCTCGAAAGTGGTTGAGAGTGGTGTATGGGAAGATTCCACATACGTAACAATAAAAAGAATATAATAATAAAAGAAAATAAAATAATAAAATAATAAAAAAAAAGAAAATACAATTAAATAATAAATATAATATAAAAAAGAAAAAATATGAAAATAGTATATATATAGAATATAAACATATAAAATAAAAATAATAAATATATAAATTCAATATAAAAATACATTATAAAAAGAAAATAAATAATAATAATAATTTAATTTATTGCCCACTTTTGTGTTACAATTTAACGATCATATACTATTTCCATTTCATTCCCGTGATTGTGTCAGTGTAAGTCCTACTCTTCTAATGTATCCTGCTGTGTCTTAACAATTTTTTCTATTTTACAAGTGTTTCCTAATCTATTTTATGTTGCATAATCTTCTTTTATCACTTTCCGGTTCTTTAGATCTTTTCCTTCTCCCTATTATCCCCCGTAGAATAGCCAAGTTTGACCCTTCTCCTCTAATTACCTCTTTCCAATTGCTGCCACTCTCTCCACTTACTTCACATGCTTCAATCACGTGTTTCACTGTTTCTTCCTCTTTCTTACAAAGCCTACATATCCTTTCTTCTTGCAATAGCCAATATTTGCATGCCCTTGTTTCCATACCCTGTATGAATCTTCCTATCCTTTCTAATTCTCCTCTCCTTTTTTCTTTTTCCCCATAAGTATTTCGGCTTATCTCCTGGTTTCCTTGCCACCTCTCTTAATTCTCTTAGGAACTTTGACTCTTTTATTTTCATCTCTCTTTCATGTTCTTGGGTGTCTACTTATCTGCTCTATTTTGGTTCACACTTCTTCCCCAATAAAACTATAAAAATACAATTAAAATAGAAAATAAAATACAATACAATATAAAAATCAATATAAATACAAAATAAAATAAAATAAAATAAAATAAAATAAAATAATAAAATAAAAGAAAATACAATTAAATAATAAATGTAATATAAAAAGAAAAAAGAAAAATAGAATATAAAAAGAATATAAAAATATAAAATAAAAAAGAAAAAACATAAAAATAGAATATAAAAGAATATAATAAAAAAAAATAACATAAAAATACTATAAAAATATAAAATAAAACACAATACAATATAAAAATATAAAAATAGAATATAAACGGAATATAAAAATATGAAATAAAAAAATAAAAATATAAAAATTCAATATAAAAATACATTATAAAAAGAAAAAATGTAATAATAATAATAATAATAATTTAATTTATTGCCCACTTTCGTGTTACAATTTAACGATCATATACTCTTTCCATTTCATTCCCGTGATTGTGTCAGTGTAAGTCCTACTCTTCTAATGTATCCTGCTGTGTCTTAACAATTTTTTCTATTTTACAAGTGTTTCCTAATCTATTTTATGTTGCATAATCTTCTTTTATCACTTTCCGGTTCTTTAGATCTTTTCCTTCTCCCTATTATCCCCCGTAGAATAGCCAAGTTTGACCCTTCTCCTCTAATTACCTCTTTCCAATTGCTGCCACTCTCTCCACTTACTTCACATGCTTCAATCACGTGTTTCACTGTTTCTTCCTCTTTCTTACAAAGCCTACATATCCTTTCTTCTTGCAATAGCCAATATTTGCATGCCCTTGTTTCCATACCCTGTATGAATCTTCCTATCCTTTCTAATTCTCCTCTCCTTTTTTCTTTTTCCCCATAAGTATTTCGGCTTATCTCCTGGTTTCCTTGCCACCTCTCTTAATTCTCTTAGGAACTTTGACTCTTTTATTTTCATCTCTCTTTCATGTTCTTGGGTGTCTTTACTTATCTGCTCTATTTTGGTTCACACTTCTTCCCCAATAAAACTATAAAAATACAATTAAAATAGAAAATAAAATACAATACAATATAAAAATCAATATAAATACAAAATAAAATAAAATAAAATAAAATAAAATAAAATAATAAAATAAAAGAAAATACAATTAAATAATAAATGTAATATAAAAAGAAAAAAGAAAAATAGAATATAAAAAGAATATAAAAATATAAAATAAAAAAGAAAAAACATAAAAATAGAATATAAAAGAATATAATAAAAAAAAATAACATAAAAATACTATAAAAATATAAAATAAAACACAATACAATATAAAAATATAAAAATAGAATATAAACGGAATATAAAAATATGAAATAAAAAAATAAAAATATAAAAATTCAATATAAAAATACATTATAAAAAGAAAAAATGTAATAATAATAATAATAATAATTTAATTTATTGCCCACTTTCGTGTTACAATTTAACGATCATATACTCTTTCCATTTCATTCCCGTGATTGTGTCAGTGTAAGTCCTACCCTTCTAATGAATCCGGCTGTGTTCTAACAATATTTTTCTATTTTACAAGTGTTTCCTAATCTATTTTATGTTGCATAATATTCTTTTATCACATTCCTGTTCTTCCCATCTTTTCCTTCTCCCTATTATCTCCCGTAGAATAGCCAAGTTTTTCCCTTCTCCTCTAATTACCACTTTCCAATTCCTAAATACAACACAATATAAAAAAACAATATATATATAAAAGAAAATAAAATAAAATAATAAAGTAAAAGAAAATACAATTAAATAAGGAATATAATAAAAAAGAATATAATAATAAATTAATGGAAAATAAAATTAAAGAAGAAATATAATAAAAATAATATAATAATGAAAGAAAAGAAAATAAAATAAAAGAATAAAAAAAGAAAATACAATTAAATAATAAATATAATATAAAAAAGAAAAAATATAAAAATAGAATATAAATAGAATATAAAAATAAGAAATAAAAAAATAAAAATATGAAAGTTCAATATAAAAATGCATTATTATTATAAAAAGATAAAATATAATAGTAATTATAAAAAGATAAAATATAATAGTAATAATAATAACAATTTAATTTATTGCCCACTTTTGCGTTACAATTTAACGATCATATACTCTTTCCATTTCATTCCTGTGATTGTGTCAGTGTAAGTCCTACCCTTCTAATGTATCATGCTGTGTCTTATAAATTTATTTCTATTTTACAAGTGTTTCCTAATCTATTTTATGTTGCATAATCTTCTTTTATCACTTTCCGGTTCATCCCATCTTTTCCTTCTCCCTATTATCTCCTGTAGAATAGCCAAGTTTGTCCCTTCTCCTCTAATTACCTCTATCCAATTGCTGCCACTCTCTCCACTTACTTCACATGCTTCAATCACGTGTTTCACTGTTTCTTCCTCTTTCTTACAAAGCCTACATATCCTTTCTTCTTTCGATAGCCAATATTTACATGCCATCGTTTCACTACCCTGTATGAATCTTCCTATCCTTTCTAATTCTCCTCTCCTTTTTTTCTTTTTCCCCCATAAGTATTTCGGCTTATCTCCTGGTTTCCTTGCCACCTCTCTTAATTCTCTTGGGAACTTTGACTCATTTATTTTCATCTCTTTTTCTTGTTCTTGGATGTCTGTACTTATCTGCTCTATTTTGGTTCACACTTCTTCCCCAATAAAAATATAAAAATACAATTGAAACAGAAAATAAAATACAATACAACATAAAAAGTCAATGTAAATATAAAAGAAAAGAAAATACAATTAAATAATAAATATAATATGAAAAGAAACAAGAAAAATAGAATATAAAAAGAATATAATAAAATAAAAAAATAACATAAAAATACAATACAATACAATATAAACATAAAAGAAAATAAAATAAAATAATAAAGAAGAAAATACAATTAAATAATAAATATAATATAAAAATATGAAATAAAAAAATAAAAATATAAAAATTCAATATAAAAATACTTTGTGAAAAGAAATAATATAATAATAATAATAATTTAATTTATTGCCCACTTTTGTGTTTCAATTTAACAATCATATATTCTTTCCATTTCATTCCCTTGATTGTGTCAGTGTAAAATCGGCTCGACCATATCAATCTGAATGTGTACAGATCGTCTTTCGCACCACTCGGGACGTGTATCGAACGGGTATTGAACGGCTTTGAACGTGTATCGAACGGGTATTGAACGGCATTGATCGTACATCGAACGTGTATTGAACCACTTTCAACGCCTGACGTACCCCTCTGAACGTGTATTGAACGTGAATCGCACCGCTCTGAACGTGAATCGAACGTGAATCGTACCACTCTGAACGTGAATCGAACGTGAATCGTACCACTCTGAACGTGGATCGAACGTGAATCGTACCACTCTGAACGTGAATCGAACGTGAATCGTACCACTCTGAACATGAATCGAACGTTAATCGTACGATTGGGCCCTCGCAAAAATTTCAGGGGGGCGGGTTTTGTCTGAAAAATCTTTATTCCTCTTAATCTTAAGGGGGTAGACACGTCACGTGGTCTGGCCGATTTGGCCGGTCGGTATTACAGCAGGTTTTTTCTGCACAGAAATGGTAATACCGATAAATCGACGATTGCCCGGTAAACGCGAGAGGGAACTGTTTGCTATTTCCGTATTCTATTCTGAATAAGGAAAGAAATTCTCAGCTGTTGCGTTGTACTTATAAAAATTTAAACGGAAAGTCGGCTGGTACTACAAACGTAGAAAATTCATTGTAAATTTTAATTACTTGAAATGTGCTTATGCTACAATATTCTACGTTAGCAGTAAGGAATTATAAGTGAAAAGGGAAAATAGATGAGGGGATGTCCCCAGAAAATGAAGTTTGTTAGGTTAGACATCTTTTTACTAGCAAAGCACCGAAACAGAACATGAAATACACTTATTACACGTCCTATGCAGAAAGCAGTTATGAACAAACATTATATATAAAATTGTACGGAATCGATTGACGTCACTTTTGCAAAGATCTGATTAGAAATTGCAGAACTTCAGATTCGTCACTGCTTAGCGTGCAACATTGTATAGTCCCGCTGGTTTCGAGCGTCGAAGCCCACGAAATTCAGCGAGACACATGATTGTTGGCGAGCATCGCGTGTGACGACTCTAGCTAGAAAATCACGCCGTATGAATACTAAGAAACGATAGTGTGAAGTGGCGTGCGTTTCAATTGCACATTGACAATATCGTAGATTCTAGGGCCTAGAATATTAGCTACGTATTACGATGTTCTTCACCAGAGCACTACATTAATGAATTAAAAAATAAATGAATAGGTCAATTAGTTAAAATTAATGAACTGTGCATGATTTTAATGACGCCTAATTTAATTGCACTTACAAACTGAATTAATAATTGTAATTCAAAGAATTTTTTGACGTGCAACACGAAGCTGCGCACGCAAATGGTTGGGCTCGGATTATCGGGAAAGACCTACCCATCCCACCGTTTTGCTTTCTCGCTGCGAGCGAGGACCTTCGGGCCCCAGTAGACCACCCGTTGACAGCCGAGAGCAATAAAACCGACGGCCAGATAAAATGTTCATGTTTGATAAGTGGTGAGGAAAGTATTACCAATGGAGTTTTTCGGGTTTCTCGATGAAAATGATGTCAGATATGGAGGAGTTCGGTCCATTTTTAGTGAACGTAGTGTGTGTCCTAATCATGTATTCATAAAAAAAAATAGATCGAATTGCTTTGCGTCTCGACTCATGTTCGTGGACATAAACTCACCAATCCATCGGTGGTAACACTCTTATCAAGGTGTAATGAGAAATATGAACATTTTCATATTCAGTACTGGATAACTCAAGTCGCCGTCGACCGAGGGTCTCTACTCTCTCGCTGGTGCGCTATTTCACTCGCACTCGATTTACGTCGTTCAATCTCCTTGTCAAGCGGTTCAGACGAGGGCCCTGATAAATGTGAATTTATTTGGGATACCAAAATCGCGTCATTCGTGACACCTACTCGCGAACAGATATATGTATGTGCAAGAAAAAGCAATTCAATTTCCCGATGACTTGAAGCAACATTTCAATAGGTAAATGCATGAAAAGGTGGGATCAAGAGTTCCCAACCAAGTGATGCATATGAAAGAACTGGCGATATTCAACAATAGTTTGTCGTCTAAATTTTACAATTAAAGTATTTGTTTGACATGAATATAAAGTTTGTCAGCAAAGTCTTTCTCGATTTGAGTTCTATATAAGGCTGACTTTCCTTCGCCATGAAAAGTCCCCTCTTGTCCTGCACGCTGGCAACAAATCGACGCTCGAAACCAGCTGGGCCATACAATGTTGCGCGCTAAGCAGTGACAAATCTGCAGTTCTGTATTTCTAATCAGATCTTTGCGAAAGTGACGTCAGTCGATTCCTCATGTTTTCTCAATCAAATTGGCCCCAAAAATGATATAATTCAGACCAAAATTAAGGAAATTACGTGAAAAATTGTTTGCAGAATTGAAAGCCCGTTTTCTTAAAAATAGTCCGATTTAAATTATTTTCGGTCAATTTAATCGGGAGAATGCCAGGAATCCATTTGTGGCACTTTCATATTGATACGATGAAAAATAAACAAATTCTGTTCCTTTATAATCGATGACACATCGCCGAGCACGGCGATCTCGCGCGGCTCGGGACACAAAGGTTCTCGTCGGTTATTCGAACTTCTAAGATCGTATTCAGATTTATTGGCCGGTGAGTTTCGTAACTAGGGGTGTGCGGTTACCCGATTTTTCGGGCTCGGGACGGGCCGGCAACTTTCGGGCGGGATCGGGCGGGGTCCCGATACTTTCGTATTGCTCGAGATCCCGACAGTTTCGGGACCCCGAGACTCGATTCGGGCTACAAGCATAGCCGCCATGAGCGGACAATTTGATTTCAGGTCGGCTCGGCAAAACTCGGACGCGATCGGACGATATCGTTACCAGTAATAGATTAAAATTATTACCTGAGAACATAGAAAAATTATGTTTCTTACACGTTAATGTGAAATAATAATATATTCGCCTCCTGTATATTGTTCTTATTATGAAACATCCAGGAAATATTCCTTTTTGTATGCTTATAGTTCGTACGTTTTCTATTTTAAATCTGAACCTATCCGGAAAAAGATAATACCCTATATATTCCCTTTACATAAAGTACTAATTATGAAGTATATTTTATTCAGATTTTAAAATATTGTCGATATAAAAATAGTCTTCTTCCCAATTTCTGAACATGGTGTTTATTTAAGTACGTATATGGACGTATTCAGTATTCACAGACTATTTGGTAGCAATGAAAATACATATATATGTAAATAAATAATAAGATACAAATTATGATTCAACAGGAGACAGAAAGGTAAAAACTTATCACTCTGGTATCGATATAAATGATATACATAATTCTTTCCGTCTCGGTCCCCTCGTAATAGCTGGCTTTCGAGCCGATCGCGTCCGAGTTTTGCCAAGCCGACCTGTAATCAAATTGCCCGCTCATGGCGGTCATGCTTGTAGCCCGAATCGAGTCTCGGGATCCCGAAACCGTCGGGATCTCGAGCAATACGAAAGTATCGGGACCCCGCCCGATCCCGCTCGAAATTTTCCGACCCGTCCCGAGGGCCGAGAATCCGAGCCGCGAGACGATCCGCACACTCCTATTCGTAACGCGTATTCTCTCGTCATCGCAGAACACGAGTGAGCCAGAAGTGGTGGGGATAGCGCCAAACTTCTGTCATGTATAGGCCAACCCGAGCTGCAGCGTAGAAATACACGCATCAGAATAGGTGTGCCTTAGGCCTTAGCTCCGAAAAAATTCAGGAGCTTTATTGGTCAGAACATTGATTCTTTCTCGATAGCTTCATCTCGTATTGGTCATAACAGCCACACGGCTACGTTCAGACGGAGCCGAGCAGCATTCCCGTTACCCCACCATACCCTTGGGTGGCCTCGTAACTCCAACAGACAAATCCACGATCGTCAGATGGTGGTGACTGATTTCTCCTCGATCGCTGTTCGCGAAAACGAATCGACCGGCCAATATATCTGAATACGACCTTAGGATAAAGATGTAATGAAAGATGAAAAATTATTTGAAGCCCAAGATGAAAGGCCTTCGAATAAACAAAGGAAACTAATAAATACCCGAAGCTAAATAGAATTTTAGATTTAGGGTACACACACCTTCCCCCCAAACCTCGTGTCGATCGGCCACTGGGGCCATTCGGAAGTATATTCTTTTAATTAAATAATGCCCATCTCTGCATAGGAGCGTAAAGAGTTACAAAAATAATCAAGGAGTCAACTGTTGACCGATTTGGAGACTTTTCCCTGTTATATGTTATATACAATAGTCGGAAGAATAATAATAAAAACAATAATTGCAAATAATTGCTGTAACTTCCACATTCTGAAAATATGATATCAGTAAATCACTACTTCCAGTGGTATTAAAAAATTCCAATCTCTTTTTTTATTTGAAATAATGTGGCCATATAATTATAACAAATATTCGGCAGCGGTGATGTATGTGTTACAGTAAAAGCGTGAATTTAGTAAATGTACACAGTTTCCAGCAGTTTCTAGTCAATGTATGCCTAAAATGCATATAATCTAACCTACAATCGTCCAAAAACACATACATTGACTGTATCACGCTTTTGCTGTGGCACATGTATCCAGCTAACGCTTCAGTTTTGCTATGATTCCACGTTGGCAGTCCTCCCGAGTAGGCGCCATCTCGTATCCACTAGCTCAACTAAATTTGTCACGTGACTTGCTCTGTATTATCGCCAATATGGCGGAACTCGTATTTGGGAATGCAATCACGGGCTGACGTTGTTTGTCCTTACATGAGCAAATTTTGGGCTGGATGAGGCCTCATTCGAAAGAGGAAGGTTCATTGCAGCCCGCTGTGCTCATCGTTTGAGTCAGAAAACTCTTTTAGAGACCTACAAATACATGGAATCTGCGAGTGCATTTTGTCGATTTTTTCTCTACTTTGGACACTCGTATTATTATGTCACGTCCCGGGTGGAGGTCTTTTGGGGACCATGACATGTGGGGTAAAAGTCAGGCGCGAATCTAAAATCCAGCACTCTGAGGATTTGAAGGAACCCAGGCGCGAATCTTTAATCGAGCACTCTGAAAGTTTTGGGGAATGTCAGGCGCGAATCTTGAATCCAGCACTCTGAGTATTTGGGAGGATGGTCATCAGGCGCGAATCTAAAATCCAGCACTCTGAGGATTTGGGAGGATGGTCAGGCGCGAATCTTGAATCCAGCACTCTGAGGATTTGAAGGAACCCAGGCGCGAATCTTTAATCCAGCACTCTGAAGCTAGGGGGAGATCAGGCGCGAATCTTAAATCCAACACGCTGATCGACCAGGGAAGGTTTAAAAGGTGAATACACACCCGGGGAACACCCGTTAGAGCACCTTATGTTTGTTTTGATTTAGGTGATAAGATTTACCGTTGCATTTATGTAAAGAAAACCACGCGTATGGTTTCCGTGATTAGCACGGCTAATGCAAAAGTACGTTTGTAAACAGCGAATGCGCTCTCGCGTTTACAAACAGGAATCAGCTGTTGCGGCAGCCTGTCTTAGTTTGGAATCTTTATAGCCAAAGGACGCACACAATAATTCGAAGCGTGATTCAAAACAAAGAGGTTTATTGGCTTTAAACATGAGTACGATAAAATGTTTAACGGTAATTAGACACTATATAAATATATGAACATGAAATACAATAGATGATGATAATTACGTGAAATGATAATCGCAATAAGCGTATATATATATAAGCAATAGATATGAAAGCAATATGAAATAATAAATGATCGCAATAAGCGTATATACAGGGTGTCCGCGGGAAGACTGGACAGCCGGTTTTCTCCTAAACTATTGGAGATAAAAATATAAAAAAAATTGGGAATTGCATGGTTCGAGGGGGCCAATTTATTAGCGCGAACGAATTTTGTTTTCGATAATTATTTTAAAAGATACGATGGTCAAGTTCGGTTTTTCAAATGGAACTATTTTTTCTGAAGACCTGAGTTGATAGTGCGTTCCAAGACAAATTCAATAAGCTTTAATGTATACACTTTATTTTCACTGGTTTTTAAGATATTGCGCTTGCAAATTTACTGATTTTCACTGGAAGAAAACTGTCTGGTATAGCACGGACCGGGGACGGTCTTACTGGCTCCACGGGTGGCACTGCCTTTTGAAATAGATCCCTACCTGCCAAAGGTCTACGCCAGGCCCAAAGGCTGGACAATTTTTTTCCGTCAGAAATGCTACTTAGGGAGGTACATCTGCGGTATCGAGAAGCGCACCGTTACTTTTATTTCGCACTTGCTTCTACGCTCGGATGGCCGGTTCTTTTGGGAGGGATGCAAGTTCGATTGGTTAGGTTAGGAGTGAAAGTTGCTAGACTAAATTTCAATCATAGGGAGCAGATTGTATCAGAACCATTCGGATTTGCATTCCTCACAAACAGCTGCTCTCTTGAAGAGGCCCTCTTCACAGCAATGCCCACCTTCTCTCGCACGGAATACGTTAACGCTTGCTTTTGTTCTGATATTGAAGCTCGTGTTTATACTCGAGAGGACCACGCGTCGACAGCGGGCTAACCCTTTTCTTCCTGTGTCTCTCCACAAGCCGTGTTGACGGTGGATTCTAGGAGCGTAGATATCTGGATGCCAGTTATTGAATTCAGGAGACGACAGAAACACTTTATTACAAAACGCACATGCACTATAATATTAAAGTAAATCGTATTCCTCACGGGCAGGAGTACTGATAATGATCGAACTTGCGCCCTACTTCGCGCAGACCGATTCTGGAGCTACGCTCGTCGAAGGATGCGGCCTGGTACCCCGTGGCGAGGACAACTCCCCCGCAGTGCCTCACCCGATTTTTATGGTTTTTTTTCCGGAAAAAGGTACGAATCCTGGGCCGAACGTAGCGAATTGAAGTCGACCCTCCGCAGTCGAGGGTGAATTATCCATTACAGCGTATTAAGAAACCCTTTTCTTCATCGTATCGAAAGGGAAGTGACGCCAATGGATTCCTTATGTTTTTCTGACGAAAATCATACCAAATTTCACGTAAATCGGCATATTATTAACGAAATTAGCTTGAGGTTATGGAAATGAATTTTTAATTTCTTTCATTATGCTCCGAATTACGTCGTTCTTGGTGTCAATTGCATCGGCGAAACATAAGGAATCAATTGGCCCCGTTTTCGCAAAGATCTGATGAGAAATGCGGAAGACGAAGATTTCTCACATCTTAATACGCACTCGAACCCCTTCGAGGGTCGAAAGTCATAAAATCTGGTAAGGCACTGTGAAGGGCTATCCTCGCCACGGGATACCAGGCCGCATCTCTCCTTGACGGACGTTGCTCCATAATTACCCTGCATGCGTTTAAGAAATAAAATAATTCTTTATTCTTTATCGTATGGATATGGAAGTATCGCCGATGGATTCCTTAGGGTTTTCCGATGAAAATCATTACAAATGTCGTGTAAATCGGACAACTTTTACATATGGAATACAAATAGCTTATGTCAAAATAGTCCGATTTGCATGATATTTGGTATGATTTTACTCGACGGAACGCCAGGAATTCATTAGCATAACTTTCCCCTCCGATACGATGAAGAAATGAACCAAACATTTGAAATCCTGAACATTTCTCACTTCTTAATGATATTCCAAACCCTTCGAGGGTCGATAGCCATAAAATTCGATGGGCATTGCGGGATGTTGTCATCGCCACGGGTTGACGGACGTAGCTCCATAATTACCCTGTATCTGTTTAGGAAATAAAATAATTCTTTATTCTTTATCGTATGGATATGGAAGTGTCGCCGACACAAATGTCGTGTAAATCGGACAACTTTTACATAGGGAATACAAATAGCGTGTGTCAAAGTAGTCCGATTTGCATGATATTTGGTATGATTTTCATCTGAAAAACATAAGGAATCCATTGGTGTCACTTCCCTTTCGATACGATGAAGAAAATAATTTCTTAATACGCCATAATTGATATTTCACCCTCGACTGCGGGGACTCGGCCTCAATACGCTACGTTCGGCCCAGGATTCGTACCTTTTTCCGTAAAAAGCCATATAATTCGGTGAGGCACTGCAGGGGAGTTGTCCTCGCCACGGGGTACCAGGCCGCATCCTTCGACGAGCATACCTCCAGAATCACCCTGTATCATTTGTGCAGTGTGTGACCCGACTACTCTCCGTGTAATCGGTCTGCGCGAAGTGGGGCGCAAGTTCGATCATTATCAGTACTCCTGCCCGTGAGGAATACGATTTACTTTAATATTATAGTGCATGTGCGTTTTGTAATAAAGTGTTTCTATCGTCTCGTGAATTCAATAACTGGCATCCAGACATCTACGCTCCTACATTCCACCGTCAATACGCCTCGTGGAGAGACACAGAAAGAAAAGGGGTAGCCCGCTGTCGATGCGTGGTCCTCCATAAAAATTCGAACAGATCCCTTATCTCTCGAGTATAAACACGTGCTCCGATATCAAAACAAAAGCATGCGTTGACGTATTCCGTGCGAGAGAAGGTGGGCATTGGGGAGGAGGTATTGCTGTGAAGAGGGCCTCTTCAAGAGAGCAGCCGTTTGTGAGGGATGCAAATCCGATTGGTTCTGATACAATCTGCTCCCTATGGTTGAAATTTAGTCTAGCAACTTTCACACTCCCTAACCTAACCAATCGAACTTGCATCCCTCCCCAAAAGAACCGGCCATCCGAGCGTAGAAGCAAGTGCGAAATAAAATTAACGGTGCGCTTCTCGATACCGCAGATGTAGGGGAAGTAGGGGCATGACGGGGTAGCGAGGTAAGATGGGGCATCTCCCTAAACCCTAATTAAAAGATGCTAGGCACGTGACAAATACATTATTAGGAAGCCACTGTGTTATAATAGTGTGGTCGCTGGCGAAAGCGATTGGGGGAGGACGGTTTTTTCCCTTCTGTTTTGTAAAGTTTAATAACTTAGACGCCTGACCTCAGATAGTCCAAAGTGTGTAAAAAATGTTAAATCATTAACTTATAGTTGTATTTGGAGTAATAAACACTTAATTAATAGGTACAATCAGCACTTTATTTGCATTTTTCCTTAGCTTCCCCATCATGTCCCTACTTTCCCTACCTACCTAAGTAGCATTTCTGACTGAAAAGAATTATTCAGCCTTTGGGCCTGGGATTCCTGGCGTAGACCTTTGGCAGGTACGTATCTATTTCAACAGGCAGTGCCACCCGTGGTGCCAGTAAGACCGACCCCGGTCCTTGTTATTCCAGAGGGTTTTCTTCCAGTGAAAATCCGTAAATTTGCAAGCGCAATATCTTAAAAACCAGTGGAAATAAAGTGTATACATTTCAGCTTGTTGGATTTGTCTTGGAACGCAGTATCAACTCAGGTCTTCAAAAAAAATGATTCCATTTGAAAAACCGAACTCGACCATCGTATCTTTTAAAATAATAATCGAAAACAAAATTCGTTCGCGCTAATAAATTGCCCCCCTCGAACCATGCAATTCTCTATTTTTTTGATATTTTTATCGACAATACTTTAGGAGAAAACCGGCTGTCCAGTCTTAGGTGGGACACCCTGTATGCCGCGCCGCGGCATCTTCGCGAGCGAGAGCGTCGCTCAGCGCGCGGCCATCTCGCGGCCGCGCTCGGTAGCGACGGGCCGCGCCAGGCGCGCGTGGTGGGGGTAAGATTCGCGTCCCACCGTAACTAACTCGTTACACCACGGAGTGCGGCAAGATTCTACAAGAGAATCTCTACCCCAGCAAACCTCGCAACATTACCCGAATGCAATACTCACTGAAATTCCAACCACAAGCCATTCAAGATCAGTAGCAACAAGTTCAAGATCATCTATAGGTCAAATACGGAAAGGAAAAAAAACATTGTTAGGGTGTAGCAGTAGTGGACGTTTACGAAGAGCTCGTTCTTTAGTTAATAACTCCTCCTTAGAAGAATTATTGAACGCCACGAATTTGAGTTTTATAACTCGTGGAATGCATGAAAAGTCGCGTTTATTTCAATGTCTCCAGACAAACAAATACAGGGACAATATTTAATACAGGCACTTATTGGAAAAAAACTAAGGAAAGAAAAAGTGTTTACAACAGAAACAGCCTTAAACGTTTTTATCACAGCTGAACTATCCAAAAATCAGTATATAACAATTAGAAACGAGGCAATAAAATGTAGAAATAACCAATGGCCCTCTTATTTTAAACTATTGCAGGAAAAACAGAATTGCTACCCTCCAAAAAATACAATAGAAATTGGGGAAACGTATGCCAAAGTGGAGTTACAAAGTTTGCTGGACCATACAGTATTAAGAATATTGAAAACTTTCAAGACAGTACCGGAAAATAGTACCAAACTAATTCTTACTTGCAAGTGGGTTTTGCGATGGAGCCTCAGGGCAACCAAGATACAAAGAAATGGTCTAAACTGATAGTGAAGTCAATGAAGACACCGTTTTTGTTTCCAGTTTGGTGCCCTTGAAGCTCCATAACAAATTAAGTTTAGAAATTTTATAGGAAAATCCACGCCCTTCTTCGTCGTGGTTTTGTCGGCCAATAAAATTTCAATACGTAAAAGAAACTGTGGAGATTATAGATTCGGAAATAAATTCAATTAAGAATGTAATAGAAAATTTAAAATCAATGGTGAAATTGAATATGCTATCATGCTCACAATGGTTGACAATAAAATATATAATACCACAACGGGTACCACATCTGCGATGCGTTGCTATATCTGCAACGCAAAGCCATTAGAGATGAACAAGTTGGAATTAGTATACACCAAACCGTGCAACACCGATAATTATTCTTTTGGCATTTCATCCCTTCATGCTTGGATCCGTTGTTTCGAATGCCTATTACATATATCGTACAATATGCCATTTAAAAAATAGGCAGCAACCACACCAGAAATGAAGAAGCTGAAAGCTGAAAGGAAGGAGAAAATTTAAAAGTTGTTTAGACATAAACTGGGACTACTTGTTGACTTTGTAAAGCAAGGATGGGGGTCCTCTAACGATGGCAATACTGCCCGACGATTTTTTACGAACGCCGAAATTTCCGCAGAAATAAATGAAACTGATTTGATCACATTAATAAAACGGTTTTATGTAATACTTCAAGTGTTCCGTCTCCGAGAAGGGGACTCATAAATTATCAAGGGTTTACTCGGGCAGGCGCCAGATAGACTAGGCCCATTGTTACTTGAGCGTTTGGACAGGGGCGTCTGGACAGTGTCTTCGAGGTGACGGGGCATATAGACGACCATCCTGGGAGATTTTTCCCTCTCCTTGGGGACCCAACCGTAGGCGAAGGTCACGCCTACATTAGGTGATCGCCAATAAGCAGCGGTTACTTGGGACCAGGAAGCGTTCCACCCGCACAGAGGCTGTAGGGGATGTGCTTTTTCTCGTGGCTGCGTAGACACATTTTACATTCGAGCAAAGACTTTTGTACAAGACGCATCAAGCGCAAAGACATTTCCATCTACAATTTTTATTTAGAATATACTGTTATTGTTATCCATACTTGTGCCTCTATTTCTTGAATCTCAACCTTCATCCACCGTCATTAATTTGCCGTTAGAAGCGTAGCCGCGAATTGGTACAAGAAATTCGTCTACGTACGTGAATTACGCAAAAGTTAAATTCACGGTCAAAACATCAAGTAATTTCATCATCGAATAAAATAAATCCTACAAAATTTCAAAAATATGCGCTAGAGACAGCAAGGTGTTTTGTAAAAAATTATAGCTGGTATTATATGCCAGCTTCAGTACATAAATTACTCATCCATGGAGCAGATATAGTGAAACATGCACTACTCCCGATCGGTCAGTTATCTGAAGAGGCACTGCAGACGAGGCACAAAGATTTAAAAAAATATAGAAATAGAAGTAGCAGGAAAATTTCAAGGATCGCCACAAATGAAGATACATTTTTCAGATTGCTTTTAACGTCAGATCCATATATGTTTACCGCAAGGACAAAATCGAGCAACAAAAAACCGAAAACATTAGACCCAGAAGCTGCAGAACATATAGTCCATTGAAAGAATGGACGCCCGTCCTTTACTGGTACATATTACGTTATATATCATTGAAAGAGAATTATTTTTTTAATTTTCAGTTCCAATTTCATTATGATATTTTTTAGGACTCAAGTGTTATAAAAACATGTCGTCGCATGAACGTGAAAAAAATGACGCGACGCTGATGACTTCAAACCGAAATATTTCTCGACATCGGACAAAGTCGGAAGTGATTCTTGCATAATTGTATAGAGGAAGGTGCACTGAAAAGATTCCACCCTGTAAAGATACGGGACTCGTTGGGACTTGAAAGATATTCTTTGTCAATTTTGAAAAATGTCGCAATTTTCCTGACTGTTTTCAGAATTATTTTTTAATAGATTATTTACATTAATTATTAACAGAATATGATGTTTAGCGCGGAATATTGGCCTATAATTTAAACAAAACGATATTTGGCTGCATTCTTTTATTTTTCGACTTTTCCTTATAACTTGGAAACGAAAAGTTTCCCCAACATTCGATTTAACCACTGAAAAGGGCATTAAATAAAGTACCAAATGAATAGTTTTCAAATTTTTTTTCAAAATTAAGTTACAAAAAATTAAAAATAAATAAATAAATAAATGTGAGAAATATTAAACTATACTTCATTAAATGTTGGAAAGGAATAATTTTATCCTATTTTTTGGTATCAATTTCATTCCGATATCTTAAAGAAAAGACCAAAATGGCTTTAAATAAGTGAATCCGGCCCACTGTGCGTCGCATCGCGCTGGAAGTGCAGGACCACTGACCGTATCAGTGGTCAAAACTGTCTGCAATGACATTGTTCCTTGCGGATCCTTACGATCACGCGAGTGGTTCGACGCCGCCGTAAGATTTCCAAGAAAGTGACGAAGGAAATAATAAATTTAATTCACCCTTTAATTTCTTCAGACCCATTTCTAAGTTCACAGGAGCGGACAAATAGAAGACAGAAGAAAACATGCAGATGATGATTTACGTTGCAAATTACTTGCATACGTAAGGGTGCCGAGTCTGGTTCGGTCAACCTGCGCCAGGCTGGTACAGGCGTGTCGCAGGTATGCATGATGTTCGACGAAGTATTGAAACAAATTTTTACTTTTATACCACACTTACCGAAATGTCTACGATCATTTGTTACAGGCGGAATTTTTACAAGATTCGCAATCGGCATTAAAAGCAGAAAGCAAGAAGTACCATATTTCTGGTAATGTTTCACGCCTCCTAATTCTACGATAAAATTTTGGTAGCTAATTAAGCAACAATTAAGTATTTCCATTACATAATGTGTTACAGATTCAGAGCGTGTTTTAACACCGACCGCTGGCTCTCGGCTTCATCCCATGACGGCTCTCGTTTTTGACGTTAATTCGTCGTTGCGATGGTCACTGCTACTATTCCATACTTTGCGTTGATGGAGACGCACATGAAAACGATGGGACGGGGCAGGACATCGCAGGGGAAGAGGAACTGAAGACCGAGCATTTGTTGGACAACATTCTTACCGGACGGACGATGGATTTCGCGATAGAGCTTTTTAAGTCCGTTATATTTCTATTTTATATATTCTTATTTAGCAAATATACATATATATTGCTACAAGATCCACAGTGCATACGTCACATTTCAATCAAAATCTTAATCATATTTGTTACTGCGTCGTCTTTATTGTCGGCCATCGTGGCTAATTAGGGTCTGCAGCCTGTCAATCGCGTCCGTTTTATGTCGCGAAGGCTTAGGACTAAATTGTTTTATGGCTATTGCCAGATGTGGCAGGAGGCACCAAGGTTCGAAGTCCCCGTTTTTACTTTAGTTTGGAACACAACAAGCTGGAACTTTTTCTGCAACGGGTCAGGGAAATTCCACATGGTGACGCACACCAAGGGTTGTCCGCGAAGACAACCACCCCACTTCAGGAACATGTGATTCCTCCACATTTAATCAGCGGGTCTTAACCGATACCCCGCTACGGGTACGGGCCGCTAAACGTGCCCCCCTACTACCTCTTGCAGGACTGTTGCAAGGAGTACGATTGATGCATAGGGAGGCTTGATACATCCTTATATTTCCCACGTAAAAAACAAAAGAGAAGCGTACACTTCAGCAATAGAGGACGTTTTGTAGATCACGTTCAGTTACGATAGTTTTAAGCTAATTTATTAACCTGAAATTATTATTATTAAAGGAAGTGCATTTTCGTGTTGGGAAACATAAGTTTGTATTTCATTTATATAAGGTTTTTGTCACTGTGTATTGATTTGTATGAAACATCATTATTTTTACTGGAAAATACACTCAATATTACACATATGTGGCAACTCTCGTTGCATTCAGTTTAAGGTTAAGTGTTGTCAAAATTATTGTTTTAAAATTCTACATTTGGGGCGGTATGAGACATACATTCAAGAGCAGTTTGATACATGTATCATACCTCCCCAAAGTAATTTAACATTGCGTAATCTGTAATAGATGAATATCTGGCAAACAAATAGATGAATTCTCCGGCAAACAAATTATGACGGAAATTTGTATATTTTAATATAACATTTTGTTAATATATTCTTTCTTTCAATTTAAAAAATGTATGATCGTTTTGGTTAAAGAATACAATGCTGAATGTAAATATGCAAAAAAATAATTAAAATATTATTTAATTTCATTTACACAATCATTTTTCTCAGAACCAACCATCAACCATCCCCAGTCTCCCTTACACGTGTATCGAAATATACGGTTTCACGTGTATTAACATTCATATCTTATTAGGTGTCGAGTTAATGCGGGTAACAGTATTACGGTGAAAACCGTAGTTGTAACCCTGTGTCCAAATAGTAATCAATTTCATTTCAATGTCAGACACTCCTTGGTAGCGTGATGCGTGCACGTGAAAGTAATAAATATGCGAGGTCAAGGATTAACTTGGCCGCGCCGAATTCGCGAGCGCCTGCCGAAGGTGCGGGGTTACCCTACTGTTCGGTGCTCCGGTAGTACCTACCCCACGGACGAGACCGACTGTCGACCAAATGACGGGACCTTTGCCTATTGTTTGAGGACTCTAAGGTGTCGAAAATATTCGAATGCTAAAAAGTATTAAACAATGAACGCTATAAAGCGACACGCGTACACGGCTGTAGAAAATATTGAAAGGCTGAGTTCCGTTATGGGTGGACAATATGGAACGAAGAAAACTTATTTCTAGATCCGTTTGACTGGTGGAAGGTTAGGACAATTAAATACGCGGCGATTTCCGAAGTTGCCAGAAAATATTTAACGATTCCAGCAACCTCGGCGATGTTGGAGCGATGTTTTTCATATGCTGGAAGTATTGTAACAAAAAAAAACTGTTTACTCCCAGAAAATATTAACACCTTAGCCTTCTTACAACAAAACAAATAAGTAATGACACCTAATAAAATATGTATATGTTAATATACGTGAAACTGTATATTTCGATACACGTGTACCCGTGTATGCTTATACCCATGTACCCGTGTATTAAGAAGTACACGGATTAGAACACGGATATATTAACTACACGTGTACACGTCGTACACATGAAATCTGCATCTCTAGTTATTATAGCTCGTAGAGGCATTGTAGCCAACGTTTCGGGCTCGGGACGGGCCGGAAAATTTCGGACGGGATCGGGCGGGATCCTGATACTTTCGTATTGCTCGGGATCCCGAGACTCGATTCGGGCTACAAGCATGACCGCCATGAGCGCGCAATTTAATTTTAGGTCGGCTGGGCAAAACTCTGACGCGATCGAATCGAGAGCCAGCTATTAACAGGAGACCGAGACGGAAAGAATAATGTATATCATTTATACAAGCACTAACAAATACTGACGTCAGGAATGAGGTGTGCTTCTACAGGGTGTCCCACCTAAGATTGGACAGCCGGTTTTCTCCTAAACTATTGGAGATAAAAATATAAAAAAAATAGGGAATTGCATGGTTCGAGGGGGCCAATTAATTAGCGCGAACGAATTTTTTTATCGATTATTATTTTAAAAGATACGATGGTCAAGTTCGGTTTTTCAAATGGAACTATTTTTTTTGAACGCCTGAGTTGATAGTGCGTTCCAAGACAAATTCAATAAGCTTTAACGTATACACTTTATTTTCACTGGTTTTTAAGATATTGCGCTTGCAAATTTACTGATTTTCACTGGAAGAAAACTGTCTGGTATAGCACGGACCGGGGACGGTTTTACTGGCTCCACTTGTGGCACTGCCTTTTGAAATAGATACCTACCTGCCAAAGGTCTACGCCAGGCCCAAAGGCTGGACAATTTTTTTCCGTCAGAAATGCTACTTAGGTAGGTACATCTGCGGTATCGAGAAGCGCACCGTTACTTTTATTTCGCACTTGCTTCTACGCTCGGATGGCCGGTTCTTTTGGGAGGGATGCAAGTTCGATTGGTTAGGTTAGGAGGAGTGAAAGTTACTAGACTAAATTTCAATCATAGGGAGCAGATTGTATCAGAACCATTCGGATTTGCATTCCTCACAAACGGCTGCTCTCTTGAAGCATTGCTCTTCACAGCAATGCCCACCTTCTCTCGCACGGAATACGTTAACGCTTGCTTTTGTTCTGATATTGAAGCTCGTGTTTATACTCGAGAGGACCACGCGTCGACAGCGGGCTACCCCTTTTCTTCCTGTGTCTCTCCACGAGCCGTGTTGACGGTGGATTGTAGGAGCGTAGATATCTGGATGCCAGTTATTGAATTCAGGAGACGATAGAAACATTTTATTACAAAACACACATGTACTATAATTAAAGTAAATCGTATTCCTCTCGGGCAGGAGTACTGATAATGATCGAACTTGCGCCCCACTTCGCGCAGACCAATTACACGGAGGGTAGTCGGGTCACACACCCCAAATGATACAGGGTAATTCTGGAGCAACGCCCGTCAAGGAGATGCGCTGGTACCCCGTGGCGAGGACAGACCTTCGCACTGCCTCACCCGATTTTTATGGTTTTTTTTCGGAAAAAGGTACGAATCCTGGGCCGAACGTAGCGAATTGAAGTCGACCCTCCACAGTCGAGGGTGAAGTATTCATTACAGCGTATTAAGAAACCCTTTTCTTCATCGTATCGAAAGGGAAGTGACGCCAATGGATTCCTTATGTTTTTCTGACGAAAATCATACCAAATATCATGCAAATCGGACTACTTTGACACAAGCTATTTGTACTCCCTATGTAAAAGTTGTCCGATTTATACGACATTTGTAATGATTTTCATCGGAAAACCCCAAGGAATCCATCGGCGACACTTCCATATCCATACGATAGGGAATAACGAATTGTTTTATTTCTTAAAAAGGTAGGTACAGGCTGATTCTGGTGCTGCGCCCGTCACCCCGTGGCGAGGACAACACCCCGCAGTGCCCATCGAATTTTATGGCTTTTTTCGGAAGAAGGTACGAATCCTGGGCCGAACGTAGCGAATTGAAGTCGACCCTCCGCAGTCGAGGGTGAAATATCCATTTGAGCGTATTAAGAAATTGCTTTCTTCGTCGTATCGAAAGGGAAGCGGTGCCAATGGATTCCTTATGTTTGTCTGATGAAAATCATACCAAATGTCATGCAAATCGGACTACTTTGACACAAGCTATTTGTATTTCCTATGTAAAAGTTGTCCGATTTACACGACATTTGGCATGATTTTCATCGGAAATCCCCAAGGAATCCATCCGCGACACTTCCATATCCATACGATAAAGAATAAGGAATTATTTTATTTCCTAACCAGATACAGGGTAATTAAGGAGCAGCGCCCGTGAAGGAGATGCGGCGGCCTGGTACCCCGTGGCGAGGACAACCCCTCGCAGTGTCTGACCGAATTATATGGCTTTCCACCCGCGAAGGGGTTCGAGTGCCTAATAGGGAGTGAGAAATCTTCGACTTGCGCATTTCTCATCAGATCTTTGCAAAACCGACACCTATCGATTCCTTATGTTTCGCCGATGAAGCTGACACTAAGAACGACGTAATTCGGACCATAATGAAGGAAATTCCATGGAATATCGATTTATATCATTTCAAGCTGACTTGACTTGCTTGAAAATAGTCCGATTTACATGAAATTTGGTATGATTTTAATCGACGGAACGCCAGGAATCCATTGGCGCCACTTCCCCTTCGATACGATGAAGAAAAGAAGTAAACATTTGAAATCCTGAACATTTCTCACTTCTTAATGGTATTCCAAACCCTTCGAGGGTCGAAAGCCATAAAACTCGATGGGCACTGCGGGGTGTTGTCCTCGCCACGGGGTGACAGGCGCAGCACCAGAATCAGCCTGTACCTACCTTTTTAAGAAATAAAACATTTCGTTATTCCTTATCGTATGGATATGGAAGTGTCGCCGATGGATTCCTTGAGGTTTTCCGATGAAAATCATTACAAATGTCGTGTAAATCGGACAACTTTTACATAGGGAATACAAATAGCTTGTGTCAAAGTAGTCCGATTTGCATGACATTTGGTATGATTTTCGTCAGAAAAACATGAGGAATCCATTGGCACCACTTCCCTTTCGATACGACGAAGAAAAGGGTTTCTTAATACGCTGTAATGGATAATTCACCCTCGACTGCGGAGGGTCGACTTCAATTCGCTACGTTCGGCCTAGGATTCGTACCTTTTTCCGGAAAAAAACCATAAAAATCGGGTGAGGCAATGCGAAGGTCTGTCCTCGCCACGGGGTACCAGCGCATCTCCTTGACGGGCGTTGCTCCAGAATTACCCTGTATCATTTGGGCAGTGTGTGACCCGACTACCCTCTGTGTAATTGGTCTGCGCGAAGTGGGGCGCAAGTTCGATCATTATCAGTACTCCTGCCCGAGAGGAATACGATTTACTTTAATTATAGTACATGTGTGTTTTGTAATAAAATGTTTCTATCGTCTCCTGAATTCAATAACTGGCATCCAGATATCTACGCTCCTACAATTCACCGTCAACACGGCTCGTGGAGAGACACAGGAAGAAAAGGGGTAGCCCGCTGTCGACGCGTGGTCCTCTCGAGTATAAACACGAGCTTCAATATCAGAACAAAAGCAAGCGTTAACGTATTCCGTGCGAGAGAAGGTGGGCATTGCTGTGAAGAGCAATGCTTCAAGAGAGCAGCCGTTTGTGAGGAATGCAAATCCGAATGGTTCTGATACAATCTGCTCCCTATGATTGAAATTTAGTCTAGCAACTTTCACTCCTCCTAACCTAACCAATCGAACTTGCATCCCTCCCAAAAGAACCGGCCATCCGAGCCTAGAAGCAAGTGCGAAATAAAAGTAACGGTGCGCTTCTCGATACCGCAGATGTACCTACCTAAGTAGCATTTCTGACGGAAAAAAATTGTCCAGCCTTTGGGCCTGGCGTAGACCTTTGGCAGGTAGGTATCTATTTCAAAAGGCAGTGCCACAAGTGGAGCCAGTAAAACCGTCCCCGGTCCGTGCTATACCAGACAGTTTTCTTCCAGTGAAAATCAGTAAATTTGCAAGCGCAATATCTTAAAAACCAGTGAAAATAAAGTGTATACATTAAAGCTTATTGAATTTGTCTTGGAACGCACTATCAACTCAGGTGTTCAAAAAAAATAGTTCCATTTGAAAAACCGAACTTGACCATCGTATCTTTTAAAATAATAATCGATAAAAAAATTCGTTCGCGCTAATTAATTGGCCCCCTCGAACCATGCAATTCCCTATTTTTTAAATATTTTTATCTCCTATAGTTTAGGAGAAAACCGGCTGTCCAGTCTTAGATGGGACACCCTGTATATTAACATAGCACCATACAAAAATCTTTTACATTTGGATGTTTTTGGTCGAACGTGTGTTTATTGCAAATAATTTCAAGTACTTTATTACTGTCAACTCTTATGTAACACTGTAGTAGATATTATGACGCCTCACCACAAATCCAGCGATGACAGTTGGAAATTAAAATTTTAAAATTACTTTCGTTGCATTTAGTAGTTGTTGCATTTACAAGTGCCATCGAATAGTCGGAATCAATTTTAATGGTGTTCACGTTAAGGGGGGGGGGGGGGTTCTCGTGTAACAGCCCCAAAAGTAACTGGTATTTAAGAATTTTTTTGCAAAAACCCCAACGTAACTGGTATTTAAGAATTTCTTTTGCAAAATCTGTTGGTCATATTGGATTAAACTCTTTGGGGATATAAGGAAGCATCCTTAAACTCGCAGAATTTTTTTTTTTATGTTGATCCTCCTTATTATTTATTAATTATTGTGGAATCTTATCCACCCCTTCGACGCTGTAACTCCTGTTGGCGAGATCTGTAGCACCTATCACAGACATCTGTTTGCAAAAAAGAATAAAAGTTTCTTAAAGTTAAATAATTTACTCTAGGATTGGTTTACTGTAAAGAAAAAAATTGAAAGAGTTATAGCGTTTGAAAGAAAAAGTAAGTTTTTTCCTTAGAAAATTTGTTCATATCATTCTTTATATCGACGAAAAAAGTATTATAAATAGATAGCAAAATTAAAATTTTAGGTCCAGTATCAGCGAAAATTATTTAACGGCATTAATTCAGAAAATTTTCTTCGTTTTGCAATCGGATGACTGTAACAAGTATTGACATCCCGCCAACATCGTCGAAGAGATTCCACAATAATTAATAAATTATAAGAAGGATGGACATAAAAAAAATATTTTCTGCAAGTTTGAAGACGCCTCCTTATATCTCAAAAGAGTTTAATGCAATATTAACAATAGTTTATTTAAAAAAATGCATAAATTTCGGGGGCTGTTACACGAGAATCCCCCCTTAACGCGAGCACGACGTCGAGGAGTCCGGACGCCAGGCCCATCATAAGCAGGGCTGGTGCGAGGATGGTCGGCGCCCCAATGCAAGAAAATAATTGGGGGCCCCAAATTTTTTGCACCTGTTTTCTATTTAATATGTTTTGCCTTTACGGAGTACAATAAAAAGAATTACATTAACATTTTGTTTATGCGGGAGTTGCATTCCTTTATTATTAAGCGTGCGATATAGCTTTAGCGCCCCCTTCGGCTGGCGCCCTTATGGGGCACATAACTTGCATACTGGGTTTCACCGGCCCTGATCATAAATTAGTCAAGGGCCCGATCGGACTTTAGGCTAGCAGTGTTACCGGGAAGTTGGTTCCTGTTCCCCCTCCACTACGAATAGTTTGCAGGTATCCACTTCCCGGCAACGCGAATCGCCAGCAACGACGAAGGGACTTTCCTGACTACGTACACATTACCACCACTCCTGTAGGTGTTTCCCCTCCCAAAATAAGTGACTACAGAAAATTTCGCTTAGCATCCCTATTCCTGACATGCGGAAATCAGTTTTCGAATAACCATCACTGGTAGCAGTTAGTGGAAAGTGTGTGTTTGAGAATCAATTAGTTCACCGTAGCGCCGTACCCAAGCTTGGTGCAGCACCTACTGGGCAGCAGGCGCACGGCTGATCGACGATCGATCTTAGATCGATACTCACCGTCAGGCATTGATCTAATCAACGCTCACCACGTCCATTCGATCAGCTAATCAACATTCACCACGTCTTCTCAATCAACCAATCAGATTTCCCCACGTCGGTCGATGCTCGAGAATGTTCGAGTCGACGCCGGTAACGGAAATCGGATTAGGATCTTGCTCACTCTTGTTCTTATCGAGTAGAGAGAAAGTCGTGTCAATTTTCTACTTTAACGATTTGAATATCTTTTGCGCTCACCCAGTAGTTCAAAATCACTCAGCTCATCCTGTTCATTCTTTCTCAATCATATTGTTGATATAAGTCATTATTGTACGTAGTGTGATTATCAATCGGCGGGCTCACGTGCTCACCACGTGCCGCGTGTCGTGCATTGTGTTTCATTTGGTGTAAGAGGGCTCAAGGCTCAACAAATTCATAACTTCACCGCCTTATAAGACCAGCGGTGTGATTTTAATAAACTGACCATCTAGTTTAAACAGAGTGCTTCAGTTGCACGTTTCCCACCGTTCTAACCTCACTTTCCCAGCGTGCTCAACCACACTTAACAGTTTTACAAACAGTGTGAAATACCGATGGCGGAAAAAGGCATAGAAGACATGACACCTGTAAGTACTAAAATTTTATACTATTAAATAGGATGATTCTCCCGCTGAGTTCCGTGCATTTCGACGCACAAAAATAGTTTTGATTAGAATATTCGCTTAAAAGCAATACGTGATACTTTTTAAATATTATCTTCTCTGGAATTAAACATTCGAAAGATCGAATATTGTACGCAAACATATTTTAGCGTAGGGTAACCGTACCTAATATCGCCTAGCACATGTTAAATCGCTGTTAATTGAATAATTGAAATTTTTGCATGCAATTCGTTTCAAAGTAAAGAGAAAATATTCATCTTTCATGTAGCATAAGTGAGAATCGTTGAAACCTACAAATTTTTAATTATTAATTAAAAAACGCAAGACATGCAAAAATCCGGTCCTAAAAAAAGTGTACATAATATCGCCTACTCAAGAAATATTGATTTATTGTTTCAATTCTAGAAATGTATTTTTTCTCTATTTTTGATTTCATTTTTATTACAAAAATATAGAAATACGATTTTTAAAATATTTAATTTTTTACGTTCGAATGTTCATATTCGACAAGTAAAGTTTATTTCGGTTGCTTTGCAAATTCCGTGACCCTACCTGTAATGAACATTACGTCGAAACCATTGTTCTCCGGTAGGCGGTATTGACAACAGGCATACTGCTTAGAGAAAAACGCTATTTTCATTACGAAAAATATTTGACTCGATTTCATTCCTTAAGTAAGGTAAATGTCCCAATTTCTGCTTATTTAAGAGGTTACTCGTCATCAAGAAGGTGTAAAAAATTTGTTTGTGATCAAAAGTTACAGAGTAATTGATTAATTCTTTAATAATAAATCAACCAAGTCGAAAGTTATTTAAGAAAGATATTTCAAAATGTTTAACTATTAGTAATTTGTATTTAAATACAATGCTCTAAATGTCCGTATTTCTGCTCATGAAAAATAGCGATGTACGTATTTCTACTCACCATTTGTACCAATTTCTGCTCACATAAGGTAAAAGTACCAATAAATCTTAAAAATGGACTAGAAATAAATGTCCCTTTTAACAAAAGTGTCAATATTCAGATAAATGTTACTTCTTTCTATCAAATGAGCTACTAAAAACTTGTTTTTAGTGCGTTCTTTTAATTAAATTGAGTAAAAACGCAAATAGTTATGTGTACCAGTACATGGACAATAGAATTCTGATTTGTCCCAGCGTCCCACTTTTGATTGTTAGAGATACACGAAGCCGAGGACACTAGGTCATCGGTATCCTAATATGACTGCGCGCCGGTCATGAGTATGTATGTCGACTACGCGTGTGTGCGTGCCGATGGCGTGATGTAGGTGTGTGCGCGAACCTTCGAGAACGCGACTGGGCAGACACTTCTGGTAATGGCCGCGACACGTGCGTTACGCAGTGATAACCTGTAAAGTTTCCGAGCCCATATGGTTAAACGTTTCTCTTGTTTCTTTGTCAAGTGTATGTCCCACGTGTGTAATGAATAAACTGATTTTTCTCATATTCCACGTAACAAAGTGATAGCAGAATAATCAAGGCGAATAATCGAATTGGGGAATTCCCGAATTGGGGAATAATCAAGTGCGACGAGGCTGAGAGGTTAGGAACGGCACGTGGTCAGTATAACGAACTGGATAAGGCGACGCACGATGGCCGAAGGGGCAGTAATTCCTCTCAGCAAAATAGAGCTGTTGAACGGCAAAAATTATCATGTGTGGGCATTGAAAGTGGGTGCAGTTTTAAAGGCACGCAAATTATATAGAGAAGTGATTGAAACGAATCCCCCCCCGCCGGCCGCGGATCCTGAGTCGGCTGCGGGAAAGAAAAGGGCCTTATGGGAAGGCAAGAACGATGAGGCATTCGGAATTATAGTAACGACGCTGGCAGATGCACAAGCAGGGCAATTCCTCACCGAGAGCTCGGCCAAGGATGTGTGGGAAACACTGAGAAAAGTCCACGCAGGCAACGCGGACGATCGCAGGATCGACATAGGCCTGGAATTGAAAAACATAAAAATGGGCACCAATGAGTCAGTAAACGAGTACGTCACGAGGGCAAAGAACATAGCGTCCAGGAGCGCCAGCATTGGACATCCCATCGAGGAAAGGGAGGTAACGTACCATATCGTTAGAGGTGTACTTACAAAATTTGAACAGATCGCTGCAGTACTAAGGACACAAAGGTCCCTCAAACTGGATGAAATTCAAATAGCCTTGATGGAAGAGGAGGCTCGGCTTAGCCAGGAACAAGAAACAGAACCCGCTGGAAGCAGTAAGGGGGAAAAGGCGTATCGTGCAACCAGACACCCACCGCCCAATGCATATAGTGGGTGTTACATATGTGGGAAGAAGAATCACAAGGCCAAGCAATGTTACCAGCGCCACGAGAAGGGACCGCAGAGACCCAATAGCAAAGGTAAAAACAAAAGCAATAATAGTGGACAAAACAATTTGGAAACCAAGAAAGGGGGGCCACGGAGAGAGCAAAGCAGCCTGGTGACAGACTGCAGGGAAGAGCGCACGTTCCACGCAGTGGAAAGAACTCACATGCTCTCAGCATACGCAGCGCGACAAGGAATCGAGGAATGGACACTCGACTCCGGATCGAGCTCTCACATGTCACCCAATATGGAAAGGATGTTAAACCGAAGGCCATGCGAAGCCAGCGTTGACCTCGCAGAGTACGACAGGGCACTAAGAGCAGAGGCAGTGGGTGACATCAGAGTTGAAGTGAGAGTAAAGGACAGAACAGAAACAGTCTGTATTAAGGACGTATTGCACGTACCCCAATTACGCTCAAACTTATTATCAGTGAGTAAACTGAACCAAGAAGGAATTCAAGTAACGTTTGCGAGCGGGACGGCCATCCTGAGCAATGCCAACGAAGAACCAATAGCGGAGGCAGATGAGGAAGACGGCATATTTATTCTTAAAGTAAAACCCATAGAGTCCTGTAGACTGATCACCGAAGACTGCCCTAACCCCACGATGGAGAAGACAGAAGATAGGAAGATGCGATGGCACCGACGACTCGGACACCTGTGCGAAGAATATCTGGATCAAATGAAGTCCACAGGCGCCGTCCGAAACCTCAGCTATCGACCTGGGAAATTGGGGTTGTGCGAACCCTGCGTAATGGGAAACATGTCCCAGAAACCACACCGAAAGGTGCTAAACGTCCAAGCCAAAGGCCCACTTGAGCTGATTCACATTGACGTATGTGGACCAATGCCAGTGGAGACCCGGGGAGGAAGCAAGTACCTGTTCGTGCTGGTTGATGAATACAGCAAGTACAGGGTGTTAAGAAAGTATTGTTCGCCGCTTGGAGGGGTGAATCTACACCCCCGGATCGGTGGAGATTTGCAAAAAAAATTTGCTGCAAAATTGTTTATAACATTGAAAATCAATGTTAAATTTTTTTTTTACATCAACATATTCTGTCCGGCTTAAGGAGAAAAAGTTTGAAAGGAGCCATATGTCGCAAACGAACCGTTTCGTGGGGAAAAATTGTTAAAGATTTCGCAACGATTTGAATGTATAGAGTTGCACGTAGATGCTTGGGCCCACCACCACCACTTTGCCGTTTGCCAGTATTTACTACCTGAAGGGTAGTGGCCTGGGGTGGGTAGCTCCTGGGCTCTACGCAGACACAACACGGCGTTTAAAGGGACCGAAGACTGTGCAAGGTGCATTGACCCGGCTAGGCCTGAATTAAGTGGTGTTTTCCCAACAGAAATTCGGAGTTGACTGTTTAGAATTTCTACCTATCTTTTGAATTTTTTTTATTTTTTTTATTTTTTTTATAGAGGAGGAAAATGCATTACGCATACCCAGGCAGGGTTGCCTGGATTATGTGGGACTCGCCGCTGCTAGCGGGATACCCACTAGAAACCCCCTCTTTCTTGGCCTCCTTCGTATGGCTCCCTATGCTACGGCCGGGACTGCTGATTGACAGGGGGAAAAGTTTAAAAGGAACCATATGTCGCAAACGCACCATTTGGTGGGAAAAAAATTGACTAAGTTGAATTGTGAAGGTTAGACGATATTAACTTATTAACTTACCAACGTTCTCGATGGTTCACCTCCTGCCTCTTCTTCTCACCCACAGGACACTCCCATCGTTGTTGATGGCGCGTAGCATCCGTGCCTGTCCGGTGGCTTCGATGTGACCACCGTCATTATCGAGACACTGTTGTAGTCTTGATCGCATGTTTCGGCGAACTTTTTCAAAAGTGTCCGGCGAATTCTGTATCGTTCGGAACGCTTCTTCAATTCGGTGTTTCAATTGTTCCCGCGTTTCAATTTGTCTGCCCGATCTATAGACACTGTCTTTCACGGCTCCCCACATAAAAAAATCCAGGGGATTGAGATCGGGCGAACGTGGTGGCCACAAATGAGGTGCAGGGTCGCGTGCTATCCACCGTGTGCCGAACATTCGCGGTAGGTAAGCCCTGACTGCCAGGGTGAAATGTGCTGGTGCACCATCGTACATAAAATACAGCGACCGGCGTCTGTTTGGTGGAACTACTTGGCGAAGTTGGGCTAACAAATGTCGTCGCAAAAAGCGCAAATACGTAGCACCGTTTAATCTGGGCAAATAAACAGGGCCAATAATTTGATTCCCCACAATTCCTGCCCACACATTTACTGAGAAACGTCCCTGATTAAAACGTTGGACGGTTGCATGGGGATTTGCATAGGCCCACACTCGTGTGTTTTGCCTGTTTTGCAGAGTCGCGCTTGAAAAAGTGCTTTCGTCGGTGAAAAGCACATTTTCTAGGAAGCGGTTATTCTGTCGTAATTTGCGCAGCATCCAACGACAGAAGGTACGCCGAGCAGCGTAATCACCTGGACGGAGTGCTTGGACCCTCTGAATTTTGAATGGTCGTAGTCCTTCTTCGCGTATGATACGTCGCACCGTCACGTGCGAAATACCTACGCGACGAGCAATGCCCCGGAGGCCCATTAGCGGGAAGGCACGCGCTAACGCGATCACGCGTTCTTCCGTTCTCCAAGGAACGCGAGGTCTACCTGGTCTCGGGTGATTATCCACTCCCACATTAAATTCTGCTACATTCAGCTCCGAAAAACGATGGTCGAGGCGTTGAAATTCCCGTCGGTACGGAACTCGTATTTCTTGGCCACTGTCCACTAACCATTGTCTATAAATTTCCCGGGCTAATGAATAGTCTCTGTTTGCTTCGTCAATGGCACGAAGCATTTGCCGAACGTTTCCCCCATCATGGCGACCTCTGCCTCTCAAACGTCGCTCCATGACACTCGGGTACCACGGGTAATCACTAGATATTAACTAATAACTAATAAAAGATAACTATACTAGTCACTAAACTACACTATGTAATATATGTTCCGTGTGTGTCCAATACACGCAACCACTACACGCGATGCGACGCGAAACCCGGTGTCTCAGCGATGAAGACTCTGTTTGTTTGATTTTCGCTCCTAAGTGTTTAGGAGGCGCCGAAAATCCAACTGATGGTATTTCCTTGGTGTAGGAGGCACCTTGAGCTTTGGAAATTCCTCGGTGGAGGGGGGAGCCCCCTCCTCCTTGAAGAACTAAACGAAGAAAATGCAAACATCTGGTTCCCCAAAAATTAATAGGCAATTCGATCGGTCTGAGCGTCTCGTCCAGGATGGCGGTTTATGACTGTATTGTTCTGCGAGTACGCGCCGGGGAACGGTGCGCGCGGGACCCAGGTCATCACGTGCAATCCAAGGAGCAATATGTATAAGGATTAACTCAGGGTGAAAAACGTCTAATAATGGTCATTTCGGACGAGCGCTGCGGGGTCAATGCGATTTCGAATCGGTACATACATATATATATATTACACGTGACGCAATTTTCGCGGCAGTATTGTTATAGCGTTTGAATTGGACCTACAAAGGTGGGATCTCCTAGCAGTGTGCCGGTGTAATGGAGAAGCGTGCATCTGTTTCTCCTACGCGTCTGAGGCGCGTCTGCCACAGCAGCAGCTTAGGCTACTCTAGACGCAAATGCACTGCGATGAGTGTCTGTTAAGGGGTTATACCTAGTCAGGCGGCCGAAGAGAGGCGAATGTTTGTGAATTTTTTTTTAAAAAGCGGAATCATATATTTTTACAGAACTTTTTGCACTTAAAAGAACAACATTTAAAGAGCATTCGGTCATTTTGTCGTAGAAAATATTTAGGTTTAAAATAAAGTAACAACCGACATACAAGAAGCCTTTTTAAAAATTTGATTTTGCGGTGAGCACTGCCATTCGGAACCAGATTATTTAAAATTAAAAAACAAAAAAGATTTCGTTAGTATATTAATGTATCTTCCGCCTAATGGAGGGAATTTCCGAAATATTAATTTAAAACAAAATTATTTAAAGTTGAAATCCTGATTTTTAAAGTTGAAATCCTGATTTTTTCATGCAAAAATTCACGGGAAAAAATCAGGATTTCAACTTTAAATAGCCGCAATTTTGTTTTAAATTAATATTTCGGAAATTCCCTCCATTAGGCGGAAGATACATTAATATACTAACGAAATCTTTTTTGTTTTTGGATTATAAATAATCTGGTTCCGAATGGCAGTGCTCACCGCGAAAACAAATTATTAAAAAGGTTTCTTGGATGTCGGTTGTCACTTTATTATAAACATAAATATTTTCTACGAAAAAATTACCAAATGCTCTTTAAATGTTGTTTTTTTAAGTGCAAAAAGTTCTGTAAAAATATATACTTCCGCTTTGTCAAAAAAAATTCACAAACATTCGCTTCTTGTTGGTCGCCTGACTAGGTATAACCCCTTAAAGGCATCCGCCGGTCAAAAATATCGGAAAATTTTTGTTTGCATTTTTGCATTCAACAATAGCTCAAAAATGCTCTGTTAAAATTTTGGATGGAAATTCCTAACGTTAGAGATTTTCTAGGCATTTCAGGGGAGTCACCAGTGTGACGGCTTTTAAATAGGTGTTTTTTGAAGATGGATTGCGAAGCAGGTATAATAGAGAGAAATCTAATTTTTCTTTTAATTAATAATACATTTATTAATCTAAACAAAGAATCAATTTTTTTTAATCGAATAAACGCATGGAAAATAGGGCACTCACGGGCAAGTCCCCGTCACTATAAACGAACCCGCTCGGCGCCAAACTTTAAGTAGGTTTTTTTTCAATACTGAATTTGGCAATCATCGCCCATTTGTTTCTTAACACTGCCTAACGCGATAACGACACATGCGTAATTAACCTTCCGGTACTCGCGCCTATTTGGGTCCCGCGAGCACTCGCGTCGTGCACTGAGTGCACGGTGAAGTATTATTAACCTGCGGGCAGCCTTTTTGGTTGAAAAAACCGATTTACCGTGATGTATTGTACCCAGCACCCCTATGTATTCTTCCAGCGGACATTTTTGCATAATGCTACGCACTTGTCAGGTTCAAATTCAGTTTGGAAGTGTTTCTGATTGAATGAAAACGGAAGTATGCCGCGTATCTTGCCAGCGACCGCGCCCGTGTACTCACAAGTACGCCTCCAATTGCTTTGGTTTTTGGATATGTTTTGGAGGACCGAAAAATAAGATATACGTGTTTTTTTATTTTGGACTGCTTGCATGTTTAGGGGGTGCAACCACCCCTCAAAGGTTTTCAGGTTTTCGCCTCCGTTTGTTCTGGTTTTTTTATATGTTTTAGAGGACCGAAGAATAAAATATACGTGCTTTATTATTTTTGCCTGTTTGCATGTTTAGGGGGTGAAACCACCCCTCAAATGTTTTCAGGTGTTCGCCTCCGATTGTACTGGTTTTTGGATATGTTTTATGGAATCGAAAAATAAGATACACGTGTCTCTTCATAGCGGCCCGTTTTCATATTCAGGGGGTGAAACCACCCCTCAAAATTCATAAGGGGTACAAAATTTTGTTGAGTCAAATTTCATATGGAAAAACATGTCCAACAACCAAAGCAATCGGAGATGATCACCTGAAAATTTTATACCTTGGGGGAATCTTTCACCCCCTAAACATGCAAACAGGCCTAAATAGAAAGATACCTGTTTCTTACTTCTCGGTCCTCTAAAACATACCCAAAAATCAGAGCCATCGTAGACGAACACCTGAAAATCATGTAACTTTGAGGGGTGGTTTCACCCTCTAAACATGCAAACAGGCTAAAATAAAAAAACACGTGTATCTTATTTTTCGTTCCTCTAAAGCATATCCAAAAACCAGATCAATCGGAGGTGAACACATGAAAACATTTGAGGGGTGGTTGCACCACCTAAACATGCAAACAGGCCAAAATAAAAAAACACGTATATCCTATTTTTCGATCCTCCAAAATATATCCAAAAACAAGAACAATCGGAGGCGAACACCTGAAAACCTTTGAGGGGTGGTTGCACCCCCTAAATATGCAAACAGGCTAAAATAAAAAAAGACGCGTATCTTATTTTTCGATCCTCCAAAATATATCCAAAAACCAGAACAATCGGAGGCGAACACCTGAAAACCTTTGAGGGGTGGTTGCACCCCCTAAATATGCAAACAGGCTAAAATAAAAAAACACGAGTATCTTATTTTTCTGTCCCCTAAAACATATCCAAAAACCAGAACAAACGGAGACGAACACCTGAGAACCTTTGAGAGGTGGTTGTACCCCCTAAATATGCAAACAGGCTAAAATAAAAAAACACGCGTATCTTATTTTTCTGTCCCCTAAAACGTATCCTAAAACCAGAACAAACGGAGACGAACACCTGAAAACCTTTGAGGGGTGGTTGCACCCCCTAAACATGCAAACAGGCTAAAATAAAAAAACACACGTATCTTATTTTTCTGTCCCCTAAAACATATCCAAAAACCAGAACAAACGGAGACGAACACATGAGAACCTTTGAGGGGTGGTTGCACCCCCTAAACATGCAAACAGGCTAAAATAAAAAAACACGCGTATCTTATTTTTCTGTCCCCTAAAACATATCCAAAAACCAGAACAAACGGAGACGAACACCTGAGAACCTTTGAGGGGTGGTTGCACCCCCTAAATATGCAAACAGGCTAAAATAAAAAAACACGTGTATCTTATTTTTCTGTCCCCTAAAACATATCCAAAAACCACAACAAACGGAGACGAACACCTGAGAACATTTGAGGGGTGGTTGCACCCCCTAAATATGCAAACAGGCTAAAATAAAAAAAACACGTGTATCTTATTTTTCTGTCCTCTAAAACATATCCAAAAACCAAAGCAATTGGAGGCGTACTTGTGAGTACACGGGCGCGGTCGCTGGCAAGATACGCGGCATACTATCGTTTTCATTCAATCAGAAACACTTCCAAACTGAATTTGAACCTGGCAAGTACGTAGCATTAAGCAAAAATGTCCGCTGGAAGAATACATAGGGGTGGTGGGCACAATACATCACGATAAAACGTTTTTTTCAGCCAAAAACTGACCTCCGTTCACGCGCGAGTACCGGAGGGTTAAAGGAAGACTATAATTTCCCGAAAATTTTGGTCATTTTCAAATGGCCGTATGTATCTCTGTGAAAAATGGTCGAAAAAAATATTTAAGAATCGCATCTTAACGCTTGAAGTTTCTAGTTTTCGAATCAAGAACTCAATTTTTTCATCCATTATGATACTGTTTTAACAAGCTGGAACGCAGGAAACAAAGTTTCAGTAAAAAAAAAAATTTTCCCGTAAATCCAACAAGGAGCTTTTATAGATCAAACATTTCTCTTTACTTTCCGGTTTTGGTTTTGTTTTATGATTTTTGTTGCCCGAGTTATTTGCGATCAAAGCAAAAAATATACTTTTCACTTTGAACACCTATAACTCGCAAACTCATGATCGTAGATAAATTCTCATGAGTGTTTTGGAAAGCTAAGAACGTTTCATTTCTGAAGCTTCAGTAGCAAATTTAATGAGATTTTTTTAAATCGCATTAACCCTCGTCGGGCGGCACAATTTTACAACGTTAACAGGCGGCAGAGGCACAATTCCACCCTCACATATTTTATATGAATG
The DNA here is from genome assembly GCA_947577245.1 of Andrena bucephala. Taxonomy (NCBI): domain Eukaryota; kingdom Metazoa; phylum Arthropoda; class Insecta; order Hymenoptera; family Andrenidae; genus Andrena; species Andrena bucephala. The sequence goes on along the minus strand of OX387716.1, from coordinate 16,875,584 downwards.
TTCTCACTGTCGGTATACTTTGTACGATAAATGGGCAACATTTAGTTTCAATGAAAATCAATAAAAAATATGTATTCCTAAATTTTCTTTTATAATGTAAATTATATATTCTTTACTTTTTTAATAATAAAATAACTTTATCATTAAAAAAAATCGTATTCCTTTTTTCTTGCATTATATTCATACAAAATATATGAGGGCGCAATTGTGCCGATGACGCTGTTATGGTTGCAAACCTCGACTCGACCCCGTATCTCGGAAGGGGGTAGAAATATTTTTTGTGAAATTTGGTCTATATAATCTCGACCAAAAACTTAGAGATGTCGCAAAACTTCAGCCCTCCACGGCTTCTCGAATAAAAGTTATCGCAAATTTAAAAATGCGAAAGTTACAATTGTACCTATGCCGCCTGACGAGGGTTAAATCCATTTTAAAATGACCCCCAAAATGTCATATTTCCCTTTCTTTAGAAAACATGATGCCACTCCGAGGAAAATCATGGAATCATTCAAGTGTTCACGTTTTTTGCGAGTTAAAACTACCCTTAAACACAGCGCAAAAGGACGGACCGATCAGATTTTTTTCCGTATGTCCCCGATAGTCAACCGTGCGATATGGTCTGAAAAATTGAACGATCACCTGTTTTACGTTATATTTCTCTTCAAAACCATTGTTTTTGTTCTCGCAGCTTTTAAACGAGTGTTGCACGTTTTTTTTTGTTAGTTCAATGTCATTTTAGTAAAAAGGCTTGTAAAACTCGAGATTATGCATTTGGGTGGTGATAATGCCAGTTATTATTAGTCATAAAGTTTTTGTCATTGCGAAGAGTTTGGATAAAAAAAAATTTCTTAAACTTTTTAAACCTTTTCTTTTTATTAAAATGACATTGAACTAACAAAAAAGAAACCTGCAACAATCGTTCAAAAGTCACGAGAAGAAGAAAGGGGTGTTGAAAAGACACGTAACGGAAAACAGGTGATCGTTCAATTTTTCAGACCATATCCCATGTTTGATCATCGAGGACATACGGAAAAAATGATCTGATCGGTCCGGTCTTTTGCACAGTGTTCAAGGGTAGTTTTAACTCGCAAAACACGTGAACACTTGAATGATTCCATGATTTTCCTCGAAGTGGCATCATGTTTTCTAAAAAATGGTAAATATGACATTTTGGCGGTCATTTTAAAACGGATTTAATACGATTAAAAAAAATCTCATTAAATTGGCAACTGAAACATCGGTAAGGAAACATTCTTAGCTTTCCAAAACACTCATGAAAATTTGTCTACGATCATGAGTTCGCAAGTCATAGATGTTCAAAGTGAAAAGTACCTTTTTTGCTTTCATCGCGAATAAGTCGGGCAATAAAAATCATAAAACAAAACCAAAAACGGAAAGTAAAGAGAAATGTTTAATCTATAAGAGCTCCTCGTTGGATTTACAGGGGAAAAATTGTTTTGACTCGTGCATACGATCCAGGTAGGCAAAGATTTCTAAAACTTCGTTTACTGCGCTCCAGCTTGTTAAAACAGTATCATAATGGATGAAAAAAATTGAGTCCTTGATTCGAAAACTAGAAACTTCAAGCGTTAATATGCGTTTCATAAATATTTTTTTCGACCATTTTTCACAGAGAAACATACGGCCGTTGCAAAATGATAAAAATTTTCGGGAAATTACAGTGTTCCTTTAATTTTGACACGGAGTGTATAATCTCTTTCCTATGAGCCACCTTCTCTAGCACCGAATACGTCAGCGCGTGATTTTGTGTTGATGCTCGGAAACGTGTTTATATTCGAGAGGTAAGGGATCCGCCTTTAATTCGATGGGAGGACGCAGCAGGTTGGGACCACGCGCAGTCAGCGGACTACCCCTTTTCTTTCTGTGTCTTTTCGCGAGGCTTATTGATGTTGGATGATATTTTTTAATTGCTCTGTTGGTGGCGTATTGATGTTGTGATAATACTTTTTAATTGCTCTGTTGGTGGCATCTTTGTTTCATGTGGCATTAACTAGGTAAAAACCGAACCGGCTGATCGGTCAGAGTGTCTCGCCCAGGATCGCGGTTTATGACCGTATTGTCCCGCGAGTACGCGCGGGGGAACGGTGCGCGCGGGACCCAGGTCATCACGTGCGAGTCACGGAGCAATATAAGGATTAACTCAGGGTGAAGAACGTCTAATAATGGTCAATTAGGACGAGCGATGCGGGGTCGATGAGATTTCGAATCGGTACGCACACACACACACACACATGTGTGTGTGTGTGTGTGTGTGTGTGTGTGTGTGTGTGTGTGTGTGTGTGTGTGTGTGTGTGTGTGTGTGTGTGTGTGTGTGTGTGTGTGTGTATTACACGTGGCGCAATTTTTTGCGGCAGTATTATTATGTATATCGCTTCGTCTGAATTAACCCTAAAAAGGTGGGATCTCCTAGCAGTGTGCCGGTGTAATGGGGAAGCATGCATCTGTTTCTCCTACACGTCTGACGCGCGTCTGCCTCAGCAGCAGCTTAGGCTACTCTAGACGCAAATGCACTGCGATGAGTGTCTGTTAAAGGCGGAATCTCCTAGCCTACGTCTGCGCATATGTAATAGGTGGAAAGTTGCCGCCGTTTCAAAGGAAGAATCTCTTTCATATGAGCCACCTTCTCTCGCACCGAATCTGTCAGCGCGTGCTTTTGTGTTGATATTCGCAAACCTGTTTATATTCGAGGGATAAGGGATCCGCCTTTAATTTGAGGCGAGGACGCAGGAGGTAGGGACCACGCGCAATCAGCGGACTACCCCTTTTCTTGCTGTGTCTCTTCGCGAGGCGTATCAATGATGGATGATACTTTTTAATTGCTCTGTTGGTGGCATCTTCCTTACATCTGGCATATTTAGGTAAAAACTGAACCGGCTGATCGGCCAGAACGTCTATCCCAGGACGGTTTATGATCGTATGGTTCCGTGAGTCGGCGATAGACAACGGTACGGGCAATCAACAGATTAACTCAGTGCGAAGAAAGTCGAAACCCCTACCGAAACCGGCAGGATGTCGATTGTCCCTGTTTGACATTCGGTGGACAAATGCTCCCCGGCGAACGCTTCGAAAACAAGCAATTGCCTGCCATAAACGAATGGAGAAATTTCGCATCGAAAAATTCTAAATCACAGGTTGTAAAAAATAATTGGAATTTCCGCCGCGCTCTGAGCCCGCGGCATCAACCAACATCTGGCATCAAATAGAATCATAAAAGACGCTAGTCAAGCAAGAACGCGAAAACGCAGGCCCAAATCTGACACACCGTCGAAAGGACAAAAGACACACCCTTAACCAACCATCACCCCCGTTAAAAGACATAAACGCGCGAAGATTAAGGATTACACGGGAAATACCCAAAACACTCAGCGAAGGTACCAGGCCAAAAACATTTAGTCAAGCGTTTATGTCTTTTAACGGGGGTCTTCGCGCGAGGGCGGTGCTTGTGGGCGGTGCACTCGTTGGATGATGGTTGATTAAGGGTGTGTCTTTTGTCCTTTCGACGGTGTGTCAGATTTGGGCCTGCGTTTTCGCGTTCTTGCTTGACTAGCGTCTTTTATGATTCTATTTGATGCCAGATGTTGGTTGATGCCGCGGGCTCAGAGCGCGGCGGAAATTCCAATTATTTTTTACAACCTGTGATTTAGAATTTTTCGATGCGAAATTTCTCCATTCGTTTATGGCAGGCAATTGCTTGTTTTCGAAGCGTTCGCCGGGGAGCATTTGTCCACCGAATGTCAAACAGGGACAATCGACATCCTGCCGGTTTCGGTAGGGGTTTCGACTTTCTTCGCACTGAGTTAATCTGTTGATTGCCCGTACCGTTGTCTATCGCCGACTCACGGAACCATACGATCATAAACCGTCCTGGGATAGACGTTCTGGCCGATCAGCCGGTTCAGTTTTTACCTAAATATGCCAGATGTAAGGAAGATGCCACCAACAGAGCAATTAAAAAGTATCATCCATCATTGATACGCCTCGCGAAGAGACACAGCAAGAAAAGGGGTAGTCCGCTGATTGCGCGTGGTCCCTACCTCCTGCGTCCTCGCCTCAAATTAAAGGCGGATCCCTTATCCCTCGAATATAAACAGGTTTGCGAATATCAACACAAAAGCACGCGCTGACAGATTCGGTGCGAGAGAAGGTGGCTCATATGAAAGAGATTCTTCCTTTGAAACGGCGGCAACTTTCCACCTATTACATATGCGCAGACGTAGGCTAGGAGATTCCGCCTTTAACAGACACTCATCGCAGTGCATTTGCGTCTAGAGTAGCCTAAGCTGCTGCTGAGGCAGACGCGCGTCAGACGTGTAGGAGAAACAGATGCATGCTTCCCCATTACACCGGCACACTGCTAGGAGATCCCACCTTTTTAGGGTTAATTCAGACGAAGCGATATACATAATAATACGGCCGCAAAAAATTGCGCCACGTGTAATACACACACACACACACACACACACACACACACACACACACACACACACACACACACACACACACACACACACACACACACACACACACACACACACATGTGTGTGTGTGTGTGTGCGTACCGATTCGAAATCTCATCGACCCCGCATCGCTCGTCCTAATTGACCATTATTAGACGTTCTTCACCCTGAGTTAATCCTTATATTGCTCCGTGACTCGCACGTGATGACCTGGGTCCCGCGCGCACCGTTCCCCCGCGCGTACTCGCGGGACAATACGGTCATAAACCGCGATCCTGGGCGAGACACTCTGACCGATCAGCCGGTTCGGTTTTTACCTAGTTAATGCCACATGAAACAAAGATGCCACCAACAGAGCAATTAAAAAGTATTATCACAACATCAATACGCCACCAACAGAGCAATTAAAAAATATCATCCAACATCAATAAGCCTCGCGAAAAGACACAGAAAGAAAAGGGGTAGTCCGCTGACTGCGCGTGGTCCCAACCTGCTGCGTCCTCCCATCGAATTAAAGGCGGATCCCTTACCTCTCGAATATAAACACGTTTCCGAGCATCAACACAAAATCACGCGCTGACGTATTCGGTGCTAGAGAAGGTGGCTCATAGGAAAGAGATTATACACTCCGTGTCAAAATTAAAGGAACACTGTAATTTCCCGAAAATTTTTATCATTTTGCAACGGCCGTATGTTTCTCTGTGAAAAATGGTCGAAAAAAATATTTATGAAACGCATATTAACGCTTGAAGTTTCTAGTTTTCGAATCAAGGACTCAATTTTTTTCATCCATTATGATACTGTTTTAACAAGCTGGAGCGCAGTAAACGAAGTTTTAGAAATCTTTGCCTACCTGGATCGTATGCACGAGTCAAAACAATTTTTCCCCTGTAAATCCAACGAGGAGCTCTTATAGATTAAACATTTCTCTTTACTTTCCGTTTTTGGTTTTGTTTTATGATTTTTATTGCCCGACTTATTCGCGATGAAAGCAAAAAAGGTACTTTTCACTTTGAACATCTATGACTTGCGAACTCATGATCGTAGACAAATTTTCATGAGTGTTTTGGAAAGCTAAGAATGTTTCCTTACCGATGTTTCAGTTGCCAATTTAATGAGATTTTTTTTAATCGTATTAAATCCGTTTTAAAATGACCGCCAAAATGTCATATTTACCATTTTTTAGAAAACATGATGCCACTTCGAGGAAAATCATGGAATCATTCAAGTGTTCACGTGTTTTGCGAGTTAAAACTACCCTTGAACACTGTGCAAAAGACCGGACCGATCAGATCATTTTTTCCGTATGTCCTCGATGATCAAACATGGGATATGGTCTGAAAAATTGAACGATCACCTGTTTTCCGTTACGTGTCTTTTCAACACCCCTTTCTTCTTCTCGTGACTTTTGAACGATTGTTGCAGGTTTCTTTTTTGTTAGTTCAATGTCATTTTAATAAAAAGAAAAGGTTTAAAAAGTTTAAGAAATTTTTTTTTATCCAAACTCTTCGCAATGACAAAAACTTTATGACTAATAATAACTGGCATTATCACCACCCAAATGCATAATCTCGAGTTTTACAAGCCTTTTTACTAAAATGACATTGAACTAACAAAAAAAAACGTGCAACACTCGTTTAAAAGCTGCGAGAACAAAAACAATGGTTTTGAAGAGAAATATAACGTAAAACAGGTGATCGTTCAATTTTTCAGACCATATCGCACGGTTGACTATCGGGGACATACGGAAAAAAATCTGATCGGTCCGTCCTTTTGCGCTGTGTTTAAGGGTAGTTTTAACTCGCAAAAAACGTGAACACTTGAATGATTCCATGATTTTCCTCGGAGTGGCATCATGTTTTCTAAAGAAAGGGAAATATGACATTTTGGGGGTCATTTTAAAATGGATTTAACCCTCGTCAGGCGGCATAGGTACAATTGTAACTTTCGCATTTTTAAATTTGCGATAACTTTTATTCGAGAAGCCGTGGAGGGCTGAAGTTTTGCGACATCTCTAAGTTTTTGGTCGAGATTATATAGACCAAATTTCAGAAAAATATTTCTACCCCCTTCCGAGATACGGGGTCGAGTCGAGGTTTGCAACCATAACAGCGTCATCGGCACAATTGCGCCCTCATATATTTTGTATGAATATAATGCAAGAAAAAAGGAATACGATTTTTTTTAATGATAAAGTTATTTTATTATTAAAAAAGTAAAGCATATATATTTTACATTATAAAAGAAAATTTAGGAATACATATTTTTTATTGATTTTCATTGAAACTAAATGTTGCCCATTTATCGTACAAAGTATACCGACAGTGAGAATATTCATATAAAATATGTGAGGGTGGAATTGTGCCTCTGCCGCCTGTTAACGTTGTAAAATTGTGCCGCCCGACGAGGGTTAATGCGATTTAAAAAAGTCTCATTAAATTTGCTACTGAAGCTTCAGAAATGAAACGTTCTTAGCTTTCCAAAACACTCATGAGAATTTATCTACGATCATGAGTTTGCGAGTTATAGGTGTTCAAAGTGAAAAGTATATTTTTTGCTTTGATCGCAAATAACTCGGGCAACAAAAATCATAAAACAAAACCAAAAACGGAAAGTAAAGAGAAATGTTTGATCTATAAAAGCTCCTTGTTGGATTTACGGGAAAATTTTTTTTTTTACTGAAACTTTGTTTCCTGCGTTCCAGCTTGTTAAAACAGTATCATAATGGATGAAAAAATTGAGTTCTTGATTCGAAAACTAGAAACTTCAAGCGTTAAGATGCGATTCTTAAATATTTTTTTCGACCATTTTTCACAGAGATACATACGGCCATTTGAAAATGACCAAAATTTTCGTGAAATTATAGTCTTCCTTTAACCCTCCGGTACTCGCGCGTGAACGGAGGTCAGTTTTTGGCTGAAAAAAACGTTTTATCGTGATGTATTGTGCCCAGCACCCCTATGTATTCTTCCAGCGGACATTTTTGCTTAATGCTACGTACTTGCCAGGTTCAAATTCAGTTTGGAAGTGTTTCTGATTGAATGAAAACGATAGTATGCCGCGTATCTTGCCAGCGACCGCGCCCGTGTACTCACAAGTACGCCTCCAATTGCTTTGGTTTTTGGATATGTTTTAGAGGACAGAAAAATAAGATACACGTGTTTTTTTTATTTTAGCCTGTTTGCATATTTAGGGGGTGCAACCACCCCTCAAATGTTCTCAGGTGTTCGTCTCCGTTTGTTGTGGTTTTTGGATATGTTTTAGGGGACAGAAAAATAAGATACACGTGTTTTTTTATTTTAGCCTGTTTGCATATTTAGGGGGTGCAACCACCCCTCAAAGGTTCTCAGGTGTTCGTCTCCGTTTGTTCTGGTTTTTGGATATGTTTTAGGGGACAGAAAAATAAGATACGCGTGTTTTTTTATTTTAGCCTGTTTGCATGTTTAGGGGGTGCAACCACCCCTCAAAGGTTCTCATGTGTTCGTCTCCGTTTGTTCTGGTTTTTGGATATGTTTTAGGGGACAGAAAAATAAGATACGTGTGTTTTTTTATTTTAGCCTGTTTGCATGTTTAGGGGGTGCAACCACCCCTCAAAGGTTTTCAGGTGTTCGTCTCCGTTTGTTCTGGTTTTAGGATACGTTTTAGGGGACAGAAAAATAAGATACGCGTGTTTTTTTATTTTAGCCTGTTTGCATATTTAGGGGGTACAACCACCTCTCAAAGGTTCTCAGGTGTTCGTCTCCGTTTGTTCTGGTTTTTGGATATGTTTTAGGGGACAGAAAAATAAGATACTCGTGTTTTTTTATTTTAGCCTGTTTGCATATTTAGGGGGTGCAACCACCCCTCAAAGGTTTTCAGGTGTTCGCCTCCGATTGTTCTGGTTTTTGGATATATTTTGGAGGATCGAAAAATAAGATACGCGTCTTTTTTTATTTTAGCCTGTTTGCATATTTAGGGGGTGCAACCACCCCTCAAAGGTTTTCAGGTGTTCGCCTCCGATTGTTCTTGTTTTTGGATATATTTTGGAGGATCGAAAAATAGGATATACGTGTTTTTTTATTTTGGCCTGTTTGCATGTTTAGGTGGTGCAACCACCCCTCAAATGTTTTCATGTGTTCACCTCCGATTGATCTGGTTTTTGGATATGCTTTAGAGGAACGAAAAATAAGATACACGTGTTTTTTTATTTTAGCCTGTTTGCATGTTTAGAGGGTGAAACCACCCCTCAAAGTTACATGATTTTCAGGTGTTCGTCTACGATGGCTCTGATTTTTGGGTATGTTTTAGAGGACCGAGAAGTAAGAAACAGGTATCTTTCTATTTAGGCCTGTTTGCATGTTTAGGGGGTGAAAGATTCCCCCAAGGTATAAAATTTTCAGGTGATCATCTCCGATTGCTTTGGTTGTTGGACATGTTTTTCCATATGAAATTTGACTCAACAAAATTTTGTACCCCTTATGAATTTTGAGGGGTGGTTTCACCCCCTGAATATGAAAACGGGCCGCTATGAAGAGACACGTGTATCTTATTTTTCGATTCCATAAAACATATCCAAAAACCAGTACAATCGGAGGCGAACACCTGAAAACATTTGAGGGGTGGTTTCACCCCCTAAACATGCAAACAGGCAAAAATAATAAAGCACGTATATTTTATTCTTCGGTCCTCTAAAACATATAAAAAAACCAGAACAAACGGAGGCGAAAACCTGAAAACCTTTGAGGGGTGGTTGCACCCCCTAAACATGCAAGCAGTCCAAAATAAAAAAACACGTATATCTTATTTTTCGGTCCTCCAAAACATATCCAAAAACCAAAGCAATTGGAGGCGTACTTGTGAGTACACGGGCGCGGTCGCTGGCAAGATACGCGGCATACTTCCGTTTTCATTCAATCAGAAACACTTCCAAACTGAATTTGAACCTGACAAGTGCGTAGCATTATGCAAAAATGTCCGCTGGAAGAATACATAGGGGTGCTGGGTACAATACATCACGGTAAATCGGTTTTTTCAACCAAAAAGGCTGCCCGCAGGTTAATAATACTTCACCGTGCACTCAGTGCACGACGCGAGTGCTCGCGGGACCCAAATAGGCGCGAGTACCGGAAGGTTAATTACGCATGTGTCGTTATCGCGTTAGGCAGTGTTAAGAAACAAATGGGCGATGATTGCCAAATTCAGTATTGAAAAAAAACCTACTTAAAGTTTGGCGCCGAGCGGGTTCGTTTATAGTGACGGGGACTTGCCCGTGAGTGCCCTATTTTCCATGCGTTTATTCGATTAAAAAAAATTGATTCTTTGTTTAGATTAATAAATGTATTATTAATTAAAAGAAAAATTAGATTTCTCTCTATTATACCTGCTTCGCAATCCATCTTCAAAAAACACCTATTTAAAAGCCGTCACACTGGTGACTCCCCTGAAATGCCTAGAAAATCTCTAACGTTAGGAATTTCCATCCAAAATTTTAACAGAGCATTTTTGAGCTATTGTTGAATGCAAAAATGCAAACAAAAATTTTCCGATATTTTTGACCGGCGGATGCCTTTAAGGGGTTATACCTAGTCAGGCGACCAACAAGAAGCGAATGTTTGTGAATTTTTTTTGACAAAGCGGAAGTATATATTTTTACAGAACTTTTTGCACTTAAAAAAACAACATTTAAAGAGCATTTGGTAATTTTTTCGTAGAAAATATTTATGTTTATAATAAAGTGACAACCGACATCCAAGAAACCTTTTTAATAATTTGTTTTCGCGGAAATATTAATTTAAAACAAAATTGCGGCTATTTAAAGTTGAAATCCTGATTTTTTCCCGTGAATTTTTGCATGAAAAAATCAGGATTTCAACTTTAAAAATCAGGATTTCAACTTTAAATAATTTTGTTTTAAATTAATATTTCGGAAATTCCCTCCATTAGGCGGAAGATACATTAATATACTAACGAAATCTTTTTTGTTTTTTAATTTTAAATAATCTGGTTCCGAATGGCAGTGCTCACCGCAAAATCAAATTTTTAAAAAGGCTTCTTGTATGTCGGTTGTTACTTTATTTTAAACCTAAATATTTTCTACGACAAAATGACCGAATGCTCTTTAAATGTTGTTCTTTTAAGTGCAAAAAGTTCTGTAAAAATATATGATTCCGCTTTTTAAAAAAAAATTCACAAACATTCGCCTCTCTTCGGCCGCCTGACTAGGTATAACCCCTTAACAGACACTCATCGCAGTGCATTTGCGTCTAGAGTAGCCTAAGCTGCTGCTGTGGCAGACGCGCCTCAGACGCGTAGGAGAAACAGATGCACGCTTCTCCATTACACCGGCACACTGCTAGGAGATCCCACCTTTGTAGGTCCAATTCAAACGCTATAACAATACTGCCGCGAAAATTGCGTCACGTGTAATATATATATATGTATGTACCGATTCGAAATCGCATTGACCCCGCAGCGCTCGTCCGAAATGACCATTATTAGACGTTTTTCACCCTGAGTTAATCCTTATACATATTGCTCCTTGGATTGCACGTGATGACCTGGGTCCCGCGCGCACCGTTCCCCGGCGCGTACTCGCAGAACAATACAGTCATAAACCGCCATCCTGGACGAGACGCTCAGACCGATCGAATTGCCTATTAATTTTTGGGGAACCAGATGTTTGCATTTTCTTCGTTTAGTTCTTCAAGGAGGAGGGGGCTCCCCCCTCCACCGAGGAATTTCCAAAGCTCAAGGTGCCTCCTACACCAAGGAAATACCATCAGTTGGATTTTCGGCGCCTCCTAAACACTTAGGAGCGAAAATCAAACAAACAGAGTCTTCATCGCTGAGACACCGGGTTTCGCGTCGCATCGCGTGTAGTGGTTGCGTGTATTGGACACACACGGAACATATATTACATAGTGTAGTTTAGTGACTAGTATAGTTATCTTTTATTAGTTATTAGTTAATATCTAGTGATTACCCGTGGTACCCGAGTGTCATGGAGCGACGTTTGAGAGGCAGAGGTCGCCATGATGGGGGAAACGTTCGGCAAATGCTTCGTGCCATTGACGAAGCAAACAGAGACTATTCATTAGCCCGGGAAATTTATAGACAATGGTTAGTGGACAGTGGCCAAGAAATACGAGTTCCGTACCGACGGGAATTTCAACGCCTCGACCATCGTTTTTCGGAGCTGAATGTAGCAGAATTTAATGTGGGAGTGGATAATCACCCGAGACCAGGTAGACCTCGCGTTCCTTGGAGAACGGAAGAACGCGTGATCGCGTTAGCGCGTGCCTTCCCGCTAATGGGCCTCCGGGGCATTGCTCGTCGCGTAGGTATTTCGCACGTGACGGTGCGACGTATCATACGCGAAGAAGGACTACGACCATTCAAAATTCAGAGGGTCCAAGCACTCCGTCCAGGTGATTACGCTGCTCGGCGTACCTTCTGTCGTTGGATGCTGCGCAAATTACGACAGAATAACCGCTTCCTAGAAAATGTGCTTTTCACCGACGAAAGCACTTTTTCAAGCGCGACTCTGCAAAACAGGCAAAACACACGAGTGTGGGCCTATGCAAATCCCCATGCAACCGTCCAACGTTTTAATCAGGGACGTTTCTCAGTAAATGTGTGGGCAGGAATTGTGGGGAATCAAATTATTGGCCCTGTTTATTTGCCCAGATTAAACGGTGCTACGTATTTGCGCTTTTTGCGACGACATTTGTTAGCCCAACTTCGCCAAGTAGTTCCACCAAACAGACGCCGGTCGCTGTATTTTATGTACGATGGTGCACCAGCACATTTCACCCTGGCAGTCAGGGCTTACCTACCGCGAATGTTCGGCACACGGTGGATAGCACGCGACCCTGCACCTCATTTGTGGCCACCACGTTCGCCCGATCTCAATCCCCTGGATTTTTTTATGTGGGGAGCCGTGAAAGACAGTGTCTATAGATCGGGCAGACAAATTGAAACGCGGGAACAATTGAAACACCGAATTGAAGAAGCGTTCCGAACGATACAGAATTCGCCGGACACTTTTGAAAAAGTTCGCCGAAACATGCGATCAAGACTACAACAGTGTCTCGATAATGACGGTGGTCACATCGAAGCCACCGGACAGGCACGGATGCTACGCGCCATCAACAACGATGGGAGTGTCCTGTGGGTGAGAAGAAGAGGCAGGAGGTGAACCATCGAGAACGTTGGTAAGTTAATAAGTTAATATCGTCTAACCTTCACAATTCAACTTAGTCAATTTTTTTCCCACCAAATGGTGCGTTTGCGACATATGGTTCCTTTTAAACTTTTCCCCCTGTCAATCAGCAGTCCCGGCCGTAGCATAGGGAGCCATACGAAGGAGGCCAAGAAAGAGGGGGTTTCTAGTGGGTATCCCGCTAGCAGCGGCGAGTCCCACATAATCCAGGCAACCCTGCCTGGGTATGCGTAATGCATTTTCCTCCTCTATAAAAAAAATAAAAAAAATAAAAAAAATTCAAAAGATAGGTAGAAATTCTAAACAGTCAACTCCGAATTTCTGTTGGGAAAACACCACTTAATTCAGGCCTAGCCGGGTCAATGCACCTTGCACAGTCTTCGGTCCCTTTAAACGCCGTGTTGTGTCTGCGTAGAGCCCAGGAGCTACCCACCCCAGGCCACTACCCTTCAGGTAGTAAATACTGGCAAACGGCAAAGTGGTGGTGGTGGGCCCAAGCATCTACGTGCAACTCTATACATTCAAATCGTTGCGAAATCTTTAACAATTTTTCCCCACGAAACGGTTCGTTTGCGACATATGGCTCCTTTCAAACTTTTTCTCCTTAAGCCGGACAGAATATGTTGATGTAAAAAAAAAATTTAACATTGATTTTCAATGTTATAAACAATTTTGCAGCAAATTTTTTTTGCAAATCTCCACCGATCCGGGGGTGTAGATTCACCCCTCCAAGCGGCGAACAATACTTTCTTAACACCCTGTACTTGCTGTATTCATCAACCAGCACGAACAGGTACTTGCTTCCTCCCCGGGTCTCCACTGGCATTGGTCCACATACGTCAATGTGAATCAGCTCAAGTGGGCCTTTGGCTTGGACGTTTAGCACCTTTCGGTGTGGTTTCTGGGACATGTTTCCCATTACGCAGGGTTCGCACAACCCCAATTTCCCAGGTCGATAGCTGAGGTTTCGGACGGCGCCTGTGGACTTCATTTGATCCAGATATTCTTCGCACAGGTGTCCGAGTCGTCGGTGCCATCGCATCTTCCTATCTTCTGTCTTCTCCATCGTGGGGTTAGGGCAGTCTTCGGTGATCAGTCTACAGGACTCTATGGGTTTTACTTTAAGAATAAATATGCCGTCTTCCTCATCTGCCTCCGCTATTGGTTCTTCGTTGGCATTGCTCAGGATGGCCGTCCCGCTCGCAAACGTTACTTGAATTCCTTCTTGGTTCAGTTTACTCACTGATAATAAGTTTGAGCGTAATTGGGGTACGTGCAATACGTCCTTAATACAGACTGTTTCTGTTCTGTCCTTTACTCTCACTTCAACTCTGATGTCACCCACTGCCTCTGCTCTTAGTGCCCTGTCGTACTCTGCGAGGTCAACGCTGGCTTCGCATGGCCTTCGGTTTAACATCCTTTCCATATTGGGTGACATGTGAGAGCTCGATCCGGAGTCGAGTGTCCATTCCTCGATTCCTTGTCGCGCTGCGTATGCTGAGAGCATGTGAGTTCTTTCCACTGCGTGGAACGTGCGCTCTTCCCTGCAGTCTGTCACCAGGCTGCTTTGCTCTCTCCGTGGCCCCCCTTTCTTGGTTTCCAAATTGTTTTGTCCACTATTATTGCTTTTGTTTTTACCTTTGCTATTGGGTCTCTGCGGTCCCTTCTCGTGGCGCTGGTAACATTGCTTGGCCTTGTGATTCTTCTTCCCACATATGTAACACCCACTATATGCATTGGGCGGTGGGTGTCTGGTTGCACGATACGCCTTTTCCCCCTTACTGCTTCCAGCGGGTTCTGTTTCTTGTTCCTGGCTAAGCCGAGCCTCCTCTTCCATCAAGGCTATTTGAATTTCATCCAGTTTGAGGGACCTTTGTGTCCTTAGTACTGCAGCGATCTGTTCAAATTTTGTAAGTACACCTCTAACGATATGGTACGTTACCTCCCTTTCCTCGATGGGATGTCCAATGCTGGCGCTCCTGGACGCTATGTTCTTTGCCCTCGTGACGTACTCGTTTACTGACTCATTGGTGCCCATTTTTATGTTTTTCAATTCCAGGCCTATGTCGATCCTGCGATCGTCCGCGTTGCCTGCGTGGACTTTTCTCAGTGTTTCCCACACATCCTTGGCCGAGCTCTCGGTGAGGAATTGCCCTGCTTGTGCATCTGCCAGCGTCGTTACTATAATTCCGAATGCCTCATCGTTCTTGCCTTCCCATAAGGCCCTTTTCTTTCCCGCAGCCGACTCAGGATCCGCGGCCGGCGGGGGGGGATTCGTTTCAATCACTTCTCTATATAATTTGCGTGCCTTTAAAACTGCACCCACTTTCAATGCCCACACATGATAATTTTTGCCGTTCAACAGCTCTATTTTGCTGAGAGGAATTACTGCCCCTTCGGCCATCGTGCGTCGCCTTATCCAGTTCGTTATACTGACCACGTGCCGTTCCTAACCTCTCAGCCTCGTCGCACTTGATTATTCCCCAATTCGGGAATTCCCCAATTCGATTATTCGCCTTGATTATTCTGCTATCACTTTGTTACGTGGAATATGAGAAAAATCAGTTTATTCATTACACACGTGGGACATACACTTGACAAAGAAACAAGAGAAACGTTTAACCATATGGGCTCGGAAACTTTACAGGTTATCACTGCGTAACGCACGTGTCGCGGCCATTACCAGAAGTGTCTGCCCAGTCGCGTTCTCGAAGGTTCGCGCACACACCTACATCACGCCATCGGCACGCACACACGCGTAGTCGACATACATACTCATGACCGGCGCGCAGTCATATTAGGATACCGATGACCTAGTGTCCTCGGCTTCGTGTATCTCTAACAATCAAAAGTGGGACGCTGGGACAAATCAGAATTCTATTGTCCATGTACTGGTACACATAACTATTTGCGTTTTTACTCAATTTAATTAAAAGAACGCACTAAAAACAAGTTTTTAGTAGCTCATTTGATAGAAAGAAGTAACATTTATCTGAATATTGACACTTTTGTTAAAAGGGACATTTATTTCTAGTCCATTTTTAAGATTTATTGGTACTTTTACCTTATGTGAGCAGAAATTGGTACAAATGGTGAGTAGAAATACGTACATCGCTATTTTTCATGAGCAGAAATACGGACATTTAGAGCATTGTATTTAAATACAAATTACTAATAGTTAAACATTTTGAAATATCTTTCTTAAATAACTTTCGACTTGGTTGATTTATTATTAAAGAATTAATCAATTACTCTGTAACTTTTGATCACAAACAAATTTTTTACACCTTCTTGATGACGAGTAACCTCTTAAATAAGCAGAAATTGGGACATTTACCTTACTTAAGGAATGAAATCGAGTCAAATATTTTTCGTAATGAAAATAGCGTTTTTCTCTAAGCAGTATGCCTGTTGTCAATACCGCCTACCGGAGAACAATGGTTTCGACGTAATGTTCATTACAGGTAGGGTCACGGAATTTGCAAAGCAACCGAAATAAACTTTACTTGTCGAATATGAACATTCGAACGTAAAAAATTAAATATTTTAAAAATCGTATTTCTATATTTTTGTAATAAAAATGAAATCAAAAATAGAGAAAAAATACATTTCTAGAATTGAAACAATAAATCAATATTTCTTGAGTAGGCGATATTATGTACACTTTTTTTAGGACCGGATTTTTGCATGTCTTGCGTTTTTTAATTAATAATTAAAAATTTGTAGGTTTCAACGATTCTCACTTATGCTACATGAAAGATGAATATTTTCTCTTTACTTTGAAACGAATTGCATGCAAAAATTTCAATTATTCAATTAACAGCGATTTAACATGTGCTAGGCGATATTAGGTACGGTTACCCTACGCTAAAATATGTTTGCGTACAATATTCGATCTTTCGAATGTTTAATTCCAGAGAAGATAATATTTAAAAAGTATCACGTATTGCTTTTAAGCGAATATTCTAATCAAAACTATTTTTGTGCGTCGAAATGCACGGAACTCAGCGGGAGAATCATCCTATTTAATAGTATAAAATTTTAGTACTTACAGGTGTCATGTCTTCTATGCCTTTTTCCGCCATCGGTATTTCACACTGTTTGTAAAACTGTTAAGTGTGGTTGAGCACGCTGGGAAAGTGAGGTTAGAACGGTGGGAAACGTGCAACTGAAGCACTCTGTTTAAACTAGATGGTCAGTTTATTAAAATCACACCGCTGGTCTTATAAGGCGGTGAAGTTATGAATTTGTTGAGCCTTGAGCCCTCTTACACCAAATGAAACACAATGCACGACACGCGGCACGTGGTGAGCACGTGAGCCCGCCGATTGATAATCACACTACGTACAATAATGACTTATATCAACAATATGATTGAGAAAGAATGAACAGGATGAGCTGAGTGATTTTGAACTACTGGGTGAGCGCAAAAGATATTCAAATCGTTAAAGTAGAAAATTGACACGACTTTCTCTCTACTCGATAAGAACAAGAGTGAGCAAGATCCTAATCCGATTTCCGTTACCGGCGTCGACTCGAACATTCTCGAGCATCGACCGACGTGGGGAAATCTGATTGGTTGATTGAGAAGACGTGGTGAATGTTGATTAGCTGATCGAATGGACGTGGTGAGCGTTGATTAGATCAATGCCTGACGGTGAGTATCGATCTAAGATCGATCGTCGATCAGCCGTGCGCCTGCTGCCCAGTAGGTGCTGCACCAAGCTTGGGTACGGCGCTACGGTGAACTAATTGATTCTCAAACACACACTTTCCACTAACTGCTACCAGTGATGGTTATTCGAAAACTGATTTCCGCATGTCAGGAATAGGGATGCTAAGCGAAATTTTCTGTAGTCACTTATTTTGGGAGGGGAAACACCTACAGGAGTGGTGGTAATGTGTACGTAGTCAGGAAAGTCCCTTCGTCGTTGCTGGCGATTCGCGTTGCCGGGAAGTGGATACCTGCAAACTATTCGTAGTGGAGGGGGAACAGGAACCAACTTCCCGGTAACACTGCTAGCCTAAAGTCCGATCGGGCCCTTGACTAATTTATGATCAGGGCCGGTGAAACCCAGTATGCAAGTTATGTGCCCCATAAGGGCGCCAGCCGAAGGGGGCGCTAAAGCTATATCGCACGCTTAATAATAAAGGAATGCAACTCCCGCATAAACAAAATGTTAATGTAATTCTTTTTATTGTACTCCGTAAAGGCAAAACATATTAAATAGAAAACAGGTGCAAAAAATTTGGGGCCCCCAATTATTTTCTTGCATTGGGGCGCCGACCATCCTCGCACCAGCCCTGCTTATGATGGGCCTGGCGTCCGGACTCCTCGACGTCGTGCTCGCGTTAAGGGGGGATTCTCGTGTAACAGCCCCCGAAATTTATGCATTTTTTTAAATAAACTATTGTTAATATTGCATTAAACTCTTTTGAGATATAAGGAGGCGTCTTCAAACTTGCAGAAAATATTTTTTTTATGTCCATCCTTCTTATAATTTATTAATTATTGTGGAATCTCTTCGACGATGTTGGCGGGATGTCAATACTTGTTACAGTCATCCGATTGCAAAACGAAGAAAATTTTCTGAATTAATGCCGTTAAATAATTTTCGCTGATACTGGACCTAAAATTTTAATTTTGCTATCTATTTATAATACTTTTTTCGTCGATATAAAGAATGATATGAACAAATTTTCTAAGGAAAAAACTTACTTTTTCTTTCAAACGCTATAACTCTTTCAATTTTTTTCTTTACAGTAAACCAATCCTAGAGTAAATTATTTAACTTTAAGAAACTTTTATTCTTTTTTGCAAACAGATGTCTGTGATAGGTGCTACAGATCTCGCCAACAGGAGTTACAGCGTCGAAGGGGTGGATAAGATTCCACAATAATTAATAAATAATAAGGAGGATCAACATAAAAAAAAAAATTCTGCGAGTTTAAGGATGCTTCCTTATATCCCCAAAGAGTTTAATCCAATATGACCAACAGATTTTGCAAAAGAAATTCTTAAATACCAGTTACGTTGGGGTTTTTGCAAAAAAATTCTTAAATACCAGTTACTTTTGGGGCTGTTACACGAGAACCCCCCCCCCCCCCCCTTAACGTGAACACCATTAAAATTGATTCCGACTATTCGATGGCACTTGTAAATGCAACAACTACTAAATGCAACGAAAGTAATTTTAAAATTTTAATTTCCAACTGTCATCGCTGGATTTGTGGTGAGGCGTCATAATATCTACTACAGTGTTACATAAGAGTTGACAGTAATAAAGTACTTGAAATTATTTGCAATAAACACACGTTCGACCAAAAACATCCAAATGTAAAAGATTTTTGTATGGTGCTATGTTAATATACAGGGTGTCCCATCTAAGACTGGACAGCCGGTTTTCTCCTAAACTATAGGAGATAAAAATATTTAAAAAATAGGGAATTGCATGGTTCGAGGGGGCCAATTAATTAGCGCGAACGAATTTTTTTATCGATTATTATTTTAAAAGATACGATGGTCAAGTTCGGTTTTTCAAATGGAACTATTTTTTTTGAACACCTGAGTTGATAGTGCGTTCCAAGACAAATTCAATAAGCTTTAATGTATACACTTTATTTTCACTGGTTTTTAAGATATTGCGCTTGCAAATTTACTGATTTTCACTGGAAGAAAACTGTCTGGTATAGCACGGACCGGGGACGGTTTTACTGGCTCCACTTGTGGCACTGCCTTTTGAAATAGATACCTACCTGCCAAAGGTCTACGCCAGGCCCAAAGGCTGGACAATTTTTTTCCGTCAGAAATGCTACTTAGGTAGGTACATCTGCGGTATCGAGAAGCGCACCGTTACTTTTATTTCGCACTTGCTTCTAGGCTCGGATGGCCGGTTCTTTTGGGAGGGATGCAAGTTCGATTGGTTAGGTTAGGAGGAGTGAAAGTTGCTAGACTAAATTTCAATCATAGGGAGCAGATTGTATCAGAACCATTCGGATTTGCATTCCTCACAAACGGCTGCTCTCTTGAAGCATTGCTCTTCACAGCAATGCCCACCTTCTCTCGCACGGAATACGTTAACGCTTGCTTTTGTTCTGATATTGAAGCTCGTGTTTATACTCGAGAGGACCACGCGTCGACAGCGGGCTACCCCTTTTCTTCCTGTGTCTCTCCACGAGCCGTGTTGACGGTGGATTGTAGGAGCGTAGATATCTGGATGCCAGTTATTGAATTCAGGAGACGATAGAAACATTTTATTACAAAACACACATGTACTATAATTAAAGTAAATCGTATTCCTCTCGGGCAGGAGTACTGATAATGATCGAACTTGCGCCCCACTTCGCGCAGACCAATTACACAGAGGGTAGTCGGGTCACACACTGCCCAAATGATACAGGGTAATTCTGGAGCAACGCCCGTCAAGGAGATGCGCTGGTACCCCGTGGCGAGGACAGACCTTCGCATTGCCTCACCCGATTTTTATGGTTTTTTTCCGGAAAAAGGTACGAATCCTAGGCCGAACGTAGCGAATTGAAGTCGACCCTCCGCAGTCGAGGGTGAATTATCCATTACAGCGTATTAAGAAACCCTTTTCTTCGTCGTATCGAAAGGGAAGTGGTGCCAATGGATTCCTCATGTTTTTCTGACGAAAATCATACCAAATGTCATGCAAATCGGACTACTTTGACACAAGCTATTTGTATTCCCTATGTAAAAGTTGTCCGATTTACACGACATTTGTAATGATTTTCATCGGAAAACCCCAAGGAATCCATCGGCGACACTTCCATATCCATACGATAAGGAATAACGAATTGTTTTATTTCTTAAAAAGGTAGGTACAGGCTGATGCTGGTGCTGCGCCCGTCACCCCGTGGCGAGGACAACACCCCGCAGTGCCCATCGAGTTTTATTGCTTTCGACCCTCGAAGGGTTTGGAATACCATTAAGAAGTGAGAAATGTTCAGGATTTCAAATGTTTGCTTCTTTTCTTCATCGTATCGAAGGGGAAGTGGCGCCAATGGATTCCTGGCGTTCCGTCGATTAAAATCATACCAAATTTCATGTAAATCGGACTATTTTCAACCAAGTCAAGTCAGCTTGAAATGATATAAATCGATATTCCATGGAATTTCCTTCATTATGGTCCGAATTACGTCGTTCTTAGTGGCAGCTTCATCGGCGAAACATAAGGAATCGATAGGTGTCGGTTTTGCAAAGATCTGATGAGAAATGCGCAAGTCGAAGATTTCTCACTCCCTATTAGGCACTCGAACCCCTTCGCGGGTGGAAAGCCATATAATTCGGTCAGACACTGCGAGGGGTTGTCCTCGCCACGGGGTACCAGGCCGCCGCATCTCCTTCACGGGCGCTGCTCCTTAATTACCCTGTATCTGGTTAGGAAATAAAATAATTCCTTATTCTTTATCGTATGGATATGGAAGTGTCGCGGATGGATTCCTTGGGGTTTTCCGATGAAAATCATTACAAGTGTCGTGTAAATCGGACAACTTTTACATAGGAATACAAATAGCTTGTGTCAAAGTAGTCCGATTTGCATGACATTTGGTATGATTTTCGTCAGAAAAACATAAGGAATCCATTGGCACCACTTCCCTTTCGATACGACGAAGAAAAGGGTTTCTTAATACGCTGTAATGGATAATTCACCCTCGACTGCGGAGGGTCGACTTCAATTCGCTACGTTCGGCCTAGGATTCGTACCTTTTTCCGGAAAAAAACCATAAAAATCGGGTGAGGCAATGCGAAGGTCTGTCCTCGCCACGGGGTACCAGCGCATCTCCTTGACGGGCGTTGCTCCAGAATTACCCTGTATCATTTGGGCAGTGTGTGACCCGACTACCCTCCGTGTAATTGGTCTGCGCGAAGTGGGGCGCAAGTTCGATCATTATCAGTACTCCTGCCCGAGAGGAATACGGTTTACTTTAATTATAGTACATGTGTGTTTTGTAATAAAATGTTTCTATCGTCTCCTGAATTCAATAACTGGCATCCAGATATCTACGCTCCTACAATCCACCGTCAACACGGCTCGTGGAGAGACACAGGAAGAAAAGGGGTAGCCCGCTGTCGACGCGTGGTCCTCTCGAGTATAAACACGAGCTTCAATATCAGAACAAAAGCAAGCGTTAACGTATTCCGTGCGAGAAAAGGTGGGCATTGCTGTGAAGAGCAATGCTTCAAGAGAGCAGCCGTTTGTGAGGAATGCAAATCCGAATGGTTCTGATACAATCTGCTCTCTATGATTGAAATTTAGTCTAGCAACTTTCACTCCTCCTAACCTAACCAATCGAACTTGCATCCCTCCCAAAAGAACCGGCCATCCGAGCGTAGAAGCAAGTGCGAAATAAAAGTAACGGTGCGCTTCTCGATACCGCAGATGTACCTACCTAAGTAGCATTTCTGACGGAAAAAAATTGTCCAGCCTTTGGGCCTGGCGTAGACCTTTGGCAGGTAGGTATCTATTTCAAAAGGCAGTGCCACAAGTGGAGCCAGTAAAACCGTCCCCGGTCCGTGCTATACCAGACAGTTTTCTTCCAGTGAAAATCAGTAAATTTGCAAGCGCAATATCTTAAAAACCAGTGAAAATAAAGTGTATACATTAAAGCTTATTGAATTTGTCTTGGAACGCACTATCAACTCAGGTGTTCAAAAAAAATAGTTCCATTTGAAAAACCGAACTTGACCATCGTATCTTTTAAAATAATAATCGATAAAAAATTCGTTCGCGCTAATTAATTGGCCCCCTCGAACCATGCAATTCCCTATTTTTTTATATTTTTATCTCCTATAGTTTAGGAGAAAACCGGCTGTCTCGTCTTAGATGGGACACCCTGTATAACGATTATTATCACCTTAACAACTAACTGTATTTTTCTTAAGAATTACTTAAGAAATCTACGCAGAATTCGAGTGCATGCACCTCCGATATTTAAAGACTGTTTTATATATTAAACTTTACATCTAGGGCTTTCTTAATTTTTTATATAAGAGATCAAGTTACAAAATAACATATGTTCCCAACAATATTGTTCTAAAGTTTCTATGAAGCTTAGTAAAAATATAAATGTCATTGGTGTCCAGGTATTGGGACGTGTCCAGTTATTGGTACTTTTACCTTTATAGGGTAAAACACCCAATTACTGACACCTAATCAATTACTGTCACCTTGAACTATTTTACTTAAAATAACGAATAAATAAACAATAGTATATAATCTATAGTATAGATTATAGGTTGAATTACATAATTCTTTTTGTGTATGACTTTGCAGCGTTTATTTATTCGTTATTTGTTGCCTTTTTACGTTAAAATAAGTTACATCTGTTGTGGAGAGGTTTTATAATACAACAGTAAAGCATAAAATAATGATGAACAAAAGATAAAATGCCTGTCAAATAGAAATAGAGGTTACAGCATAGGGTAAGTCCGGGTGAGATGGTCATAGTTTCGTTTAGAGTCTGCTACAGCCAACCTATTTGAAATAAAACAGCGAAAATGCTGTAGAATATAACTTCAATCCTTTGTCTACATGTCCGTTAATATCAATAAACGAAAAATTATTATTTAATATACAAATTTTACAAATGAAAAAATAGTGTCATTGCCCATATATCCCTTAATGTCCGGGAAAGATGGTCATATGTACCTTTCAGGCTAACAAGTTGTGGTCTTTAACTGGTTATCTCAGATTCTTTCTAGTTTTCGTCCACCTTCGTTTTTGCCCGTTCAAAACTTCTTTGGGCTCTTGCTGTGAGTCTTTCAATCCGCATGTATGACACACAGCGTTAAACTCTGTGCAATTTTCATGGGCCCAATAACCACATGACTTACATCTTAGTCAATCTTGTATTTTTTGGTTTTGGAATAATTTTCTTCGAATTTCACCATAATATCTGAAATTCCATCAAATATAGCTATGGCCAGCTCTCCTGAACAACAATTGACCATCTTTTCCTTAAAGCCCTGGTAAGATAGCCATTCCCCTTTCGCTTAGACTAACAAACGTAACCCCGAATACTTTAAGGTTAAAAACACTGTAAACAACCCAGATAACCATCTGTTGCCAATCTGACATCAGATTGGTAGTAGGCTCTGGCACCAGAGCGCAGAGTCTGCACGTCAGAACCGCAGTCGCCTATGTCCGTATTTGGCTGCGTTCTGAGGTGCAGATTCTGATGTCAGATCCTGATGTCAGATCGGCAGCAGATGGACAGCAGATTCTGCCGTCTGCTAGGCACAGCCAACAGCGCCATCTGAGGGCCAGACTTTTCAAACAATTCCCTACCCGTGACGTCACATGGCCGTCCCTACACACCAACACAAATGTAGCGTTATTGCTGTAGGTGTATCCCTACCCCTATATAACCTGCCAGCCGATTGTGCAGTGGATTAAATAATTAATTATACTTATTTCTAAAAATATTTATTCAATCTTTACAATTGTTACAGAATAATATATGTAGCGCATATAAATTCGAGGAAGAACATTCAATATTTACATTTATAAATTCATGTACAATACGTCCCGTAACCAGTGGTATCTATTAGGTCTGATATCAGAAGATTTCCTATATTTTCGAGTTCTTTTTTCTGTAGAATCTCCATATTCCGTATTGTGTTAGCGGTGAAAACAAATAGAACATTAGTTTAAAATTAAACGTAACGTATATATAAACAGGATACATGCGATACTTACTTCAGCACCATCTCCGCACAGCACACACCCTAGGCGATCATGCATGCTCCTGCAAACAGTAATATTTATAAGAAAACATGAGTGAAATTATTATTTACGAAACAAGACGCTAAACATTCGCACTTCGCTCATAACCATACTTTTCTGTCTTGCAGATAATGTGAATCTCGATTTCCGCGACGTAGATAATTGGAAATTATTCAATACCATACTTACGTTTGCTTTCTGGATACTTCGAGATGATTTTCCTGGATAGTGGTGGATGAAATTACTTGGAATATTCTTCGATCTTGCCGGCACTGACTGCCACTGCCAGCAACTGCCAGTGACTGCCATCTAAGACCTCGAAAACGAATGCAAACTGGACGTAGAGTCTTGACCAATCGCGAGTTTCGTTACTATGGCGCAGCCAATCCGAGCGTTGGTCAAGACTCTACGTCCAGTTTGCGTTCGTTTTCGAGGTCTGAGATGGCAGTCACTGGCAGTGGCAGTCAGTGCCGGCAAGATCGAAGAATATTCCACGCGATTCTAAAATTCTGAGTATCAATATCCAGATAAATCATCTCGAAGTATCCAGAAAGCAAACGTAAGTATGGTATTGAATAATTTCCAATTATCTACGTCGCGGAAATCGAGATTCACATTATCTGCAAGACAGAAAAGTATGGTTATGCGCGAAGTGCGAATGTTTAGCGTCTTGTTTCGTAAATAATAATTTCACTCATGTTTTCTTATAAATATTACTGTTTGCAGGAGCATGCATGATCGCCTAGGGTGTGTGCTGTGCGGAGATGGTGCTGAAGTAAGTATCGCATGTATCCTGTTTATATATACGTTACGTTTAATTTTATACTAATGTTCTATTTGTTTTCACCGCTAACACAATACGGAATATGGAGATTCTACAGAAAAAAGAACTCGAAAATATAGGAAATCTTCTGATATCAGACCTAATAGATACCACTGGTTACGGGACGTATTGTACATGAATTTATAAATGTAAATATTGAATGTTCTTCCTCGAATTTATATGCGCTACATATATTATTCTGTAACAATTGTAAAGATTGAATAAATATTTTTAGAAATAAGTATAATTAATTATTTAATCCACTGCACAATCGGCTGGCAGGTTATATAGGGGTAGGGATACACCTACAGCAATAACGCTACATTTGTGTTGGTGTGTAGGAACGGCCATGTGACGTCACGGGTAGGGAATTGTTTGAAAAGTCTGGCCCTCAGATGGCGCTGTTGGCTGTGCCTAGCAGACGGCAGAATCTGCTGTCCATCTGCTGCCGATCTGACATCAGGATCTGACATCAGAATCTGCACCTCAGAACGCAGCCAAATACGGACACAGGCGACTACGGTTCTGATGTCAGATTCTGCTGCCCAGATCTGGCTATCAGGGAATGCACTATAAAAAATACATCTTGAGAATTAAAAATATTCAGCATAATTAAACAAACAAGATGACCAAAATATTCATCAAACATTTTGAAGCATTAGCTTAAATTTCACAGTGGATTTATAAACCTTCAAAAACGTTCTATTCCAACACTATGAACTTAGAATGTTACTTTTCTATGACACTTTGTACCCACGTCGAGGCAGCGCAATCAGGCGTTTCCTTCGATAAAATACTGTCACTGCCCCTCTCTTCCGTATGACCATCTCACCCTGACTTACCCTGCATTGAATTGAAAGGTTGTATTACTAAAATTTTGGTGAGTAGAAATGTGGACATGACGGTGATTCACTTGATCCTAAACCTGCTCACCTGTTTCCTACTTAAAAAAATTAAAAATAGTAAAAAATCTAAATCCAGAGCACAATATGGTATCTGTTTTTGTTATTAAATAAGAACTTTTACTGCAAAAACTATTTTCTGCCCAATTATCGAATACTAATAGCGAATCTGTTCCTTAGCACATCCAGCTAGAACAGGATCCAAAAATCATGGGTCCCTCGTTTTAAAAGTTTTTCGTTGCTTACACTGCACTCTGATTAGCCCCAACCTCATGCAACACTTGCGTAAATGTTCAAATAATTTTGAATTATTTTGTTGCAACTGTAGTACAAACGTAACGCTTATAATAATAAGAAAAATACGAAATGAGCAGAAATGGGGACATTCACCTTACATCATTAATTACATATGTACTTCTGGTTAGTAACATGCTTAGATATTCTTGCATTCACAGAATTATTAGACAGTAAAATTGTGGCAGTCCAATAAATTTTTACACTATTACGATTTTCTAAAATACTTCCCTTTCTGTAATTGTTGATCACATGATGCTGCAATTACAGTATGTCTTCCTACATATGTTTAGGTAGGGGAGAGCGGGGACAAACGTAACCCTTTTTACATTTGGCCTAGCTGCCAATTACCTCTTACAGATATAGAAACGAAAATTATGCCTTAAGATAGTGTGTTTCTTGGTCTATCATTTGACCACAAATTCAGCCTTCCACGATAAGTGATCAGAGTTATGGCAATTTTCCGCAGTGACTGTCATTGTTACTTTTGTGCTGCTGGGGTAGGACGAAAGTAACATACCATGGGGACGAAAGTAATACTAATTATTTTGAGGGGAATTAAGTAAAAACACTTCTTCCAAAGCAAAATAGAATTTTTTATTGTCAGAAACGATAGAAACAAACATTTAAATAAACATATTTTAAGTAGGTAACGATAAAAATGTATAACCAGCTTCAAACATTTTTTTTATCCTGTGTATTTGATTTAATATGGAATCTCGTGTAACGGCCCCAAAAGTAACTAATATTTATGCTTTTTTAAAAAAAAAAAACTATTGCTAATATTGGATTCAACTACTCCCCGTAGTGACGTGTTACTTTTGTCCCCAGCCATGTTTTTCAGCATAGAACTGTTATAACGTACAAACTATACAATAGGGTGGTCCTTATTTTTCAACTTTAAAATTTGTATTGTCGGACCCTCAGAAAATCTTCGATTCGACAAAAAAAAAACACCTTCGTGTTTTTTATTTGTATATTTTGATATTGTTTGGGAATGCATTAATTCCCAAAGCCGCCACTCTCACTCTCGGCGCAGCACCTCACGGACTCAGCTCAGAGGGCGGTATTCTCAGTCGTTGCTTATTCTTAAGTTCGCCTTAAGCACTTGCTTAAGACCCCATCTAGATTCTCAGTCGGCAAATAAGCATCGACTCAAGCATCGACTCAAGCATTTACTTTGTTAAGAAATCTTATTTATTCGAGATTCTCAGTCGCTTCTTAAGCATGGCTTAAGTGCGTATGTATTCTCAGTCAAATAAGAACGTCTTAAGACGATCTTATTCGCGCAAAGTGAGGTTATATTTTCAAGTCAACCTTTTAGATGACTTAAGTCCGACTTATACGCCATTCGACGCCATTACTTTAAAAGGAAGCAAGTGAAAAGTGAGCGAAAAAGTGAACCTGTAAAAATGGATTTAATGGATTTTGATTTCATTGATATGGACATTACTATTAGCGATATCGATGATATGTCCGATGATGAAGCGGATAATAGGCTTGCTATTAGACGATACATTCGGGACAGACAAAATGCTTTTGAACAATATGACGACGCTGAATTTAAAATGCGGTTCAGATTCAATAAGGATACGGTGTTACACGGTATTTTGCCGAAAATTATTGAAGGACTTGCGAAAATAAATAATCGTGGCTTGCCAATTCCACCGCAATTTCAATTGCTCGCGACCTTACGGTATTATGCAACTTCCAGTTTTCAGGTAATTTAGAAATATGTATTCTATTTTTCAATTCCGAAATATTGATAATTAAAGAGTGTGCACGAGGAAAATTGTTTAAAATACATCTATTTGTAGCAACTGCTAGGTGACTCCATGCAGATCGCCCAACCAACAGTTTCTAAGTAGTTTACTTGCAAGTTTAATTTTGAATTACATAAAAATGCCGAGAGATGTGGAAGCACGCATGGAGAATAGACGATTATTCGTTGACCTTGGGAAAGGAAATGGAGCTATCGGGTTACCCGATATTGATGGCGCTATCGACTACACGCACGTGCGCTTAGTCAACACGAGATTCCAGAACATTGCTGAAGTATTTCGGAATCGAAAAGGATACTTTTCACTTAATGTGCAAGTAGGTTTTCATCCATTTTTTTATTTCATGATTAAAATATTTTGGTTAATCGTGTATGATTGAATATCACTTTCTTTTTTAATCTCCAAGATTTTCGTTTCATTTTTTAAAATTATGATCTTTGTTGCAGGCTGTTGTCAGTCCAAAAATGGAATTTTTGGACATAGTACCCGAGTGGCCGGGTAGTGCACATGACAGCCGCATATTTCAAAATTCTTTGCTGTATATGCGGTACTTGGAACAACGACTGGATGCCATGCTTGTTGGTGATAGAGGGTATCCTTGCCTACGCTTTCTAATGACACCACTTCCAAATCCACAAACAGATGAACAAATGACGTAAGTATTCTATTTTTTAGAATTATTAAGGTTCTCAGTATGAAAAAAGCGTTATATTTATTGACTGTTGTATCATTGCAGCTATAACCATATCCAAAGCAGAACGCGCATAATTGTGGAGCGTACATTTGGCATTTGGAAACGAAGGTTCCCATGTTTGTCACGCGGATTAATGACGAAACTGATTTGCTGTACCTCAACTAGTGTGGCATGTGCTGTGCTGCACAACATGTCTCTGATCTTCAATGACGTACTGCCAGAAGATGATGATTTCAATGATGATAATGAAGAAGTACCAGTGGATGTACCGCAAAATGCAGGAAACACCAATGGATTTGCTGTTCGTGAGGCGTTAATTGCCCGGCTTTTCAATTAACAGACACGGACGAACACACAAATCAGCTCTTTTCAGAGCCACCATGATGTACAAAGTCCGACCGAGCAACCTCCTCGTGGTGTACATCGGGTAACGCTAATGCCGGCGGCATATCAATTTTGATGCTTAATACAGTGAATTCTGATTATTTGGAACACATCGCGACTAGCGTCCTTTGGTCCGATTAAACTATTTCTGTTGTTTGCACTTCATCCTAAATAAACGGCTGCCTGGAGTAACCGGTGGTTCAAATAAACGGAATCCACTGTATCTCCATAATGGTTTGTGCGAAGTAACACAAATTTAATGTTAAAAGTAATTCGGGCATCTCGCGTAGTGACACCACTCCGTGACGTCACAAAGAGTGATCAGTATGCTTGTGAAGGAATGCGAAGCGTGCGAGTTTAGATAATAATAAATAAAGTCTGTAAGACTTTATAAGAGAGCATCGAAACGAAAGAAAGCTGTAGGAAGTGTTGTACAAAGCAGGATAGAGCAGTTTAATCTGTTAAAGTTAAAACAAATAAAACTTAAAACCAAATGTCAACATTTAATAATAAACATTTTTTCAGGTACATCATGTTTAATAGTACTTTTATCATTAGGAACTAGAGCTCTTACTTTTGACCCGTCGGGTACCCGGGTAGCCGGAAATTACCCGGAACAACTTCAAGCCATTGAATGTGGTATTGTTCAATCATATTTGGCTAACATCAGACTATACCACAGACAATACTACATTCAATGGCTTGAAGTTGTTTCGGGTAATTTCCGACTACCCGGGTACCCGACGGGTCAAAAGTAAGAGCTCTATTAGGAACACAAATTCAGTCTTGTTGCATATATAAAATATTTATAAAACATATACTAACGTATATATAATAAATTATAGAATACCTTAATATATAAAGCAGTTTACTAAAACCAGGTTAAGTGTAGTAGTACAGAATGAAAATATAGTGTGTGGATAAAATCAATTCATTTTTTTGAATATGGGGCCAGTCTACACTAGAGCTCTTACTTTTGACCCGTCGGGTACCCGGGTAGCCGGAAATTACCCGAAACAACTTCAAGCCATTGAATGTAGTATTGTCTGTGGTATAGTCTGATGTTAGCCAAATATGATTGAACAATACCACATTCAATGGCTTGAAGTTGTTTCGGGTAATTTCCGGCTACCCGGGTACCCGACGGGTCAAAAGTAAGAGCTCTAGTCTACACATTCAAACAAGAATAATATACTTATTGAAAATTTTAAAACCAACATTTATTTTAATACAATGCGAATTATGTAAAGTGCACATTTCAAACAAATGTTCACATAGCATAAAATCAGTGAATATAATTTTTTTTCATATGCTTAAAGCAAACTTATAACATTACTGCATGGGTTTTTGGAACAAAAAGTATAAGGAATTTAAGAAATACAATTAATAGATATAAGTATTATGTCGAACGATATGTTCATTTAGTTTTATTTGCGGTGATACAAACAGCATTTCCAATTCCATGTTAAATACGAAACACAATTATGTAAATACTGTAGAACAAACTATTATTCAAAATAAAAGTTTCCATTATCAGTAAACAAAAGAAATATCGTTTAATTTCTTTTTCTTCAAAACCCGATAACACAAATACAATTTCTGTATGACTACTTATACAATACCCACTTTTAAACGTAATACTGAACAAAACGTTTCAACAATTTCGAAGTTGTAGCAGTTCCATGTTTTGTTCAATCACGCACCATTCGTACAAAAGACAATATTTTGTATTTTCCTTGTGTACTTCCCGAGACAATCTTATATAGAAGTCAAGAATTTTCGGTTTTTTGTTCTACATCAGAAATTGAAGGAGAAATCTTTCCGGCCGCGGAACACTGTTTTACAGAAGAAGCATCTTTTGTTGAACTGTGGGGCCCCATTTTGTTTTAACAAAATTTAAAAAAAATTGAGGTCATACTTCAAGATATGTACAATAAAGGCGTCAGTCAAATTTTGTATTCTTTTCACTATACTCGCATAAAAAATTCTCGAAATCAGGCTGCCTTTCTGGCCTCTACAGTGGCATTACCCCTTAAAGAAAATAAAATAGCTTCTTTCATAACATTATAATAAACACATTTAAAACTTGACAAAAACTATCCCTGATAACCAGATCTGGGGCGCAGAGCCTGACGTCAGACCCGTAGTCATCTGTGTCCGCATTAGGCTGCGGTCTGAGGTACAGAGCCTGACATCAGGGCCTGACGTCAGATGAGCAGCAGATTCGCCTCAGATCCTGCCGTTCGCCTGACACGTATAACAGCGCCATCTGAGGGTCAGAATTGGCAAACAATTCCCTACGCGTGACGTCACATGGCCGTCCCTACACACCAACACAAATGTAGCGTTATTGCTGTAGGTGTATCCCTACTCCCCCATAATCAGCTAGTAGATTCTACAGTTTATTAAATAATTAATTCTACTAATTTCAAAAAGGATTTATTCTTTATTTAATAATATACAGGATTGGTGATTACAATTGTTACAAAATAATATAAATAGCGCATATAAATTCGAGGAAGAACATTCAATATTTACATTTATAAATCCATATACAATACGTCCCGTAACCAGTGGTACCTATTAGGTGCGATATCAGAAAATTTCCTTTATTTTCGACTTCTTTTTGCTGTAAAATCACCACATTCCGTATTGTGTTAGCGCTGAAAACAAATAGAACCTTAGTATAAAATTAAACGTAACGTATGAATAAACAGGATACATGCGATACTTATTTCAGCTCCATCTCCGCACAGCACACACCCCAGGCGATCATGCATGCTCCTGCGAACATTAACATTTATAATAAAACATGTGTTTAATTATTATCTACTAAACAAGACGCTAAACATTCGCACTTCGTGCATAACCATACTTTTCTGTCTTGCAGATAATGTGAAACTCGATTTTCGTGACGTATATAATTGGAAATTATTCAATTGCATAATTACGTTTGCCTTCTGGATACGTCGAGATGATTTGTCTGGATATTGATGGATGAAATTACTTGGAATATTCTTCGATTTTGCCGGCACTGATTGCCACTGCCAGTGACTGTCATCTCATACCTCGAAAATGAATGCAAATTGGACATAGTGTCTTGACCAATCACGAGTTTCGGCACTATGGCACAGCCAATCCGAGCGTCGATTCAAGAGCGTTGGTCAAGACTCTACGTCCAGTTTGCGTTCGTTTTCGAGGTGGCAGTCACTGGCAGTGGCAGTCAGTGCTAGCAAAATTGAAGAATATTCCAAGTAATTTCATCCATCAATATCCAGACAAATCATCTCGACGTATCCAGAAGGCAAACGTAATTATGCAATTGAATAATTTCCAATTATCTACGTCGCGAAAATCGAGTTTCACATTATCTGCAAGACAGAAAAGTATGGTTATGCACGAAGTGCGAATGTTTAGCGTCTTGTTTAGTAGATAATAATTAAACACATGTTTTATTATAAATGTTAATGTTCGCAGGAGCATGCATGATCGCCTGGGGTGTGTGCTGTGCGGAGATGGAGCTGAAGTAAGTATCGCATGTATACCTGTTTATTCATACGTTACGTTTAATTTTATACTTAGGTTCTATTTGTTTTCAGCGCTAACACAATACGGAATGTGGTGATTTTACAGCAAAAAGAAGTCGAAAATAAAGGAAATTTTCTGATATCGCACCTAATAGGTACCACTGGTTACGGGACGTATTGTATATGGATTTATAAATGTAAATATTGAATGTTCTTCCTCGAATTTATATGCGCTATTTATATTATTTTCTAACAATTGTAATCACCAATCCTGTATATTATTAAATAAAGAATAAATCCTTTTTGAAATTAGTAGAATTAATTATTTAATAAACTGTAGAATCTACTAGCTGATTATGGGGGAGTAGGGATACACCTACAGCAATAACGCTACATTTGTGTTGGTGTGTAGGGACGGCCATGTGACGTCACGCGTAGGGAATTGTTTGCCAATTCTGACCCTCAGATGGCGCTGTTATACGTGTCACGCGAACGGCAGGATCTGATGCGAATCTGCTGCTCATCTGACGTCAGGCCCTGATGTCAGGCTCTGTACCTCAGACCGCAGCATAATGCGGACACAGATGACTACGGATCTGACGTCAGGCTCTGCGCTCTCACGGCAGACCCTGCTGCCAATCTGATGTCAGATTGGCGTCAGATGGTTATCAGGGATGACTCTCCTCGCCTTTTTGAACATTGCTCCTTAACTTAAACGTATGATATTTTTGATATGTTAGAACTAATTATCACATTATTGATACTATAGGTTTGCAAGCGCCCATTAAAGTTCTTAAATCTTCATCGTTTAGATAATTAAATATTTTTTCAGTACAGACATGTGGTAACCCAAGAAAATGAAAGAAAGAATAGAAAAGTTTGTTACCTTGTTGCAACAACACTTTCCTTCTTTCCCCGTTTCGAAAGTGAGTATTTATCGTACCAGCATATATTGGAAATCTTATTTTATAATCACCTGAACTTAAGACCTGCACTACATTTCCATTTCTTGCATATATTGCTAATTGACTTATACTTTTTGTCAAAATATTATAAAATGTGATATTAGCATCAACCTGTTCACTCTTCACTAATCATCATCAGAATCATCAGTGTAACTGTTTTCAGTCATAATAGTAATATCGGCACCGTGATTTAGAGCTATAACTATTTCTTTACACATGACCTTAGAAGCAATATGCAGTATGCAGTCCTGTAGCACCATATTCATTTTTAGAATCAATTCTAGCACCGCATTTTAGTAATACTTCTACAACTTTTTTATGACCCTATTCAGTTGCAATATGAAGCGCAGTTTTTCACTTTTTGCTTAGTATTTATATTTGCACCTTTGTTCAAAAGTATTTTGCTAATTACTTCATTTCCTTCTTGGGCAGAAAAATGCAGCGACGTTATATTCTAAAACAGCCTCAATGATTATCACATTTTCGTTAGAAATAGCAGTTTAGTTTGAGTATTTACATTAGTAGTTTTTTTTTTTTTTTTTTAGGAGGGGGAAAATGCTTGATGCATACCCCGACATAACTGCCGGGGTTATGTGGGACTCCCAGCCAAATAGGCGGACTACCCACTAAAAACCCCCTACAGGTGCACCACCTCATGTGTGCCCAAGGGGGGAGGGGCGAACTTCTCGGTAGTACTTGCTCCATTTACATTAAAAAGTGTATGTAATAAAAAATGTAATATAAAATTTAGTATTAAAAATATGTTAATTGCTTCTCCGCTAATTCCGCTTCCGCGGCCGATTTCCGTAAGTCTAATTCATATTTTTTTGTCAGAAATTCTAATTCCTTTTCATTTTTTATTTCCTGGTGTTTATAATTTAGAAGCGCTAGTTTTTTCTCGTCCTCCATCATTGACTTGATTCTGTCAAGTTTCAATTCTTGAAGCTCAGAATTACCAGTGGCTTTTTTTTTCTTTTTTCCACAGGACCTGAAAATAATAGAAATAAGAGATAATGAACTTACAAAAAATTATGTTCCTACTATAAATACTCTTTTCAAAATAAAAAAAATACAATTTTACCAATAGTTTGCATAAGTTGTGATGTTCCTGCAAGTTGGCACATCTGTGCTGGAGCGCTGGTCTCCTCCGCTTCTTGTGTCATGACTTCTATGTCCATGTCATTATGGCTAAACATTATGTCTTGTCGCTCTAATCATCAAAACATTCATTATTCATTTCATCTAATCTCATTAGCATTTTTATATATTATAACATTACTAACCATGTGTGGTTTCCTCGTTTACATTCGAGGAAAATAAAATTGGGGCTAATATATCAAGATGAGGCGCTACATGCGCCACATCGGGGTCAATTTCAACGGGTGGTGGTGGTGGACCACCACCCGTTGCCATCGTCGCCTGCCTTTCTTTTGTTAATAGGCCCCTTTGGGCAGATTTAATATTACTCCACCATTTCGTTAACTGAGGTACAGTTCTCTGCAATGATTATAGAAAATAGTTTATTAAATCAATGATTATACAGGGTGTCCGCGGGAAGACTGGACAGCCGGTTTTCTCCTAAACTATTGGAGATAAAAATATAAAAAAAAAAGGGAATTGCATGGTTCGAGGGGGCCAATTAATTAGCGCGAACGAATTTTTTTATCGATTATTATTTTAAAAGATACGATGGTCAAGTTCGGTTTTTCAAATTGAACTATTTTTTTTGAACACCTGAGTTGATAGTGCGTTCCAAGACAAATTCAATAAGCTTTAATGTATACACTTTATTTTCACTGGTTTTTAAGATATTGCGCTTGCAAATTTACTGATTTTCACTGGAAGAAAACTGTCTGGTATAGCACGCACCGGGGACGGTCTTACTGGATCCACGGGTGGCACTGCCTTTTGAAATAGATACCTACCTGCCAAAGGTCTACGCCAGGCCCAAAGGCTGGACAATTTTTTTCCGTCAGAAATGCTACTTAGGTAGGTACATCTGCGGTATTGAGAAGCGCACCATTACTTTTATTTCGCACTTGCTTCTACGCTCGGATGGCCGGTTCTTTTGGGAGGGATGCAAGTTCGATTGGTTAGGTTAGGAGGAGTGAAAGTTGCTAGACTAAATTTCAATCATAGGGAGCAGATTGTATCAGAACCATTCGGATTTGCATTCCTCACAAACGGCTGCTCTCTTGAAGAGGCCCTCTTCACAGCAATGCCCACCTTCTCTCGCACGGAATACGTTAACGCTTGCTTTTTTTCTGATATTGAAGCTCGTGTTTATACTCGAGAGGACCACGCGTCGAAATAATTCTTTATTTTTTATTGTATGGATATGGAAGTGTCGCAGATGGATTCCTTGGGGTTTTCCGACGAAAATCATGCCAAGTGTCGTGGAAATCGGACAACTCTTACATAAGGAATACAATTTGCTTGTGTCAATGTAGTCCGATTTGCATGACATTTGGTATGATTTTCGTCAGAAAAACATAAGGAATCCATTGGCACCACTTCCCTTTCGATACGACGAAGCAAAGAATTTCTTAATACGCTCAAATGGATATTTCACCCTCGACTGCAGGGGCTCGACCTCAATTCGCTACGTTCAGCCCAGGATTCGTACCTTTTTCCGGAAAAAGCCATAAAAATCGGGTGAGGCAATGCGAAGGTCTGTCCTCGCCACGGGGTGCCAGCGCATCACACATTTGGGCAGTGTGTGACCCGACTACCCTCCGTGTAATTGGTCTGCGCGAAGTGGGGCGCAAGTTCGATCATTATCAGTACTCCTGCCCGAGAGGAATACGATTTACTTTAATTATAGTACATGTGTGTTTTGTAATAAAATGTTTCTATCGTCTCCTGAATTCAATAACTGGCATCCAGATATCTACGCTCCAACAATCCACCGTCAGCACGGCTCGTGGAGAGACACAGGAAGAAAAGGGGTAGCCCGCTGTCGACGCGCGGTCCTCTCGAGTATAAACACGAGCTTCAATATCAGAACAAAAGCAAGCGTTAACGTATTCCGTGCGAGAGAAGGTGGGCATTGCTGTGAAGAGGGCCTCTTCAAGAGAGCAGCCGTTTGTGAGGAATGCAAATCCGAATGGTTCTGATACAATCTGCTCCCTATGATTGAAATTTAGTCTAGCAACTTTCACTCCTCCTAACCTAACCAATCGAACTTGCATCCCTCCTAAAAGAACCGGCCATCCGAGCGTAGAAGCAAGTGCGAAATAAAAGTAATGGTGCGCTTCTCAATACCGCAGATGTACCTACCTAAGTAGCATTTCTGACGGAAAAAAATTGTCCAGCCTTTAGGCCTGGCGTAGACCTTTGGCAGGTAGGTATCTATTTCAAAAGGCAGTGCCACAAGTGCAGCCAGTAAAACCGTCCCCGGTCCGTGCTATACCAGACAGTTTTCTTCAAGTGAAAATCAGTAAATTTGCAAGCGCAATATCTTAAAAACCAGTGAAAATAAAGTATATACATTAAAGCTTATTGAATTTGTTTTGGAACGCACTATCAACTCAGGTGTTCAAAAAAAATAGTTCCATTTGAAAAACCGAACTTGACCATCGTATCTTTTAAAATAATAATCGATAAAAAAATTCGTTCGCGCTAATTAATTGGCCCCCTCGAACCTTGCAATTCCCTATTTTTTTTATATTTTTATCTCCAATAGTTTAGGAGGAAGCCGGCTGTTTAGCTTTCCCGCGGACACACTGTATGTATAGCGTAGAATATAACCAAAATTATATTTTATACGTATTAGTATATATATATATATATATATATATTTTCTCTACTTTATTAAGCTTAATCGTACGTATATATGCACGAAGAAGAATGAGAATGTGAATAAACGGACAATGTATATATTTATATGTATTTATTCATTAATTTATTTGTTCCTGTAACATCAAGCACGATAACGAATCAGAGAATATCCTTGTCGCGTATCCACGAGTTCCGCGACGAATCGAATCCAAGCCACTTAACGTACACCTGATTCCCCTTACGACGAATAATCTTCTCGACCAGATAGACGTCCGGATTCGCGACCGAATGTAGTTCGTACTCGTAGAATCCACCCGAGATCGGCTCTCCTGCGGAATCGCGCAGAATGTACGTCACCGGGAACGTTCGTTGTACGGTTACGATTTCGAATACCTCGGTCGATCAGTTCGGAGTATACCCCTTCTCGAAGAGGGTCTTGAACTTGCTCACGCGTACCTTGTCACCGACGTTGAATTTCGCGCGGAGTCGAACACCTTTCGATGCAGAGGGGGAGGGGGGTTCATTCGCGCGAACGACAAACGCGTCGCGGGGGTCACGTCAACGGGTCGGGCGTTGATCGTCCGATGCTTGCGATGATTGTAGGTGCGTACGAGCGCAGGTAACAGGTCGACCCAGCGATAGGACGCGTTCAAGGAGAATTGTTTCCACATGAGGTTTTTCAGCGTGCGATTGAAACGTTCGACGATCGACGCTTTCATCACGCTGCACGTGGAGTAGTGGTTAATCCCGCGCATCTTCGCGCATCGTTGAAACTCCGCGTTGTAAAACTCCTTTCCCATGTCGGTTTGTAAATTTCGCGGGCATCTATCGCTCTGCCGCAATACGGTCGTGAACGCCGCGGTCACGTCGCGTCCACTTTTCGTTTTCACGGGTATGGCCCACGCGTACTTGCTGAACGTATCGATGATCGTTAGTATGTAATGATATCCACGATTTTGCTTCGCGTACGGACGCATCTCCACCAAATCGGCCTGCCACAAATCATCGTAGCCGCGAATCACGACGCTACGCCGTGGGAAATTCCGTTTAGCCGGGGCGTGTTATTCGTTCACTAATTGTACTCGCTCCTGGTTCATGCTTCGCGGGTGGTCAGGGATGGTCGCGACGTTCCAAAGACGTTAGAATTAGTATCAGTTCCTCGAGCGTACGTAAAACGCAATCGGTGCACGTATTTCGCGATCGTTCGTTATTAGTCGTTTCGAAGTCGTAGCCGATATTGTCAGCATCATTGATCATCGTCATCGTCGCCGTAGACCCTCGTTTGCTTTTCGTTTGTACCGATCCGTGGTTGTTATCGCAGTCGACGACGTCGTGAACTCTTCGAGTCTGCCTTTCAAGTGATCGAAGCGTCGTTCTATCGCGATATTTAAATCTTCCTCTAGTTGGGACAATTGCGCGTTAACGATATCCGACATCGTTCGTTGTACTCGCGTCTCGAGTTGAGATCGTTGATACGCGGCGTCCACTCGTGCGCTCGCGATAGCCGTTTC
This sequence comes from Andrena bucephala, assembly GCA_947577245.1. Lineage (NCBI taxonomy): Eukaryota > Metazoa > Arthropoda > Insecta > Hymenoptera > Andrenidae > Andrena > Andrena bucephala. The sequence continues at coordinate 16,836,495 of OX387716.1, read as the reverse complement.
GTTTTTTTGGGTAAAGCGTTCATCCGCCGAGGACAATAGTCTCGTCATTGTCATCGCCACTTCGTTGTTATTGTTGTTGTTGTTGTTATTGTTGTTATTACGTAACGAGGTGCCAAACTTGTTCACCGACATAACGATGCGTGCGCGCGAACACTACTGACGCGACGATCACCGGATCGTTCAATTTAAGATGCGTCCATCCTCGCGAAGTTCCTCCACGATGGATGCGATTTCGTTATCGTGACCCATGTGACCTGCCGCGCGCGATGCTACGAGCAATCCAAGCCTATCGACCAATTCGTTCGGATCGTCCCAGTACACGTAATCGATCGCATTATCGGTGACCGTCATCGATTCGTCGATGGGCAATCCTCGACCTTGTCGCGTGCCCGCGCCGCCCGCGCAGCCCACGCCGCCCGCGCCGCCTGCGCTGCCCCTAACGCGTCTGATATTCGATGTTCGCACCCCACCGATCATCTGGGATATGATTTTCTTATACTTGTACCCCTTGTTACCCAGTGTGCGCTTGCTCGGCGAATGGTTTTGCTTATGCGCGCTCGTCGACAATAAGATGCGTCGGTACGAGCGAAAATCAGCGTCCGTGCACGTCTGCTGGTTGGGTTCTCGCATGAACAACAATTCGTACAAACCCCGAGTCCCCGGGTATCGCGTCCCGTTCACGCGAATGTCATCACCGTCCGCATCGATGGTGAGCACGGAATCGCCGATCATTAGGTCTTCGTCGGGCCCCAAGTATACGCCGTACACATCATCGATTAGTCTCCTGTTGTCGGTGAAGAACAGTCGTAGGTATTGTCGCGACAAGGGTCCTTTGGCGTTCCGTACATACACTTCGATATCATCGACGGGTTTACGCACCATATCCAAATCGTAAGCCTTTACTAACGACTCATCATCATGAATTTTTTCATCGTCTTTATCGACGATATCATCAATAACATCATCATCAATAACATCATCGACAACATTATCTTCATCGACAACTTCGTCAACATCGTTGTTGTCGTTGTCGTTGTTGTTGATGTTATCGTTGTCGTTGTTGTTATCGTTGTCGGTGTTGTTGGCGTCGTCAGCGTCGTCGTCGTAGTCATCATCATCGTCGTCGTCGTTATCGTCACTAGAATCTGGAAGGTTATTCGGATGCTCCTTGATTATCGACGGAGTGACGGGTTGAAATCTCTTCGATGATTGCTGTTGATCGTATTCGTGTTTCCTATTCACGGGTCGCGATCGAGGCGTTGAGTATGTTTTCGACGCGGACGCGTTCTCGATCAATCGTTTCAACGGTTCAACGATGGGATGCGTGCTCGCATCCACAGCTGCTTCCGTATCCATTTTTCCAATTTTCAGGGCCAAGCACTTTTTACGTATAACGTCGCTGACTTTGGCGATTTCTACCTTTGTGTCCGCGGCCCGGCGTTTCGTACCATTTCGATGTTTCGTTCCTTTTTGTCGATGACATCGGTGATGTTTTTGCGAATGCTTCGCGTCAACGTTGTTCGTGGTTATCGGCGTCGTCGTCGTCGTCGTCGTCGTCGATTCGTTAGACATTTCGTGTTGCTCGATGAACGACTCGCGGTTTACTAATGTCCGCGAGCTACGACAAACTCGTTAAATCCTCTTCGATACCGACCTTCGTACATGGAACTATCCTTATCGATCACCACGAAATCGTATCGTCGACGCCAACATCTCGCACACAAGTCGTTGAACGACTCGAACGTCATGTCTGTGTTCACATGATCGTTGTACACGCGGCGCAAGTTCGTGCCGTCTTGTTTGAATAGCATGAGAAAATTTGCGTTGTCCCTGATCAAATGTTTAGGTATTCTAGCGTACGACTGACACAAATAAAAGCAATCCACGTTCGAGTGACGACCCATAGAGAAGTATTCGCGTATCGCGTTCTGTTCGTCGCACGCCACGTCGTCGAACACGAAGATCGAATCGCGCCGAGCGTCTCTCGGTGGAACGATCTCAGTGTTGTCCGAGTAGGGAAAGTATTCGATTCCGTCGACCAGCGACAACACCTGCTCGAGATAACGATACTTTGGCTGATGCAACGATTTCGAGTACACGTACACGTTCTCGAAACGCAAACCGTTCGGACTCTCTAGCATACTTAAGGGGGTAGACACGTCACGTGACCTGGCCGATTCGGCAGGTCGGTATTACAGCAGGTTTTTTCTGCACAGAAATGGTAATACCGATAGATCGCCGATTGCCCGGTAAACGCGAGAGGGAGCTGTTTGCTATTTCCGTATTTTATTCTGAACAAGGAAAGAAATTCTCAGCTGTTGCGTTGTACTTATAAAAATTTAAACGGAAGTCGGCTGATACTGCAAACATAGAAAATTCATTGTACATTTTAATTAATTGAAATGTGCTTATGCTACAATATTTTACGTTAGCAGTAAGGAATTATAAGTGAAAAGGGAAAATAGATGAGGGGATGTCCCTAGAAAATGAAGTTTGTTCGGTTAGACATTTTTTTACTAGCAAAGCACCGAAGCAGAACATGAAATATACTTATTACACGTCCTATGCAGAAAGCAGTTATGAACAAACATTATATACAAAATTGTAAGGAATCGATTGACGTCACTTTTGCAAAGATCTGATTAAAAATTGCAGAACATCAGATTCGTCACAGCTTAGCGTGCAACATTGTATAGTCCCGCTGGTTTCGAGCGTCGAAGCCCACGAAACTCAGCGAGACACATGATTGTTGGCGAGCATCGCGTTTGACGACTCTAGCTAGAGAATCACCCCGTATAAATGCTAAGAAACGATAGTGTGAAGCGGCGTGCGCGTTTCAACTGCACATTGACAATATCGTAGATTCTAGGGCCTAGAATATTAGCTCCGTAATACGATGTTCTTCACCAGAGCACTGCATTACTGATGAAAATGATGCCAAACATGGAGCAATTCGGCCTATTTTTAGTGAACGTAGTGTGTGTGTGTCCTAATCCTGTATTCATAAGAAAAAATAGACCGAATTGCTTCGCAACTCGACTCATTTCCGTGGACATAAACTCACCAATCGAGAGTAATGAGAAATATGAACATATTCATATTCAGTACTGGATGACTCAAGTCGCCGTCGACCGAGGGCTCTAATAAATGTGCATTTATTTGGGAAACCAAAGCCACGTCACTCGTGACACCTACTCGCGAACAGATATATGTATGTACGAGAAGAAGCAATGCAATTTCCCGATGACTTGAAGCAACATTTCAATAGGTACATGCATGAAACTCTGGGATCAAGAATTCCCAACCAAGTGCAGCATATGTAAGAACTGGCGAAATTTAACAATAGTTTGTCGTCTAAATTTTACAATTAAAGTATTTATTTGACGCGAATATACATATGTAAAGTTTGTCAGCAAAGTCTTTCCCGATTTGAGTTCTATAGAAGGCTGACTTTCCTTCGCCATGCAAAGTCCTCTCTTGTCCTTCACGCTGGCAATCATGCAACTCGCTGAGTTTCGTGGGTTTCGACGCTCGAATCCAGCGGGGCCATACAATGTTACGCACTAAGCAGTGACAAATCGTCAGTTCTGCATTTCTAATCAGATCTTTGCGAAAGTGACGTGAATCGATTCGTCATGTTTTCTCGATCAAATTGGCCCCAAAAAATGATGTTATTCGGACCATAATTAAGGAAATTACGTGAAAATTTGTTTGCAGAATTGGAAGCCCGTTTCGTTAAATATAGTCTGATTTAAATTATTTTCTCTCAATTTAATCGGGAGAATGCCAGGAATCCATTTGTGTCACTTTCATATTGATACGATGAAAAAAAAACAAATTCTGTTTCTATATAATCGATGACACATCGCCGAGCAACGGCGATCTCGTGCGGCTCGGGCAACAAAGGTTCTCGTCGGTTATTCGAGCATCTAAGATCGTTACGGGCTCGGTTTGGTGTACACGATACGGACTTTTCGCTATCCCCACCACTTCTGTCTCACTTTTGTCCGGCGAAGGCGAGCGCGAGATAGAAAGAGAGCGAGCGAAGGTACTGAAAGCGAGCGAGGACAGTACGAGATAGACGACGCGTTGATATTTTGTCTCGCTCCGTTTTTCGGACGCCTGACACTCCGTCCTTTGTGTGCGCGACGGGCGTGCGCGATGGTCGCAAGCGCTTACGGTGAGCACGGGACCCGCTTCGTAAAATCATGACGCAGGCCGGGCATAAGTCTTTTTTGCGCCCTAGGCGAACTTGTCAAATTGCGCCCTTTATTATATTACATTTATTTGAGATTATGGCCTTTTCATTGTTGGCATTGTTGAAACTAAATTTTTAAATGAAATACTACAAATTACATTACAACGGTTTTAAACTACGAGTAAAAGTTTAGAGTAAGGTAATGAAGAAGCTCAATTAAGTGTTTTATAATAAATGGCGGAATTTGGCAAGCTCGGTTATGGCGCAAAAAGGACTCGTGCCGTGCCTGGCTATCTGACCGTGGCGCGCATGCGTCGAACAATCACGATTCCATCTGAGCGCTCGCGCCCGTCGCGCAAGCAAAGCGTTCCAACCCCTCTCCCCTTCGGCCAGAAAGAAGCGAGAAACTCAGCCTCGGAATTAGGGCTCCGTTCATGATACGGGCTCAACGCCGGTCCCGACCAGCGAGCGGCTAACGAGACTTTACATTCAGATATATTGGCCGGTGCGTTTCGTAACGCGTATTCTCCCACCATAGGTACCGCTTGCCTGCCTCGGTGCTCCTGTTTGCAACGTTTTCTGATTCGCTCTCGTTCCATCTCACTCTCGCCTTCGCAGAACAAGAGTGAGCCAGAAGTGATGGGGTTAGCGCCAAGCTTCTGGTGTGTATAGGCCAAACCGAGCTGTCAGCGTAGAAATACACACATCAGAATAGGTGTGCCTTAGCTCCGAAAAAATTCAGGAGCTTTATTGGTCCTGAACATTGATTCTTTCTCGATAGCTTCATCTCGTATTGGTCATAACAGCCACACGGCTACGTTCAGACCGTTCAGACGGAGCCGAGCAGCATTCCCGTTACCCCACCATACTCCTCGATCGCTGATCGCGATCGCTGTTCGCGAAAACGAATTGACCGGCCAATATATCTGAATACGACCTTAGGATAAAGATATAGTGAAAGATGGAGAATTATTCGAAACCCAAGATGAAAGGCCTTCGAATAAACAAAGGAAACTAATAAATACCCGAAGCTAAATAGAATTTTAGATTTAGGGTACACACACCCTACCCCAAACCTCGTGTCGATCAGTCACTGGGGCCATTCGGAAGTATATTCTTTTATTTAAATAATGCCCATCTCTGCATAGGACCGTAAAGAATTACAAAAGAAATCAGGGAGTCAACTGTTGACTGATTTGGAGACTTTTCCTTGTTGTATGTTATATACAATAGTCGGAAGAATAATAATAAGAGCAATAATTGCAAATAATTGCTGTAACTTCCACATTCTGAAAATATGATATCAGTAAATCAATATTTCCAGTATTAGTAAAAAAGTTCCAATCTCTTTTTTTATTTTAAATAATGTGGCCATATAATTATAACATAAATTTGACAGCGATTTCAAGTGTATGTGTTACAATAAAACCGTTAATTTAGTAAATGTACACAGTTCCTAGCAGTTATATGCCAAAAATGCATATAACCTAACCTACAATCGTCCGAAAATTCATACATTGACTGCAGTACGCTTTTACTGTGGCACATGTATCCAGCTAACGCTTCAGTTTTGCTATGATTCCACGTTGGCAGTCCTCCCGAGTAGGCGCCATCTCGTTGGAACTACCGGAACTAAATTTGTCACGTGACTTGCTCTGCATTATCACCAAAATGGCGGAATTCGTATTTGGGAATGCAATCACGAAATTACGTTGTTTGTCCTTATATGACCAGATTTTGGGCTGGGTGTGGTCTCATTCGAAAGAGGAAGGTTCAACGCAGCGCGCTCTGGTCATCATTTGAGTCACAAAACTCTTTTAGTGACCTAAAAATACTTGGATTCTCGCGGGTGTATTTTGTCGACTTTTGCTCTACTTTGAACACTCATATTATTAGATATCAACACAATCTCGTCGAACCATGACCAGAGCGCGCTGCACTGAACCTTCCTCTTTCGAATGAGGCCTCGCCCAACCCAAAATCTGCTCATATAAGGACAAACAACGTAATTTCCCAAACCCATGTTTCGGGCCAGATTGTGTCGGTATACAGCGCGCTGCATTACCCGTGTCTACCCCCTTAAAAGTACATTCGTTTTTCCACACCCTGACGGTCCACAAATCACACCTCGCACGCTGTTCGGCAGCAACGGGCCGGGTCTGTTCGCTCGACTCGCATCCCTATCATCTTCTAGCATTCGATTCGCGGTTACGCGAATAACGTTCAACTGTTTCGCGAATCGCATGTTCGCGGGGTTTCTCAGGTACTCGCGTGCGTGTGTCGAAGGATGACTATTTATATTCGTGGCACGCGTCGCGCAGGTCACTATCACTGTGATCGGTGAAGCGTGCGTACGCGTCTATTATTGTAGTAGCTATCGTGATTATTTATTTATTTATTTATTTATTTATTTATTTATTTATTGTTAGACGGGTTTAGCCCCAATATTAAGCACAGTAAAATATAAGACAGTGTTGTACAGAACGCAGAACACAAAACAAAGACAAAATCGGATTTGCTTGATAGCACAACAACAAGAGTAGTTAGGCCTGGGATATGCGAAACCAGGAGATAACTGACCGTTTAAAGGTGTCGATAGAGGAACCAAAGAAGTTGATATGGTCAGCCACCTCATTACCTCGCGTACAAAGTCTAGAAATAGGGTCACTCATATGGATATTCGTTCTATGAACTTTGACGTAAAATAGCGGAGTATGCCGCAACGGTCTAGGTGGAATATAAAAATCGATTAACCTCAGAAGTGGGGGGCAATTAACTTGACCGTTAAGGACCTTAAACAGGAAGGACAAATCGGTCAGCCGAAGGCGTTGATGCATCGTCAAGTAGTTAAACTTAAGCAGCAACGGCTGGTAATCATGGTCGAACCTACGCATAGGTTGCCCAAGGCGGAACGACGCAAAACGCAGGAATCTGTGCTGGACACTCTCAAGCACGCCGAGTAAGTAGGCCTGGCGAGGGTACCATATCACGGAAGCATACTCCAAAAAGCGTCTTACCAACGCGTTATACAACAGTTTAAAGGTCCGCAGGTTCTTGAAACCATGCGAATGCCTCATTAAAAACCCCAGTTGCTTGGATGCTGCATTGGCGACTCTATTTACATGCAATTTGAAGGAAAAAACAGAGTCGTACGTTACCCCGAGGTCACAGACGCTCTCAATGCCGGACAAGTGCATCCCGTCTAAAGAATACACATGATAAATAATTCTGAGTGAACGGGAGATTCTCAGGACATGGCACTTTGATAAGTTAAGAGAAAGCCCGTTAACACTGCACCAATCAGTTAATCGATCGAGGTCACATTGCAGAACCCGTGCATCCACAACGGAATTAATACGAGCAAATAATTTTAGGTCATCAGCGAAAAACAATGGGGTAGCAAAGTGAAAAGAGTCCACGAGACCATTAATAAACAAGCAAAAAAGCACGGGACCCAAATGTGACCCCTGAGGCACCCCCGATGTTACGAAAATAGGCTGAGAGCGACATCCACGAACCTTGATAACCTGGGTCCGATCAGACAAGTAGCTACGCAGCCAAAGTAACAGCCTTCCACAAAAACCAAAGGCACTCAATTTATTTAGCAAAATGTTGTGATCCACTGTGTCAAAAGCTTTCCTAAAATCCGTATAAACGACGTCAACTTGCTGCCGCAAGTCCAAAGCCGAGGACACGAAGTTCGAAAAGACCGCGAGATTGGACACCGTAGACCTACCTGGAAAAAAGCCATGCTGTGCCTCAGATAAACAGCCCGTAATCAGCCCGGAGATTTTGTTTGTAACAATTTTTTCAAAGAGCTTAGGGAAACAGCTAAGGAGAGAGATCGGCCTATAATTTTGAACCTCGCTCTTCGCCCCCGATTTAAATATGGGAGCCACCACGCTAGTCTTCCAGAGAGCCGGGAAGGACCCAGAATTTAAGGACAAATTGAATATGATACAAAGAGCTCTGGAGAGTCCAAAACTGCACGACTTGACAAAAATAGGAGGCACACCATCATCGCCAGAAGACTTATTAGAATCAAGAGCCTTGACGGCATCAAACACCTCAGCAAGACCTATATTGAGGTTAGCTAAATGGAGTAGGGAAGCACCACCACGGTCAGGACTGAGGGCTACAGTAGACGGTGGAACGTAGACCGAATTAAAGTACCCAGCAAAAAGGTTCGCAGTTGCCTCATCAGAGTCCGAACTCTCATTCCCGAGATGCATACGAGCCGGCAAGAGAGAGTCACCCCTTTTGGAGTTCACATGCCCCCAAAAAGCCTTAACATTATGTGAAATATTGCCTTCCAGCCTGGCAATATAGGAAGCATAGTTCAGTTTAACCAACACCTTGCAACGTGCACGGAGATAAGAAAAGTTTACAAAGTCGCACTGCAGGTTAGAGCGCTTCCAAGTGCGATGCGCCGGCTTCTTACTACTAACGGCAATCCGAAGTTCCCACGAATACCAACTAGGAAAGGATGACTTAAAGGTATAATATTTAGGTACGTACAATTCAATAGCGCAATAAATGTGAGAGTATAGCACTCCGACGGCCTCATCAGCAGACAAGTTACCCAGGGCTCTGTCCCAATCAATGCGATTTAAAGCACATACAATAGAGTCATAGTCGGCTCTAAAAAAATCATGCTTGACCTCGGCCCGCGAAAAAGGTCTCCTGGCAAAAGAACCAACAGAAAAAGACAAGGCCGGGTGGTAAGAGTCCACCGGCAGAATAGTATCGTCAGGGGAAGAAATATCAGGCAAGGGAAAGTTGGAGAATATTAAATCCAGCATATTGCCGTTGAAATTACGAACATTATTGTACTGCAAACAACCGTGAAAGTTAAAACATTCGGCCATCGCCGACGCAGACCGAGTGACATCAGAAGAGCAAAATCGCATGATTGGGACTAACGCCGAAGCGGAGTCACACAACCAAATGACAAGCGGTAGATTAAAGTCACCCAAAATACACACATTCATATCAACATCATGATCGAGGACCTCATCGATACCGTTACAAAGTGCGGAATACAACGAGGACGATGATCCAGGCGGAATATAAACAGCTCCGAAGACGAATGTCGAGTCACCTATGGTTACTCTGACGAAAACATGTTCAATGATACCGGCAAACAGAGGGATCACCGTGGCACTAAAACCTCTTTTAACCGCAATTAAGACTCTGCCCCCACGGGAATGACAGCTAGTTTCTAGGCTCCTATCTTTACGAAAAACACTGTAATTGTCTAGACCCAATTCGGAGGACGCAATATCCTTCGTGAGCCAAGTTTCGACAAAAACCAAAATGTCATAGTCCACATGATGCGTTGCAATAGATTCACTTAAATTAAACAGTTTAATCCTCAAGCCCCTTACATTTTGGTAATAAACCTGAGGGACTACAGACGGTTTTTTGGGACCGATCCCGCACCCTTCCGCATAATAGTAGGAGTGCCATTCTTAAACCTGATGGTTAAGGACGGGTCATTCGAGGCCCGAAGACGTTCCTGGAGGTCCTTAAGGTGCTGCCTCTGTCGCTCCGTGTAGTCCATGTATATCCTAGCAACGCCCTTGTAGTTACTTTTGAGACGGACGATAGTACGGGCCGGTATGTCCGGCGGCAATGACACGATAATCGGACAGGCCTTGTCCGGATTCCTCCTGCCGATCCTCCTGACCCTCATGTTGTCGTAGCAGTTGGGAACCACCACGTTCAAAATCTCTGTGACCTTATCACGGTCTGCGTTGACAGTTGGCGTGACTGAGTCCAAAGCAGCCGAAGGATCGGCCTCTTCCACATTAAAAATTATCACGTTGTTCTCCCTGCTCTTTCTGTCCTGGAATTCCGCAACAGCCGACTCGATTACTGCAGAACTATCCAATGATGCGCCTGCACCCAGATCATTCAGTCTAGCCTCAATGGCATCAACTCGTCCCGAGAGCGCTCCAATAGATACATTAAGCTTGTTACATTCAGATTTAAATTCACGCAACAATTCGCCACGACTTTTCAAGAGCTCATCCCTCTGCTCTCTTCTGAGCTGTTCATTAAACTTAGCCAGCTGCAGACTAAGAAGGTTTTCCATCGAGCTGAGCAGAGCATCATTGGAGGCACCGGAGGCTGGGGACAAATGCACAGGAGCCACCGCACCTGTATTATCCGCGCAATCCAATAACATCCCACTTTTCCATGGATGACCCGTACGTCCAAGGTAACCCGGGTGGGAAAGCACATCACAGGTGACACAGGACAGTGGATTCACCACTACCGATCTGCATCCTTTGCACAAGTTCTTGGGCGGCGACATGACCCACAACACCAGATTAATGAACAAGAGGAAAGAAGAGTATGGAAGATAATTGAATATTTTCGAAGGAATATGCAATTAGTCACTCGGCAGAATATGACGGTTAGGCCACGCAACCAGAGACAACAACAACACCCGGCAAGCTAAATATAGACACGTCTGTACAGTGTAGCAGCTGACTGCTGACTGATTATTCTAACGTATATGATAGCATCAACGACTGCGACGTCTTACAAGAAGAAGAAGAATCTGAAGAAAAAGAATCTGAAGAAGAATCTGAAGAAGAAGAAGAAGACTGGATCGGGTCTCGTGAACGGCATCATAAACCGTCTGATGATTCGAACTACACGTTCTGGGTTATCAGTTCTGCGGACCGGGAACGCGTTTGCTAAAGCGATTGGCTCGTGGCGACGAAGGTGTGAACCCCCTGGACGTAGCGTGCCGCGACCACGATATCGCGTACTCTCGTCGAAAGGATTTAGAGGGAAGACACGAGGCTGATCGCGCGTTAGCCGAACGAGCGCGAGAACGAGTGTTCGCGAACGACGCGGCGATAAAGCAACCGTGACTGGAGTGTGGGCAACGATGAAGGCTAAGACTAAACTCGGCATGGGTATGAGAAGGACGAAACGTAAACAGAGAAAGTCTGGAAGGAAACATCCGCAACGGCGACAACGACATCGTAATCTACGAGTGGCGAAACGCGGTGGCTTTCTTCAATTTCTTCCGTTCGTATTGCCCGCTTTATCAGCTATCGGGGCATTGGCCGGTGGAGCGGCTGGTATAACCAAAGCGGTCAACGATTCGAAGGCGTCTCGAAAACAGCTGGAAGAGACGTTGCGTCATCATCGTGCGATGGAAGGGCGAGGGATGCATCTGACACCGTCCAAGCGAGGCGCGGGCTTGAACCCGGGACGGCGGCGTCAACGACGAGTGCAGACGAAGAAAAAAAAACGCCGATCGCGTAGGTGCATGGCGACGGTGGCGGCGATAATCCAACAACCTATGACGAACCTGCAATTAGAGCGCGAGTGCGCCAGCATTCCGTTCTTTCGAGGGGTGTTTATTCGCGACACGCTTCCCACGCGCGCACGCAGCAACGAATGCGGTATCGCGAATCTGGACGAGAATCGAGGCACCGGTACACACTGGGTCGCGTACGCGAAACGCGGGTCACGAGTACAGTACTTTGATAGTTTTGGGAATCTGCGTCCACCAACGGAATTGATCCACTAGTTCGGGCGCGGTACAACGATCACGTACAATTACAATCGTTTTCAACGTTTCGACGAGATGAATTGCGGTCGCTTATGCATGCAATTTTTACAGCAAAAGTCTATGGAATTATGGCATACGTACTAATAACGGTGTGTACTAAGTTTTCGTTTCAATGTAACCATGCGTAATGGCAATCCATATTTTCTTTAATAAAGACACATAATATCGATAAATTGCCGAGTATTCGTACGCGCGCGTCACTACCTTTCTATCCGTCTCGCGAGTGTAATCTATGATATGTCGTTCATGCTCACGTTAACGGATCGCAGCAGCGTGCTCACGGTAAATTATTTCCCACCGATAGAGTTGAGTGATGGTAAATACGAATTAGGACTCACGGACTTGGAGACGTTTCACACGATACCAAACATCGACTCGAGCAACGATAAATTCTATTTCGTCGTGAACTATGACACCGAAAACAACTCCATCGTCGACGCCGCTCATGAATACATTACGATCCCCCACGGTTCCTACGAATTAGACGCTATCGCCGAGTATCTGAAGCAACGATTACTCGATCGATATCCGCGAAAACGCGGTAACAACGATGACGACGATGACGACAAGTACCCTCTAATGCTACGAGCTAACAACAACACCATGAAAAGCGAGATGTACTGTTCGTTCTTTGTAGACTTTACGAAACCCAACAATGTAGGCTCGTTGTTAGGATTTTCCCCGAATCGTGTCTTAATACCGAGAATCTGGCACGAGTCCGACGTACCCGTGAATATTATAAACGTTAACGTGATCAGAGTAACGTGCAACGTAACTACCGGCGCGTACAGCAACGATAAACCGGTACACACTATCCACGAATTTTCACCTCGCGTGCCGCCGGGATATAAGATATCCGAAACACCGCGACACGTCATTTACCTGCCGATCGTCGCGCGAGCAATACACTATCTAACGCTACGCATCGTCGATCAATACGATCGTCCTATAGATTTTCGCGGCGAAGAAATAACGATTCGTTTGCACGTTCAACGACGTCCTCGCGATAGGTAGCGTGACCGCACGTGTATGCACGCGTGTGTAGTATGTTAGTGTTAGATCACACGTACGAATCATCAATCGTCGCTGCCGCTGCTACTCCTGACGTCTCTGTGTCGCGTCATCGGCGCGACCCTTTATCGATAGGTGAAAGTAGAAGAATAAAGACGGGTGGAGCGATAAGAAGAGGACCCATAAGGAGAAGCAAGCCGTTGACTCGTCGAAACGCACGTTTCCTACGATCGCTAGGATTCATCGTTGCCTATTAGACACACAACCACGATGTCGATTATTCTGGATGTGGCGAATACGCCAACCTTTGACAATCGTATCACGAAGATCGAGTTACACACGTATAATCCGTACGCCAACACGACGTTCGACAATAGCGATGAGATAAGAATCCCCATACAGCAACAAGATCTGTACACGCTTCCGTGCGAAAGTTTTCTCTACATCGAAGGTCGTGGCACGTTGACGGCGCAGAACGCGACAGGTCCGGCAACGTCCACGACCGCTGTTCTAGACAATAATTGCGTCGCGTTCATGTTTGATGAGATTCGATACGAATTGAACGGTGTCGAGATCGATCGTTGCCGAAATCCAGGAATCACTACCACGTTGAAAAATTACGTTTCGTTGTCGGCAGATAGAAGCAAAGTGCTCGCGAATGCTGGTTGGAATTATGCCATCGATTACGATAACGACATTTTTCATTCGGGTGCATTCAATTTCTGCGTACCCCTGAACGTGTTATTAGGATTCTGCGAGGATTACAAACATATCGTGATGAACGCGCGGCACGAGCTGATACTCATACGATCACGAGTCGATACGAACGTGATGCACTGCACCTCCGCCACTGGGTGGCCGAAACTGGAGATACGCAAGGTGCAGTGGCGTATGCCCCATGTCGTTTTGGAGGAAGTGAATAAACTATCGATGCTGCGTATCCTGGAAAGCTTGCACGTGTACCCGTTACTGCAAGCTACAACGAAACACACGTGGACCGTGAAAGCTACGTCGCAAATCGAGAAACCCCGATACGTGTTATTCGGTACGCAAACCGATCGAAAGAATTGTCCCGATAAATCCGCGAGCAGATTTGACTCGAATAATCTCACGAACCTTCGACTCTACTTAAGGGGGTAGACACGTCACGTGGTCTGGCCGATTCGGCAGGTCGGTATTACAGCAGGTTTTTTCTGCACTGAAATGGTATTACCCATAGATACGCGGCTGCCTGTGCACGCGAGAGGGAGCTGTTTGCTATTTCCATATGTTATTCTGAATGTGGAAAGAAATTCTCAGCTGTTGCGTTGTACTTTAGAAAGTCTACTGGTACTGCAAACGTAGAAAATTCATTGTACATTTACTTGAAATGTGCTTATGCTACAATATTCTACGTTGGCAGTAAGGAATTATAAGTGAAAAGGAAAAATAGATGAGGGCATGTCCCCAGAAAATGAAGTTTGTTAGGATAGACATTTTTTAATTAGCAAAAAACTGAAACAGAACATGAAATACACATCCTATGCAGAAAGCAGTTATGAACAAACATATATAAAATTGTGTTTGATGATCAATCCAACGCGTGATTATTATGTGGTCCCTCCTCGAAGTGACAGAAAATATAACCTATGTATATGCTATAAGACAATAAATATTTAGCGGCTATTTCGTTGTATTACGCTACATTTGTGAACTTTTCATCATCCTTCCGAAACATTATTATTACGCCGCAACAGTATCTTTAGGAAATCGGGTATAGCATATAGGTTATATTCTCTGTCACTTGGAGGACCGGATTTTCTGTCCTCGAAGTGAGAAGTGACAGAAAATATAACCTATATGCTAGACCCGATTTCCTAAAGATACTGTTGCGACGTAATACTAATGTTTCGGAAGGATGATAAAAAGTTCACAAATGTAGCGCAAAAGATAGCGTATACATAGGTTATATTTTCTATCACTTCGAGGAGGGGACCATAGACATATATAGACGGCGGAGCGTAAGCTGAGGGGGGTGGCAAGTTTCGCGGTAGGGGAGCGATACGAGTAAATCGGATAACGCTGTGGTTATGCATGCCGAATGCATCCGAAGCTATCCGACGTGCCTGTATCTGAACCTATGCCTTTACCCTTCCAAGCCTTCCTTCCCCACGCCGATATTCCCATCTTCTGATCCGTCTATATATGTCTATGGAGGGGGCCACGTAATAATCACGCGCATCCAGCCTGCGCATTTTTTTTATGAAAAAATTATTTAAATCGGACTATTTTTAACGAAACGGGCTTTCAATTCTGCAAACAAATTTTTCACGTCATTTCTTTAATTATGGTTTGAGTTGTATCATTTTTGGGGCCAATTTGCTTGAGAAAGTATAAGGAATCGATTGACGCCACGATCGCAAAGATCTGATTAGAAATTGCAAAACTTCAGATTCATCAGTGCTTAGTGCGCAACATTGTATGGCCCCGCTGGTTTCAAGCGTCGAAGCCGACGAAACTCAGCGAGACACATGTGTAAAATAACATATTTGCAGTTTTATAATTGAAGATGTAGTGAACGTTACAGGACTGTCTTTATATATGGCTCTCACAAACAAAATCGCCTGACTTGTTAGACATGAAACTGGGCATACAAATGGTTGCACACTTACAGTCTTCCAATGTTTCAATTGTTGAGAAGCCTTTGGGCTCAGTTTATCGGGAAAGACCTACCCACCCCACTGTTTTGCTTTCTCGTTGCGAGGGTGGACCTTCGGGTCCTAGTAGACCGCACGTTGACAGCCGAGAATAATAAAACCGACGAGCTAGATAAAATACCCAGTACAGAAAAATAAAATGTTCGTGTTTTTGATAAGTCACGGGTCGGTGTCTAAGACCGAATGGCCCTTATGTGGTGAGCGTCCGATAGTGACGTTGGTGGCACGTATGTACCCTACTTGCGTCATACTCTACACCCACTAATGTGTCTCCCGAGTGGAACCATTTATGTCGAGAAGCCTCTGGCTTCGTTGAGACAAAACTTGGTTGCCAATGACCCGTCATCTCAATAGTGACGCAGAAAATCTATGACCATCTAAGGTGCCTCATGTCCCGTCATCCCAATAGTGACGTAGCAAATCTATGACCATATAAGGTAGACACGATGACCCGTCATCTCAATAGTGACGAAACAAACCTATGACCATCGCAGGTAAACGCATGACCCGTCATATAATTAGTGACGTACTGTTACCAAATGACCCGTCATCTGTAGTGACGCTCGAATGAAGTGCACAATGGCAAAGAGACCATAGCCATTTTGTCGGCTCAACTAATGACAAGCAGTCCTCTGCGGAGTCTGCAGAATCAATGAGAAAGCAAGAGGTGTCAGGTATTGGAAAAAGGACATGGTCCTAGATATGTAAGAAAGTGAGATGGGGGTCCTATCCGGTATATACCGGTAGGCCCCCATTTTCACGTCGAAAACTATGAGCCGACAATGCGCTTCACGCACGGGCCAAAGCTCCTCGATCACTATTGAGAGCAATACGCGGCCAGGACTTGCCCTGCGGCACGCGGAGATAGGAGAAGGCACCTTCGGGAGAGGTAAACGGGCAGAGAGGAAGACTGTTGACGACTAGGCTTGTAAATGGTTATGAGAGGAAACGGATTGGAATGATGTACCCGCTTGACCTCGGGATGGAACTGTCCATCACGAAATGTGCAACCATCGAGGTTGTTTCTAAAAACAAAACGTGGTTCCTCAAGGACCCAGAAATCACAGTGGGAACAGACAGGATCCCCACCCTGGGACCAGAGGAAACCACTAGATACCTGGGTATCACACTAAACCCATGGAGTGGATTGAAGGTAGATAGAGAGAGGCTTAAAGAAGTCACGAGGGCGGCAAGCGCTATAGCGCATATGGGGCTCAAGCCCCATCAGAAAGTAGATGTAATCAGGACATACTTGCTGCCCAGAGTCATCTATGAATTAGTAACAAGTCCACCGCCAATCAAGGTCCTCAAGGAGCTAGACCATGAAATAAAACAAGTGGTGAAGAGCATATTAAAACTGCACCCGTCCACTACGGACGGTATCATCTACTCGATGAAAAGCCATGGAGGTGTGGGACTCCAAAGAATAGAAGACATTGTTAAATTGGCGGTAATCCGCAACGGGATCAAAATGCTTGAATCTACAGATGATGTAGTTCAAGAAGCTCTTAAGGAGGAAAGGGGTATAATCGAAAAATATGCAAAATCCCTGAATCTGAGCTGGCCGACCACGATGGTCAAAATAGAAGAAGCGAGAAGGGAGAGTAAGAAAAGAGACACCGAAAAGTGGCGTCAGCTAATCTCCCAAGGGCAGGGCGTGGCGGATTTCAGCCACGATCGGATTGGCAAAGCGTGGTTGTACAATCCGACCCTGCTCAAGCCTTCCAGATATCTGGATGCGCTCAAGTTGCGGACGAACACCTTCGGCACAAAAGTAGCATTATCGAGGGCAAGTAAGAGCATGGACGTTGCATGCCGAAGGTGCAAAGTCCAAGCGGAAACTTTGGGGCATGTAATAGGCAATTGTACCCACACTAAGCCCATGCGAATGAGGAGACACGATGAAATCAAAGATTTCATCGGCAATCGCATGGCAACTAAGCACGCCGTCTTTGTCGAGCCTACCGTGAACGTCTTGGGAGAGCTGAGGAAGCCAGATCTGGTTATTAAGGACCAGGAGAGGCTCCTCATCTTGGACGTTACGGTACGGTACGAAATGAATGATAACCTTCGAAAGGCGTATAGAGAGAAGGTCTCCAAATACAAGGAAACCCTGGAATACATCAGGATCAAAACCAATAGCAGGGAAGGAAGGGTACTGCCCATCGTGGTAGGGGCCAGAGGGGCAATGCCCACACAGACACAAGAAAACCTAATGTCCCTTGGGTTCAGAAAAGAAGATATGGTCACCATTTCCATGATAGCATTAAGATCCTCACTGGAAATGGCGAATGCCTTTATCGATTACGATCACATAAGGTAATATCTCTGGTACCCCCCAAATATGTGTCATGTATGTCTATACGTGTGTGATTGTCTAGACCAGGCACGGAGCGGAGCAGCTCTGTGCGTTTGTACACAGAGGCCGACCGTGCCAGTATTTATAATGTGATGGTTGACGCTTGAACATATTGACCAGGCATGAAGCGGAACAGCTCCGTGCGTATGTACACGGAGACCGCTCAAGCCAGTATTTATTGGTATACGTCCGGAACGCAATTGACGAAGCAGCTGCCGCTGATAATATATTATGCAGTCAAGCCCACCTGGCACTTTACACCAGGTGGTGCGAGTCGTGCCCACTATTGTGGTGAACGGCGCGGAGCGGGTGAATACGAAGAGTAGGAACCCGGGTGATACCTTCGCGATGGTTTTCCCTGAGCACGTTACACGTGGCCAAATTCACTTCCCCAAGGGGGACTCCGTTTCCTAATTTTTCGAAGCCCGTGAGGCAGATCTCTTGGCAGTGGAAGCAAGAAAGTGGAATTTGTTAAAGTTAAAAATTATTGTTATTGGTACCAGTCACTGGGCCAACTCACGTCTAACAGGGTGGCGAACCAAACCCCTGGAAATATTCGGCCGCCTCGGCGCATCCGAACAGGTTCTAGCCAAATGCCTCGTCATCTAATTAGTGACGCGCATGAATGGATTAACGAGATTCC
This sequence comes from Andrena bucephala, assembly GCA_947577245.1. Taxonomy (NCBI): domain Eukaryota; kingdom Metazoa; phylum Arthropoda; class Insecta; order Hymenoptera; family Andrenidae; genus Andrena; species Andrena bucephala. Next base: position 16,817,991 of record OX387716.1, on the reverse strand, counting down.
CTCTGTCCCTATCTACTGAGCTGGGCCAAGATGGCGCCGTGCAGTGCAGTCGCGTCGCGAGTCGCTCCGTAAATATCAGTAAAATTTTCGGTAGATTTCGCTCTGGGAATCTTGTGAAGTGTCTGAACGATAGTGCCAGTGATACTGAACATATGGATATACAAATTGTGGACACTTAAGACAGTGTGTGGAATATATCAGCGAAAATCTCGTGGCGTTGGTTCGTAGCGTCCTTTGACGGGCGCCCACGCGTCACTCACGAATCTCGTAACTTTTCGGAAGTGCACTATAACTTTTACTCGTGCCTGCACTGTAGTGCAAGACAAACACGGTGTGGTGCGCAGAACTCTAGTTAGTGGTTTATTCTGAGGAATATTAGCATCAAACGTTGCTTCATACATAAGGGTTAAGGCGGCCATCTTGGACAGCGTCCCTGCGTCCCGGCTTGAGCCGCCGTCAGCGCGCCCGCCTATTGGTGGAGCGCTGGAGCAGTCCAGCCACCCCATTGGTCGAGCGCTGGAGCAGTACAGTCACCCTATTGGTCTAGCGCTGGAGCAGTCCAGTCACCCCATTGGCCCGCAGTCACCAGCAGTCAGCCAATCAGAAAAGGCCCCTAGCCCGACGGTAAGTCTTGTGTCTTGTCTCGTTGCCGTTTATGAAATACAATGATTTATAAAATGGAGTGTGAAACCCTGAATTCAATCGCCACGAGCAAGCGCAACACTCTTAAAACAAAGGACGCAGACACCGAGTTTCGCGTTAGCAAGCAAAGGAAAAGGAAGTCTGAAATCAGCGGTTCAGCAGACGAGCACGAAGATACAGAAACCGAAAGCTCTCCGATAGAGGAACTTATGGATTTCTGTAAAAATACAGACGCCAGCATTAGTGCTAAAGGTATAAAATATCTTAAGCGTAAAGTTCAAGAGGTATACGCGCAATTCCATGAGCTCGATGAAGAAAATACATCTCTGAAACGTAAAGCCGCCGAGGGAATCAGTGTTGAAAAGAAACTGGAACTACTGGACATCACGATTGGTGGAGTCGTTGAAAACCTTAATGAACTCAGGAACCGCGTGTCGAGCCCTTCTAGTCTCAAAAGCACGTACGCTCAAAAAGTCAGCATGCCATCTAAACTAGCACAGAAACAGGCCGCAAGTCTACCAAAACATGTGGTAACAGTATACCCGAAGGAAGACAGCAAATTCTGCAGCAGCGAGGAGACAAAAAAGGCGGTAATGTCAAGCGTTCTCCCGACAAAGGAGAAACTAAGAATTAGAAACATCAAGAAAATTGGAAATAGCGGAGTTCTGATCGAGACAACCACCAAGGAGGAAATGATCAGCGTCCTCCAAAATGGGAAACTTGACTCGGTGGGATTGACGGCAAGCCTACCCTCTAAGAGGAAACCTCGCTTAATAATCTCCAACATCCCGAAAGAAATGGAAGAGAGAGACCTGCTCGCAGCTATAAAGCAGCAAAATTTGAAAGATCTCTGCAAATCCAAGTTCGCGGAGGACTTTAAACTATGCTTTAAAACCGGCGACAGGAAACGGGATGTGGTAAATTAGGTCGTGGAAGTGTCCCCCGAAATCAGGGAAATATTCCTAAAGGAAAACCGCGTATTTATAGACTGGTATGCATGTCACGTGAAGGATTTTATCTCGGTATCCCGCTGTTATAAGTGTCAGAGTTTTGGCCATGTGTCAAAATTCTGTAAATCACAGGAGGACACATGTGGTCACTGTGGACTAAATGGTCACAACTTTAACTCGTGCCCGAGTAAATCCAGGGACCCTACATGTATAAACTGTAAGAGAGCAAACAAACCGCACGATCACTCATCCAGAGCAAGGGGTTGTCCAGCATACATGAAGGCAATGGAAACTTACGTAGTTAAAATAGATTATGGTAGGGAAAACCAATAAAAATGCACCTAAGCAATCGAGAACATCCAGGACACCCACCATCCATCTCGCACAAATCAACACACGAAACTGCAGGGTAGTTATGGATCAACTAAGAGAAGCGGCCACTCGCAATAAAATTGATATTCTGATGATACAAGAACCGTTCACGCACCCTAAGGGCAACAGTGGTATGGGTATGACAACTAGAATTATAATCGACAAGAAACAATTCTCAAAACTCTCCGGCCCAGGACAAATTAAGGCAGCCATTGCAATTCTGAATCCAGAATTCTCAGTAGTCAAGCTTGAACAATTCTGCAACACACACTGCATATGTGCCGAAATAACAGTTTCAGGATATCAATTCTACGAAAGTCAGTACGTATTTTCAATACTCCGACGACATAGAACCCTACCTCAGTCATATCGACGGAATAATCAGAAACCTAAGAGGCAAAAGTATCATAATCTCTGCCGATGTGAATGCCAAGTCGCACTTCTGGTTCAGTGGTGAGACGGACGACAGGGGAATACTTCTGGAAGACTTCATTGCAACCAATAACCTGTATATTGCAAACGGGACCTCAAACGTACATACTTTCGATAACATACATGGGAG
>OX387716.1:16762965-16810465 GCA_947577245.1 Andrena bucephala | reverse complement strand
AGCAATACGCCGCTGGCACTTTGAATATTTCGGCGCCGAAGCAATGCGCCGCTGGCACTTTGCATATTTCGGCGCCGAAGCAATGCGCCGCTGGCACTTTGAATATTTCGGCGCCGAAGCAATGCGCCGCTGGCACTTTGAATATTTCGGCGCCGAAGCAATGCGCCGCTGGCACTTTGCATATTTCGGCGCCGAAGCAATGCGCCGCTGGCACTTTGAATATTTCGGCGCCGAAGCAATGCGCCGCTGGCACTTTTTGCATATTTCAGCGCCGAAGCAATACGCCGCTGGCACTTTGAATATTTCGGCGCCGAAGCAATGCGCCGCTGGCACTTTTTGCATATTTCGGCGCCGAAGCAATGCGCCGCTGGCACTTTTTGCATATTTCGGCGCCGAAGCAATGCGCCGCTGGCACTTTGAATATTTCGGCGCCGAAGCAATGCGCCGCTGGCACTTTGAATATTTCGGCGCCGAAGCAATACGCCGCTGGCACTTTGAATATTTCGGCGCCGAAGCAATGCGCCGCTGGCACTTTGCATATTTCGGCGCCGAAGCAATGCGCCGCTGGCACTTTTTGCATATTTCGGCGCCGAAGCAATACGCCGCTGGCACTTTTGCATATTTCGGCGCCGAAGCAATGCGCCGCTGGCACTTTGAATATTTCGGCGCCGAAGCAATACGCCGCTGGCACTTTGAATATTTCGGCGCCGAAGCAATGCGCCGCTGGCACTTTGCATATTTCGGCGCCGAAGCAATGCGCCGCTGGCACTTTGAATATTTCGGCGCCGAAGCAATACGCCGCTGGCACTTTGAATATTTCGGCGCCGAAGCAATGCGCCGCTGGCACTTTGCATATTTCGGCGCCGAAGCAATGCGCCGCTGGCACTTTGAATATTTCGGCGCCGAAGCAATGCGCCGCTGGCACTTTGAATATTTCGGCGCCGAAGCAATGCGCCGCTGGCACTTTGCATATTTCGGCGCCGAAGCAATGCGCCGCTGGCACTTTGAATATTTCGGCGCCGAAGCAATGCGCCGCTGGCACTTTTTGCATATTTCAGCGCCGAAGCAATACGCCGCTGGCACTTTGAATATTTCGGCGCCGAAGCAATGCGCCGCTGGCACTTTTTGCATATTTCGGCGCCGAAGCAATGCGCCGCTGGCACTTTTTGCATATTTCGGCGCCGAAGCAATGCGCCGCTGGCACTTTGAATATTTCGGCGCCGAAGCAATGCGCCGCTGGCACTTTGAATATTTCGGCGCCGAAGCAATACGCCGCTGGCACTTTGAATATTTCGGCGCCGAAGCAATGCGCCGCTGGCACTTTGCATATTTCGGCGCCGAAGCAATGCGCCGCTGGCACTTTGAATATTTCGGCGCCGAAGCAATGCGCCGCTGGCACTTTTTGCATATTTCAGCGCCGAAGCAATACGCCGCTGGCACTTTGAATATTTCGGCGCCGAAGCAATGCGCCGCTGGCACTTTGCATATTTCGGCGCCGAAGCAATGCGCCGCTGGCACTTTGAATATTTCGGCGCCGAAGCAATGCGCCGCTGGCACTTTTTGCATATTTCAGCGCCGAAGCAATACGCCGCTGGCACTTTGAATATTTCGGCGCCGAAGCAATGCGCCGCTGGCACTTTGCATATTTCGGCGCCGAAGCAATGCGCCGCTGGCACTTTGAATACTTCGGCGCCGAAGCAATGCGCCGCTGGCACTTTTTGCATATTTCGGCGCCGAAGCAATGCGCCGCTGGCACTTTTTGCATATTTCGGCGCCGAAGCAATGCGCCGCTGGCACTTTTTGCATATTTCGGCGCCGAAGCAATGCGCCGCTGGCACTTTGAATATTTCGGCGCCGAAGCAATGCGCCGCTGGCACTTTGAATATTTCGGCGCCGAAGCAATACGCCGCTGGCACTTTGAATATTTCGGCGCCGAAGCAATGCGCCGCTGGCACTTTGCATATTTCGGCGCCGAAGCAATGCGCCGCTGGCACTTTGAATATTTCGGCGCCGAAGCAATGCGCCGCTGGCACTTTTTGCATATTTCAGCGCCGAAGCAATACGCCGCTGGCACTTTGAATATTTCGGCGCCGAAGCAATGCGCCGCTGGCACTTTGCATATTTCGGCGCCGAAGCAATGCGCCGCTGGCACTTTGAATATTTCGGCGCCGAAGCAATGCGCCGCTGGCACTTTTTGCATATTTCAGCGCCGAAGCAATACGCCGCTGGCACTTTGAATATTTCGGCGGCGAAGCAATGCGCCGCTGGCACTTTGCATATTTCGGCGCCGAAGCAATGCGCCGCTGGCACTTTGAATACTTCGGCGCCGAAGCAATGCGCCGCTGGCACTTTTTGCATATTTCGGCGCCGAAGCAATGCGCCGCTGGCACTTTTTGCATATTTCGGCGCCGAAGCAATGCGCCGCTGGCACTTTTTGCATATTTCGGCGCCGAAGCAATGCGCCGCTGGCACTTTGAATATTTCGGCGCCGAAGCAATGCGCCGCTGGCACTTTGAATATTTCGGCGCCGAAGCAATACGCCGCTGGCACTTTGCATATTTCGGCGCCGAAGCAATGCGCCGCTGGCACTTTGAATGCTTCGGCGCCGAAGCAATGCGCCGCTGGCACTTTTTGAATATTTCGGCGCCGAAGCAATGCGCCGCTGGCACTTTGCATATTTCGGCGCCGAAGCAATGCGCCGCTGGCACTTTGAATATTTCGGCGCCGAAGCAATGCGCCGCTGGCACTTTTTGCATATTTCGGCGCCGAAGCAATGCGCCGCTGGCACTTTGCATATTTCGGCGCCGAAGCAATGCGCCGCTGGCACTTTGCATATTTCGGCGCCGAAGCAATGCGCCGCTGGCACTTTGAATGCTTCGGCGCCGAAGCAATGCGCCGCTGGCACTTTTTGAATATTTCGGCGCCGAAGCAATGCGCCGCTGGCACTTTGCATATTTCGGCGCCGAAGCAATGCGCCGCTGGCACTTTGAATATTTCGGCGCCGAAGCAATGCGCCGCTGGCACTTTGAATATTTCGGCGCCGAAGCAATGCGCCGCTGGCACTTTTTGCATATTTCAGCGCCGAAGCAATGCGCCGCTGGCACTTTGCATATTTCGGCGCCGAAGCAATGCGCCGCTGGCACTTTGAATATTTCGGCGCCGAAGCAATGCGCCGCTGGCACTTTTTGCATATTTCAGCGCCGAAGCAATACGCCGCTGGCACTTTGAATATTTCGGCGCCGAAGCAATGCGCCGCTGGCACTTTGCATATTTCGGCGCCGAAGCAATGCGCCGCTGGCACTTTGAATACTTCGGCGCCGAAGCAATGCGCCGCTGGCACTTTTTGCATATTTCGGCGCCGAAGCAATGCGCCGCTGGCACTTTTTGCATATTTCGGCGCCGAAGCAATGCGCCGCTGGCACTTTGCATATTTCGGCGCCGAAGCAATGCGCCGCTGGCACTTTGCATATTTCGGCGCCGAAGCAATGCGCCGCTGGCACTTTGAATGCTTCGGCGCCGAAGCAATGCGCCGCTGGCACTTTTTGAATATTTCGGCGCCGAAGCAATGCGCCGCTGGCACTTTTTGAATATTTCGGCGCCGAAGCAATGCGCCGCTGGCACTTTGCATATTTCGGCGCCGAAGCAATGCGCCGCTGGCACTTTGAATATTTCGGCGCCGAAGCAATGCGCCGCTGGCACTTTTTGCATATTTCAGCGCCGAAGCAATACGCCGCTGGCACTTTGAATATTTCGGCGCCGAAGCAATGCGCCGCTGGCACTTTGCATATTTCGGCGCCGAAGCAATGCGCCGCTGGCACTTTGAATATTTCGGCGCCGAAGCAATGCGCCGCTGGCACTTTTTGCATATTTCAGCGCCGAAGCAATACGCCGCTGGCACTTTGAATATTTCGGCGCCGAAGCAATGCGCCGCTGGCACTTTGCATATTTCGGCGCCGAAGCAATGCGCCGCTGGCACTTTGAATACTTCGGCGCCGAAGCAATGCGCCGCTGGCACTTTTTGCATATTTCGGCGCCGAAGCAATGCGCCGCTGGCACTTTTTGCATATTTCGGCGCCGAAGCAATGCGCCGCTGGCACTTTTTGCATATTTCGGCGCCGAAGCAATGCGCCGCTGGCACTTTGAATATTTCGGCGCCGAAGCAATGCGCCGCTGGCACTTTGAATATTTCGGCGCCGAAGCAATACGCCGCTGGCACTTTGAATATTTCGGCGCCGAAGCAATGCGCCGCTGGCACTTTGCATATTTCGGCGCCGAAGCAATGCGCCGCTGGCACTTTGAATATTTCGGCGCCGAAGCAATGCGCCGCTGGCACTTTTTGCATATTTGAGCGCCGAAGCAATACGCCGCTGGCACTTTGAATATTTCGGCGCCGAAGCAATGCGCCGCTGGCACTTTGCATATTTCGGCGCCGAAGCAATGCGCCGCTGGCACTTTGAATACTTCGGCGCCGAAGCAATGCGCCGCTGGCACTTTTTGCATATTTCGGCGCCGAAGCAATGCGCCGCTGGCACTTTTTGCATATTTCGGCGCCGAAGCAATGCGCCGCTGGCACTTTGAATATTTCGGCGCCGAAGCAATGCGCCGCTGGCACTTTGCATATTTCGGCGCCGAAGCAATGCGCCGCTGGCACTTTGAATATTTCGGCGCCGAAGCAATGCGCCGCTGGCACTTTTTGCATATTTCAGCGCCGAAGCAATACGCCGCTGGCACTTTGAATATTTCGGCGCCGAAGCAATGCGCCGCTGGCACTTTGAATATTTCGGCGCCGAAGCAATACGCCGCTGGCACTTTGAATATTTCGGCGCCGAAGCAATGCGCCGCTGGCACTTTTTGCATATTTCGGCGCCGAAGCAATGCGCCGCTGGCACTTTTTGCATATTTCGGCGCCGAAGCAATGCGCCGCTGGCACTTTGAATATTTCGGCGCCGAAGCAATGCGCCGCTGGCACTTTGAATATTTCGGCGCCGAAGCAATACGCCGCTGGCACTTTGAATATTTCGGCGCCGAAGCAATGCGCCGCTGGCACTTTGCATATTTCGGCGCCGAAGCAATGCGCCGCTGGCACTTTTTGCATATTTCGGCGCCGAAGCAATACGCCGCTGGCACTTTTGCATATTTCGGCGCCGAAGCAATGCGCCGCTGGCACTTTGAATATTTCGGCGCCGAAGCAATACGCCGCTGGCACTTTGAATATTTCGGCGCCGAAGCAATGCGCCGCTGGCACTTTGCATATTTCGGCGCCGAAGCAATGCGCCGCTGGCACTTTGAATATTTCGGCGCCGAAGCAATACGCCGCTGGCACTTTGAATATTTCGGCGCCGAAGCAATGCGCCGCTGGCACTTTGCATATTTCGGCGCCGAAGCAATGCGCCGCTGGCACTTTGAATATTTCGGCGCCGAAGCAATGCGCCGCTGGCACTTTGAATATTTCGGCGCCGAAGCAATGCGCCGCTGGCACTTTGCATATTTCGGCGCCGAAGCAATGCGCCGCTGGCACTTTGAATATTTCGGCGCCGAAGCAATGCGCCGCTGGCACTTTTTGCATATTTCAGCGCCGAAGCAATACGCCGCTGGCACTTTGAATATTTCGGCGCCGAAGCAATGCGCCGCTGGCACTTTTTGCATATTTCGGCGCCGAAGCAATGCGCCGCTGGCACTTTTTGCATATTTCGGCGCCGAAGCAATGCGCCGCTGGCACTTTGAATATTTCGGCGCCGAAGCAATGCGCCGCTGGCACTTTGAATATTTCGGCGCCGAAGCAATACGCCGCTGGCACTTTGAATATTTCGGCGCCGAAGCAATGCGCCGCTGGCACTTTGCATATTTCGGCGCCGAAGCAATGCGCCGCTGGCACTTTGAATATTTCGGCGCCGAAGCAATGCGCCGCTGGCACTTTTTGCATATTTCAGCGCCGAAGCAATACGCCGCTGGCACTTTGAATATTTCGGCGCCGAAGCAATGCGCCGCTGGCACTTTGCATATTTCGGCGCCGAAGCAATGCGCCGCTGGCACTTTGAATATTTCGGCGCCGAAGCAATGCGCCGCTGGCACTTTTTGCATATTTCAGCGCCGAAGCAATACGCCGCTGGCACTTTGAATATTTCGGCGCCGAAGCAATGCGCCGCTGGCACTTTGCATATTTCGGCGCCGAAGCAATGCGCCGCTGGCACTTTGAATACTTCGGCGCCGAAGCAATGCGCCGCTGGCACTTTTTGCATATTTCGGCGCCGAAGCAATGCGCCGCTGGCACTTTTTGCATATTTCGGCGCCGAAGCAATGCGCCGCTGGCACTTTTTGCATATTTCGGCGCCGAAGCAATGCGCCGCTGGCACTTTGAATATTTCGGCGCCGAAGCAATGCGCCGCTGGCACTTTGAATATTTCGGCGCCGAAGCAATACGCCGCTGGCACTTTGAATATTTCGGCGCCGAAGCAATGCGCCGCTGGCACTTTGCATATTTCGGCGCCGAAGCAATGCGCCGCTGGCACTTTGAATATTTCGGCGCCGAAGCAATGCGCCGCTGGCACTTTTTGCATATTTCAGCGCCGAAGCAATACGCCGCTGGCACTTTGAATATTTCGGCGCCGAAGCAATGCGCCGCTGGCACTTTGCATATTTCGGCGCCGAAGCAATGCGCCGCTGGCACTTTGAATATTTCGGCGCCGAAGCAATGCGCCGCTGGCACTTTTTGCATATTTCAGCGCCGAAGCAATACGCCGCTGGCACTTTGAATATTTCGGCGGCGAAGCAATGCGCCGCTGGCACTTTGCATATTTCGGCGCCGAAGCAATGCGCCGCTGGCACTTTGAATACTTCGGCGCCGAAGCAATGCGCCGCTGGCACTTTTTGCATATTTCGGCGCCGAAGCAATGCGCCGCTGGCACTTTTTGCATATTTCGGCGCCGAAGCAATGCGCCGCTGGCACTTTTTGCATATTTCGGCGCCGAAGCAATGCGCCGCTGGCACTTTGAATATTTCGGCGCCGAAGCAATGCGCCGCTGGCACTTTGAATATTTCGGCGCCGAAGCAATACGCCGCTGGCACTTTGCATATTTCGGCGCCGAAGCAATGCGCCGCTGGCACTTTGAATGCTTCGGCGCCGAAGCAATGCGCCGCTGGCACTTTTTGAATATTTCGGCGCCGAAGCAATGCGCCGCTGGCACTTTGCATATTTCGGCGCCGAAGCAATGCGCCGCTGGCACTTTGAATATTTCGGCGCCGAAGCAATGCGCCGCTGGCACTTTTTGCATATTTCGGCGCCGAAGCAATGCGCCGCTGGCACTTTGCATATTTCGGCGCCGAAGCAATGCGCCGCTGGCACTTTGCATATTTCGGCGCCGAAGCAATGCGCCGCTGGCACTTTGAATGCTTCGGCGCCGAAGCAATGCGCCGCTGGCACTTTTTGAATATTTCGGCGCCGAAGCAATGCGCCGCTGGCACTTTGCATATTTCGGCGCCGAAGCAATGCGCCGCTGGCACTTTGAATATTTCGGCGCCGAAGCAATGCGCCGCTGGCACTTTGAATATTTCGGCGCCGAAGCAATGCGCCGCTGGCACTTTTTGCATATTTCAGCGCCGAAGCAATGCGCCGCTGGCACTTTGCATATTTCGGCGCCGAAGCAATGCGCCGCTGGCACTTTGAATATTTCGGCGCCGAAGCAATGCGCCGCTGGCACTTTTTGCATATTTCAGCGCCGAAGCAATACGCCGCTGGCACTTTGAATATTTCGGCGCCGAAGCAATGCGCCGCTGGCACTTTGCATATTTCGGCGCCGAAGCAATGCGCCGCTGGCACTTTGAATACTTCGGCGCCGAAGCAATGCGCCGCTGGCACTTTTTGCATATTTCGGCGCCGAAGCAATGCGCCGCTGGCACTTTTTGCATATTTCGGCGCCGAAGCAATGCGCCGCTGGCACTTTGCATATTTCGGCGCCGAAGCAATGCGCCGCTGGCACTTTGCATATTTCGGCGCCGAAGCAATGCGCCGCTGGCACTTTGAATGCTTCGGCGCCGAAGCAATGCGCCGCTGGCACTTTTTGAATATTTCGGCGCCGAAGCAATGCGCCGCTGGCACTTTTTGAATATTTCGGCGCCGAAGCAATGCGCCGCTGGCACTTTGCATATTTCGGCGCCGAAGCAATGCGCCGCTGGCACTTTGAATATTTCGGCGCCGAAGCAATGCGCCGCTGGCACTTTTTGCATATTTCAGCGCCGAAGCAATACGCCGCTGGCACTTTGAATATTTCGGCGCCGAAGCAATGCGCCGCTGGCACTTTGCATATTTCGGCGCCGAAGCAATGCGCCGCTGGCACTTTGAATACTTCGGCGCCGAAGCAATGCGCCGCTGGCACTTTTTGCATATTTCGGCGCCGAAGCAATGCGCCGCTGGCACTTTTTGCATATTTCGGCGCCGAAGCAATGCGCCGCTGGCACTTTGAATATTTCGGCGCCGAAGCAATGCGCCGCTGGCACTTTGCATATTTCGGCGCCGAAGCAATGCGCCGCTGGCACTTTGAATATTTCGGCGCCGAAGCAATGCGCCGCTGGCACTTTTTGCATATTTCAGCGCCGAAGCAATACGCCGCTGGCACTTTGAATATTTCGGCGCCGAAGCAATGCGCCGCTGGCACTTTGAATATTTCGGCGCCGAAGCAATACGCCGCTGCCACTTTGAATATTTCGGCGCCGAAGCAATGCGCCGCTGGCACTTTGCATATTTCGGCGCCGAAGCAATGCGCCGCTGGCACTTTGCATATTTCGGCGCCGAAGCAATGCGCCGCTGGCACTTTGAATATTTCGGCGCCGAAGCAATACGCCGCTGGCACTTTGAATATTTCGGCGCCGAAGCAATGCGCCGCTGGCACTTTGCATATTTCGGCGCCGAAGCAATGCGCCGCTGGCACTTTGAATATTTCGGCGCGGAAGCAATGCGCCGCTGGCACTTTGCATATTTCGGCGCCGAAGCAATGCGCCGCTGGCACTTTTTGCATATTTCGGCGCCGAAGCAATGCGCCGCTGGCACTTTTTGCATATTTCGGCGCCGAAGCAATGCGCCGCTGGCACTTTGAATATTTCGGCGCCGAAGCAATACGCCGCTGGCACTTTGAATATTTCGGCGCCGAAGCAATGCGCCGCTGGCACTTTGCATATTTCGGCGCCGAAGCAATGCGCCGCTGGCACTTTGAATATTTCGGCGCCGAAGCAATGCGCCGCTGGCACTTTTTGCATATTTCAGCGCCGAAGCAATACGCCGCTGGCACTTTGAATATTTCGGCGCCGAAGCAATGCGCCGCTGGCACTTTGAATATTTCGGCGCCGAAGCAATACGCCGCTGGCACTTTGAATATTTCGGCGCCGAAGCAATGCGCCGCTGGCACTTTGCATATTTCGGCGCCGAAGCAATGCGCCGCTGGCACTTTAAATATTTCGGCGCCGAAGCAATGCGCCGCTGGCACTTTTTGCATAATTCAGCGCCGAAGCAATACGCCGCTGGCACTTTGAATATTTCGGCGCCGAAGCAATGCGCCGCTGGCACTTTGCATATTTCGGCGCCGAAGCAATGCGCCGCTGGCACTTTGAATGCTTCGGCGCCGAAGCAATGCGCCGCTGGCACTTTTTGCATATTTCGGCGCCGAAGCAATGCGCCGCTGGCACTTTTTGCATATTTCGGCGCCGAAGCAATGCGCCGCTGGCACTTTGCATATTTCGGCGCCGAAGCAATGCGCCGCTGGCACTTTGAATATTTCGGCGCCGAAGCAATGCGCCGCTGGCGCTTTTTGCATATTTCAGCGCCGAAGCAATACGCCGCTGGCACTTTGAATATTTCGGCGCCGAAGCAATGCGCCGCTGGCACTTTGCATATTTCGGCGCCGAAGCAATGCGCCGCTGGCACTTTGAATACTTCGGCGCCGAAGCAATGCGCCGCTGGCACTTTTTGCATATTTCGGCGCCGAAGCAATGCGCCGCTGGCACTTTTTGCATATTTCGGCGCCGAAGCAATGCGCCGCTGGCACTTTTTGCATATTTCGGCGCCGAAGCAATGCGCCGCTGGCACTTTTTGCATATTTCGGCGCCGAAGCAATGCGCCGCTGGCACTTTGAATATTTCGGCGCCGAAGCAATGCGCCGCTGGCACTTTTTGCATATTTCGGCGCCGAAGCAATGCGCCGCTGGCACTTTTTGCATATTTCGGCGCCGAAGCAATGCGCCGCTGGCACTTTTTGCATATTTCGGCGCCGAAGCAATGCGCCGCTGGCACTTTTTGCATATTTCGGCGCCGAAGCAATGCGCCGCTGGCACTTTTTGCATATTTCGGCGCCGAAGCAATGCGCCGCTGGCACTTTTTGCATATTTCGGCGCCGAAGCAATGCGCCGCTGGCACTTTTTGCATATTTCGGCGCCGAAGCAATGCGCCGCTGGCACTTTGAATATTTCGGCGCCGAAGCAATGCGCCGCTGGCACTTTTTGCATATTTCGGCGCCGAAGCAATGCGCCGCTGGCACTTTTTGCATATTTCGGCGCCGAAGCAATGCGCCGCTGGCACTTTTTGCATATTTCGGCGCCGAAGCAATGCGCCGCTGGCACTTTGCATATTTCGGCGCCGAAGCAATGCGCCGCTGGCACTATGAATATTTCGGCGCCGAAGCAATGCGCCGCTGGCGCTTTTTGCATATTTCAGCGCCGAAGCAATACGCCGCTGGCACTTTGAATATTTCGGCGCCGAAGCAATGCGCCGCTGGCACTTTGCATATTTCGGCGCCGAAGCAATGCGCCGCTGGCACTTTGAATACTTCGGCGCCGAAGCAATGCGCCGCTGGCACTTTTTGCATATTTCGGCGCCGAAGCAATGCGCCGCTGGCACTTTTTGCATATTTCGGCGCCGAAGCAATGCGCCGCTGGCACTTTTTGCATATTTCGGCGCCGAAGCAATGCGCCGCTGGCACTTTTTGCATATTTCGGCGCCGAAGCAATGCGCCGCTGGCACTTTGAATATTTCTCGCGCCGAAGCAATACGCCGCTGGCACTTTGAATATTTCGGCGCCGAAGCAATGCGCCGCTGGCACTTTGCATATTTCGGCGCCGAAGCAATGCGCCGCTGGCACTTTGAATATTTCGGCGCCGAAGCAATGCGCCGCTGGCACTTTTTGCATATTTCAGCGCCGAAGCAATACGCCGCTGGCACTTTGAATATTTCGGCGCCGAAGCAATGCGCCGCTGGCACTTTGCATATTTCGGCGCCGAAGCAATGCGCCGCTGGCACTTTGAATACTTCGGCGCCGAAGCAATGCGCCGCTGGCACTTTTTGCATATTTCGGCGCCGAAGCAATGCGCCGCTGGCACTTTTTGCATATTTCGGCGCCGAAGCAATGCGCCGCTGGCACTTTGCATATTTCGGCGCCGAAGCAATGCGCCGCTGGCACTTTGCATATTTCGGCGCCGAAGCAATGCGCCGCTGGCACTTTGAATATTTCGGCGCCGAAGCAATACGCCGCTGGCACTTTGAATATTTCGGCGCCGAAGCAATGCGCCGCTGGCACTTTGCATATTTCGGCGCCGAAGCAATGCGCCGCTGGCACTTTGAATATTTCGGCGCCGAAGCAATGCGCCGCTGGCACTTTTTGCATATTTCAGCGCCGAAGCAATACGCCGCTGGCACTTTGAATATTTCGGCGCCGAAGCAATGCGCCGCTGGCACTTTGCATATTTCGGCGCCGAAGCAATGCGCCGCTGGCACTTTGAATATTTCGGCGCCGAAGCAATGCGCCGCTGGCACTTTTTGCATATTTCAGCGCCGAAGCAATACGCCGCTGGCACTTTGAATATTTCGGCGCCGAAGCAATGCGCCGCTGGCACTTTGCATATTTCGGCGCCGAAGCAATGCGCCGCTGGCACTTTGAATACTTCGGCGCCGAAGCAATGCGCCGCTGGCACTTTTTGCATATTTCGGCACCGAAGCAATGCGCCGCTGGCACTTTTTGCATATTTCGGCGCCGAAGCAATGCGCCGCTGGCACTTTGAATATTTCGGCGCCGAAGCAATGCGCCGCTGGCACTTTGAATATTTCGGCGCCGAAGCAATACGCCGCTGGCACTTTGAATATTTCGGCGCCGAAGCAATGCGCCGCTGGCACTTTGCATATTTCGGCGCCGAAGCAATGCGCCGCTGGCACTTTGAATATTTCGGCGCCGAAGCAATGCGCCGCTGGCACTTTTTGCATATTTCAGCGCCGAAGCAATACGCCGCTGGCACTTTGAATATTTCGGCGCCGAAGCAATGCGCCGCTGGCACTTTGCATATTTCGGCGCCGAAGCAATGCGCCGCTGGCACTTTGAATACTTCGGCGCCGAAGCAATGCGCCGCTGGCACTTTTTGCATATTTCGGCGCCGAAGCAATGCGCCGCTGGCACTTTTTGCATATTTCGGCGCCGAAGCAATGCGCCGCTGGCACTTTGCATATTTCGGCGCCGAAGCAATGCGCCGCTGGCACTTTGCATATTTCGGCGCCGAAGCAATGCGCCGCTGGCACTTTGAATATTTCGGCGCCGAAGCAATACGCCGCTGGCACTTTGAATATTTCGGCGCCGAAGCAATGCGCCGCTGGCACTTTGCATATTTCGGCGCCGAAGCAATGCGCCGCTGGCACTTTGAATATTTCGGCGCCGAAGCAATGCGCCGCTGGCACTTTTTGCATATTTCAGCGCCGAAGCAATACGCCGCTGGCACTTTTTGCATATTTCGGCGCCGAAGCAATGCGCCGCTGGCACTTTGCATATTTCGGCGCCGAAGCAATGCGCCGCTGGCACTTTGAATATTTCGGCGCCGAAGCAATGCGCCGCTGGCACTTTGCATATTTCGGCGCCGAAGCAATGCGCCGCTGGCACTTTGAATATTTCGGCGCCGAAGCAATGCGCCGCTGGCACTTTTTGCATATTTCAGCGCCGAAGCAATACGCCGCTGGCACTTTGAATATTTCGGCGCCGAAGCAATGCGCCGCTGGCACTTTGAATATTTCGGCGCCGAAGCAATACGCCGCTGGCACTTTGAATATTTCGGCGCCGAAGCAATGCGCCGCTGGCACTTTGCATAATTCAGCGCCGAAGCAATACGCCGCTGGCACTTTGAATATTTCGGCGCCGAAGCAATGCGCCGCTGGCACTTTGCATATTTCGGCGCCGAAGCAATGCGCCGCTGGCACTTTGAATGCTTCGGCGCCGAAGCAATGCGCCGCTGGCACTTTTTGCATATTTCGGCGCCGAAGCAATGCGCCGCTGGCACTTTTTGCATATTTCGGCGCCGAAGCAATGCGCCGCTGGCACTTTGCATATTTCGGCGCCGAAGCAATGCGCCGCTGGCACTTTGAATATTTCGGCGCCGAAGCAATGCGCCGCTGGCACTTTGCATATTTCGGCGCCGAAGCAATGCGCCGCTGGCACTTTGAATATTTCGGCGCCGAAGCAATGCGCCGCTGGCACTTTTTGCATATTTCAGCGCCGAAGCAATACGCCGCTGGCACTTTGAATATTTCGGCGCCGAAGCAATGCGCCGCTGGCACTTTGAATATTTCGGCGCCGAAGCAATACGCCGCTGGCACTTTGAATATTTCGGCGCCGAAGCAATGCGCCGCTGGCACTTTGCATATTTCGGCGCCGAAGCAATGCGCCGCTGGCACTTTGAATATTTCGGCGCCGAAGCAATGCGCCGCTGGCACTTTTTGCATATTTCAGCGCCGAAGCAATACGCCGCTGGCACTTTTTGCATATTTCGGCGCCGAAGCAATGCGCCGCTGGCACTTTGCATATTTCGGCGCCGAAGCAATGCGCCGCTGGCACTTTGAATATTTCGGCGCCGAAGCAATGCGCCGCTGGCACTTTGCATATTTCGGCGCCGAAGCAATGCGCCGCTGGCACTTTGAATATTTCGGCGCCGAAGCAATGCGCCGCTGGCACTTTTTGCATATTTCAGCGCCGAAGCAATACGCCGCTGGCACTTTGAATATTTCGGCGCCGAAGCAATGCGCCGCTGGCACTTTGAATATTTCGGCGCCGAAGCAATACGCCGCTGGCACTTTGAATATTTCGGCGCCGAAGCAATGCGCCGCTGGCACTTTGCATAATTCAGCGCCGAAGCAATACGCCGCTGGCACTTTGAATATTTCGGCGCCGAAGCAATGCGCCGCTGGCACTTTGCATATTTCGGCGCCGAAGCAATGCGCCGCTGGCACTTTGAATGCTTCGGCGCCGAAGCAATGCGCCGCTGGCACTTTTTGCATATTTCGGCGCCGAAGCAATGCGCCGCTGGCACTTTTTGCATATTTCGGCGCCGAAGCAATGCGCCGCTGGCACTTTGCATATTTCGGCGCCGAAGCAATGCGCCGCTGGCACTTTGAATATTTCGGCGCCGAAGCAATGCGCCGCTGGCACTTTGCATATTTCGGCGCCGAAGCAATGCGCCGCTGGCACTTTGAATATTTCGGCGCCGAAGCAATGCGCCGCTGGCACTTTTTGCATATTTCAGCGCCGAAGCAATACGCCGCTGGCACTTTGAATATTTCGGCGCCGAAGCAATGCGCCGCTGGCACTTTGAATATTTCGGCGCCGAAGCAATACGCCGCTGGCACTTTGAATATTTCGGCGCCGAAGCAATGCGCCGCTGGCACTTTGCATATTTCGGCGCCGAAGCAATGCGCCGCTGGCACTTTAAATATTTCGGCGCCGAAGCAATGCGCCGCTGGCACTTTTTGCATAATTCAGCGCCGAAGCAATACGCCGCTGGCACTTTGAATATTTCGGCGCCGAAGCAATGCGCCGCTGGCACTTTGCATATTTCGGCGCCGAAGCAATGCGCCGCTGGCACTTTGAATGCTTCGGCGCCGAAGCAATGCGCCGCTGGCACTTTTTGCATATTTCGGCGCCGAAGCAATGCGCCGCTGGCACTTTTTGCATATTTCGGCGCCGAAGCAATGCGCCGCTGGCACTTTGCATATTTCGGCGCCGAAGCAATGCGCCGCTGGCACTTTGAATATTTCGGCGCCGAAGCAATGCGCCGCTGGCACTTTGCATATTTCGGCGCCGAAGCAATGCGCCGCTGGCACTTTGAATATTTCGGCGCCGAAGCAATGCGCCGCTGGCACTTTTTGCATATTTCAGCGCCGAAGCAATACGCCGCTGGCACTTTGAATATTTCGGCGCCGAAGCAATGCGCCGCTGGCACTTTGAATATTTCGGCGCCGAAGCAATACGCCGCTGGCACTTTGAATATTTCGGCGCCGAAGCAATGCGCCGCTGGCACTTTGCATATTTCGGCGCCGAAGCAATGCGCCGCTGGCACTTTAAATATTTCGGCGCCGAAGCAATGCGCCGCTGGCACTTTTTGCATATTTCAGCGCCGAAGCAATACGCCGCTGGCACTTTGAATATTTCGGCGCCGAAGCAATGCGCCGCTGGCACTTTGCATATTTCGGCGCCGAAGCAATGCGCCGCTGGCACTTTGAATATTTCGGCGCCGAAGCAATGCGCCGCTGGCACTTTTTGCATATTTCAGCGCCGAAGCAATGCGCCGCTGGCACTTTGCATATTTCGGCGCCGAAGCAATGCGCCGCTGGCACTTTGAATATTTCAGCGCCGAAGCAATACGCCGCTGGCACTTTGAATATTTCGGCGCCGAAGCAATGCGCCGCTGGCACTTTTTGCATATTTCGGCGCCGAAGCAATGCGCCGCTGGCACTTTGCATATTTCGGCGCCGAAGCAATGCGCCGCTGGCACTTTGAATATTTCGGCGCCGAAGCAATGCGCCGCTGGCACTTTTTGCATATTTCAGCGCCGAAGCAATACGCCGCTGGCACTTTGAATATTTCGGCGCCGAAGCAATGCGCCGCTGGCACTTTGCATATTTCGGCGCCGAAGCAATGCGCCGCTGGCACTTTGCATATTTCGGCGCCGAAGCAATGCGCCGCTGGCACTTTAAATATTTCGGCGCCGAAGCAATGCGCCGCTGGCACTTTTTGCATAATTCAGCGCCGAAGCAATACGCCGCTGGCACTTTGAATATTTCGGCGCCGAAGCAATGCGCCGCTGGCACTTTGCATATTTCGGCGCCGAAGCAATGCGCCGCTGGCACTTTGAATATTTCGGCGCCGAAGCAATGCGCCGCTGGCACATTGCATATTTCGGCGCCGAAGCAATACGCCGCTGGCACTTTGAATATTTCGGCGCTGAAGCAATGCGCCGCTGGCACTTTGCATATTTCGGCGCCGAAGCAATGCGCCGCTGGCACTTTGAATATTTCGGCGCCGAAGCAATGCGCCGCTGGCACTTTTTGCATATTTCAGCGCCGAAGCAATACGCCGCTGGCACTTTGAATATTTCGGCGCCGAAGCAATGCGCCGCTGGCACTTTTTGCATATTTCGGCGCCGAAGCAATGCGCCGCTGGCACTTTGCATATTTCGGCGCCGAAGCAATGCGCCGCTGGCACTTTGAATATTTCGGCGCCGAAGCAATGCGCCGCTGGCACTTTTTGCATATTTCAGCGCCGAAGCAATACGCCGCTGGCACTTTGAATATTTCGGCGCCGAAGCAATGCGCCGCTGGCACTTTGCATATTTCGGCGCCGAAGCAATGCGCCGCTGGCACTTTGCATATTTCGGCGCCGAAGCAATGCGCCGCTGGCACTTTGAATATTTCGGCGCCGAAGCAATGCGCCGCTGGCACTTTTTGCATATTTCAGCGCCGAAGCAATACGCCGCTGGCACTTTGAATATTTCGGCGCCGAAGCAATGCGCCGCTGGCACTTTTTGCATATTTCGGCGCCGAAGCAATGCGCCGCTGGCACTTTGCATATTTCGGCGCCGAAGCAATGCGCCGCTGGCACTTTGAATATTTCGGCGCCGAAGCAATGCGCCGCTGGCACTTTTTGCATATTTCAGCGCCGAAGCAATACGCCGCTGGCACTTTGAATATTTCGGCGCCGAAGCAATGCGCCGCTGGCACTTTGCATATTTCGGCGCCGAAGCAATGCGCCGCTGGCACTTTGCATATTTCGGCGCCGAAGCAATGCGCCGCTGGCACTTTAAATATTTCGGCGCCGAAGCAATGCGCCGCTGGCACTTTTTGCATAATTCAGCGCCGAAGCAATACGCCGCTGGCACTTTGAATATTTCGGCGCCGAAGCAATGCGCCGCTGGCACTTTGCATATTTCGGCGCCGAAGCAATGCGCCGCTGGCACTTTGAATATTTCGGCGCCGAAGCAATGCGCCGCTGGCACTTTTTGCATATTTCAGCGCCGAAGCAATACGCCGCTGGCACTTTGAATATTTCGGCGCCGAAGCAATGCGCCGCTGGCACTTTTTGCATATTTCGGCGCCGAAGCAATGCGCCGCTGGCACTTTTGCATATTTCGGCGCCGAAGCAATGCGCCGCTGGCACTTTGAATATTTCGGCGCCGAAGCAATACGCCGCTGGCACTTTGAATATTTCGGCGCCGAAGCAATGCGCCGCTGGCACTTTGCATATTTCGGCGCCGAAGCAATGCGCCGCTGGCACTTTGAATATTTCGGCGCCGAAGCAATGCGCCGCTGGCACTTTGCATATTTCGGCGCCGAAGCAATGCGCCGCTGGCACTTTTTGCATATTTCGGCGCCGAAGCAATGCGCCGCTGGCA
This sequence comes from Andrena bucephala, assembly GCA_947577245.1. Classification (NCBI taxonomy): domain Eukaryota; kingdom Metazoa; phylum Arthropoda; class Insecta; order Hymenoptera; family Andrenidae; genus Andrena; species Andrena bucephala. Next base: position 16,792,787 of record OX387716.1, on the reverse strand, counting down.
CTTTGCATATTTCGGCGCCGAAGCAATGCGCCGCTGGCACTTTGAATATTTCGGCGCCGAAGCAATGCGCCGCTGGCACTTTTTGCATATTTCGGCGCCGAAGCAATGCGCCGCTGGCACTTTTTGCATATTTCGGCGCCGAAGCAATGCGCCGCTGGCACTTTGCATATTTCGGCGCCGAAGCAATGCGCCGCTGGCACTTTGAATATTTCGGCGCCGAAGCAATGCGCCGCTGGCACTTTTTGCATATTTCGGCGCCGAAGCAATGCGCCGCTGGCACTTTGCATATTTCGGCGCCGAAGCAATGCGCCGCTGGCACTTTGAATACTTCGGCGCCGAAGCAATGCGCCGCTGGCACTTTTTGCATATTTCGGCGCCGAAGCAATGCGCCGCTGGCACTTTTTGCATATTTCGGCGCCGAAGCAATGCGCCGCTGGCACTTTGCATATTTCGGCGCCGAAGCAATGCGCCGCTGGCACTTTGAATATTTCGGCGCCGAAGCAATGCGCCGCTGGCACTTTTTGCATATTTCAGCGCCGAAGCAATACGCCGCTGGCACTTTGAATATTTCGGCGCCGAAGCAATGCGCCGCTGGCACTTTGAATATTTCGGCGCCGAAGCAATACGCCGCTGCCACTTTGAATATTTCGGCGCCGAAGCAATGCGCCGCTGGCACTTTGCATATTTCGGCGCCGAAGCAATGCGCCGCTGGCACTTTGAATATTTCGGCGCGGAAGCAATGCGCCGCTGGCACTTTGCATATTTCGGCGCCGAAGCAATGCGCCGCTGGCACTTTTTGCATATTTCGGCGCCGAAGCAATGCGCCGCTGGCACTTTTTGCATATTTCGGCGCCGAAGCAATGCGCCGCTGGCACTTTGAATATTTCGGCGCCGAAGCAATGCGCCGCTGGCACTTTGAATATTTCGGCGCCGAAGCAATACGCCGATGGCACTTTGAATATTTCGGCGCCGAAGCAATGCGCCGCTGGCACTTTGCATATTTCGGCGCCGAAGCAATGCGCCGCTGGCACTTTGAATATTTCGGCGCCGAAGCAATGCGCCGCTGGCACTTTGCACATTTCGGCGCCGAAGCAATGCGCCGCTGGCACTTTGAATACTTCGGCGCCGAAGCAATGCGCCGCTGGCACTTTTTGCATATTTCGGCGCCGAAGCAATGCGCCGCTGGCACTTTGAATATTTCGGCGCCGAAGCAATGCGCCGCTGGCACTTTTTGCATATTTCAGCGCCGAAGCAATACGCCGCTGGCACTTTGAATATTTCGGCGCCGAAGCAATGCGCCGCTGGCACTTTGCATATTTCGGCGCCGAAGCAATGCGCCGCTGGCACTTTGAATACTTCGGCGCCGAAGCAATGCGCCGCTGGCACTTTTTGCATATTTCGGCGCCGAAGCAATGCGCCGCTGGCACTTTTTGCATATTTCGGCGCCGAAGCAATGCGCCGCTGGCACTTTTGCATATTTCGGCGCCGAAGCAATGCGCCGCTGGCACTTTGAATATTTCGGCGCCGAAGCAATACGCCGCTGGCGCTTTGAATATTTCGGCGCCGAAGCAATGCGCCGCTGGCACTTTGCATATTTCGGCGCCGAAGCAATGCGCCGCTGGCACTTTGAATATTTCGGCGCCGAAGCAATGCGCCGCTGGCACTTTGCATATTTCGGCGCCGAAGCAATGCGCCGCTGGCACTTTGAATACTTCGGCGCCGAAGCAATGCGCCGCTGGCACTTTTTGCATATTTCGGCGCCGAAGCAATGCGCCGCTGGCACTTTGAATATTTCGGCGCCGAAGCAATGCGCCGCTGGCACTTTGCATATTTCGGCGCCGAAGCAATGCGCCGCTGGCACTTTGAATATTTCGGCGCCGAAGCAATGCGCCGCTGGCACTTTGCATATTTCGGCGCCGAAGCAATGCGCCGCTGGCACTTTGAATATTTCGGCGCCGAAGCAATGCGCCGCTGGCACTTTTTGCATATTTCGGCGCCGAAGCAATGCGCCGCTGGCACTTTGCATATTTCGGCGCCGAAGCAATGCGCCGCTGGCACTTTGAATATTTCGGCGCCGAAGCAATGCGCCGCTGGCACTTTTTGCATATTTCAGCGCCGAAGCAATACGCCGCTGGCACTTTGAATATTTCGGCGCCGAAGCAATGCGCCGCTGGCACTTTGCATATTTCGGCGCCGAAGCAATGCGCCGCTGGCACTTTGCATATTTCGGCGCCGAAGCAATGCGCCGCTGGCACTTTAAATATTTCGGCGCCGAAGCAATGCGCCGCTGGCACTTTTTGCATAATTCAGCGCCGAAGCAATACGCCGCTGGCACTTTGAATATTTCGGCGCCGAAGCAATGCGCCGCTGGCACTTTGCATATTTCGGCGCCGAAGCAATGCGCCGCTGGCACTTTGAATATTTCGGCGCCGAAGCAATGCGCCGCTGGCACTTTGCATATTTCGGCGCCGAAGCAATACGCCGCTGGCACTTTGAATATTTCGGCGCTGAAGCAATGCGCCGCTGGCACTTTGCATATTTCGGCGCCGAAGCAATGCGCCGCTGGCACTTTGAATATTTCGGCGCCGAAGCAATGCGCCGCTGGCACTTTTTGCATATTTCAGCGCCGAAGCAATACGCCGCTGGCACTTTGAATATTTCGGCGCCGAAGCAATGCGCCGCTGGCACTTTTTGCATATTTCGGCGCCGAAGCAATGCGCCGCTGGCACTTTGCATATTTCGGCGCCGAAGCAATGCGCCGCTGGCACTTTGAATATTTCGGCGCCGAAGCAATGCGCCGCTGGCACTTTTTGCATATTTCAGCGCCGAAGCAATACGCCGCTGGCACTTTGAATATTTCGGCGCCGAAGCAATGCGCCGCTGGCACTTTGCATATTTCGGCGCCGAAGCAATGCGCCGCTGGCACTTTGCATATTTCGGCGCCGAAGCAATGCGCCGCTGGCACTTTGAATATTTCGGCGCCGAAGCAATGCGCCGCTGGCACTTTTTGCATATTTCAGCGCCGAAGCAATACGCCGCTGGCACTTTGAATATTTCGGCGCCGAAGCAATGCGCCGCTGGCACTTTTTGCATATTTCGGCGCCGAAGCAATGCGCCGCTGGCACTTTGCATATTTCGGCGCCGAAGCAATGCGCCGCTGGCACTTTGAATATTTCGGCGCCGAAGCAATGCGCCGCTGGCACTTTTTGCATATTTCAGCGCCGAAGCAATACGCCGCTGGCACTTTGAATATTTCGGCGCCGAAGCAATGCGCCGCTGGCACTTTGCATATTTCGGCGCCGAAGCAATGCGCCGCTGGCACTTTGCATATTTCGGCGCCGAAGCAATGCGCCGCTGGCACTTTAAATATTTCGGCGCCGAAGCAATGCGCCGCTGGCACTTTTTGCATAATTCAGCGCCGAAGCAATACGCCGCTGGCACTTTGAATATTTCGGCGCCGAAGCAATGCGCCGCTGGCACTTTGCATATTTCGGCGCCGAAGCAATGCGCCGCTGGCACTTTGAATATTTCGGCGCCGAAGCAATGCGCCGCTGGCACTTTTTGCATATTTCAGCGCCGAAGCAATACGCCGCTGGCACTTTGAATATTTCGGCGCCGAAGCAATGCGCCGCTGGCACTTTTTGCATATTTCGGCGCCGAAGCAATGCGCCGCTGGCACTTTTGCATATTTCGGCGCCGAAGCAATGCGCCGCTGGCACTTTGAATATTTCGGCGCCGAAGCAATACGCCGCTGGCACTTTGAATATTTCGGCGCCGAAGCAATGCGCCGCTGGCACTTTGCATATTTCGGCGCCGAAGCAATGCGCCGCTGGCACTTTGAATATTTCGGCGCCGAAGCAATGCGCCGCTGGCACTTTGCATATTTCGGCGCCGAAGCAATGCGCCGCTGGCACTTTTTGCATATTTCGGCGCCGAAGCAATGCGCCGCTGGCACTTTGCATATTTCGGCGCCGAAGCAATGCGCCGCTGGCACTTTGAATATTTCGGCGCCGAAGCAATGCGCCGCTGGCACTTTTTGCATATTTCGGCGCCGAAGCAATGCGCCGCTGGCACTTTTTGCATATTTCGGCGCCGAAGCAATGCGCCGCTGGCACTTTGCATATTTCGGCGCCGAAGCAATGCGCCGCTGGCACTTTGAATATTTCGGCGCCGAAGCAATGCGCCGCTGGCACTTTTTGCATATTTCGGCGCCGAAGCAATGCGCCGCTGGCACTTTGCATATTTCGGCGCCGAAGCAATGCGCCGCTGGCACTTTGAATACTTCGGCGCCGAAGCAATGCGCCGCTGGCACTTTTTGCATATTTCGGCGCCGAAGCAATGCGCCGCTGGCACTTTTTGCATATTTCGGCGCCGAAGCAATGCGCCGCTGGCACTTTGCATATTTCGGCGCCGAAGCAATGCGCCGCTGGCACTTTGCATATTTCGGCGCCGAAGCAATGCGCCGCTGGCACTTTGAATATTTCGGCGCCGAAGCAATGCGCCGCTGGCACTTTGCATATTTCGGCGCCGAAGCAATACGCCGCTGGCACTTTGAATATTTCGGCGCTGAAGCAATGCGCCGCTGGCACTTTGCATATTTCGGCGCCGAAGCAATGCGCCGCTGGCACTTTGAATATTTCGGCGCCGAAGCAATGCGCCGCTGGCACTTTTTGCATATTTCAGCGCCGAAGCAATACGCCGCTGGCACTTTGAATATTTCGGCGCCGAAGCAATGCGCCGCTGGCACTTTTTGCATATTTCGGCGCCGAAGCAATGCGCCGCTGGCACTTTGCATATTTCGGCGCCGAAGCAATGCGCCGCTGGCACTTTGAATATTTCGGCGCCGAAGCAATGCGCCGCTGGCACTTTTTGCATATTTCAGCGCCGAAGCAATACGCCGCTGGCACTTTGAATATTTCGGCGCCGAAGCAATGCGCCGCTGGCACTTTGCATATTTCGGCGCCGAAGCAATGCGCCGCTGGCACTTTGCATATTTCGGCGCCGAAGCAATGCGCCGCTGGCACTTTGAATATTTCGGCGCCGAAGCAATGCGCCGCTGGCACTTTTTGCATATTTCAGCGCCGAAGCAATACGCCGCTGGCACTTTGAATATTTCGGCGCCGAAGCAATGCGCCGCTGGCACTTTTTGCATATTTCGGCGCCGAAGCAATGCGCCGCTGGCACTTTGCATATTTCGGCGCCGAAGCAATGCGCCGCTGGCACTTTGAATATTTCGGCGCCGAAGCAATGCGCCGCTGGCACTTTTTGCATATTTCAGCGCCGAAGCAATACGCCGCTGGCACTTTGAATATTTCGGCGCCGAAGCAATGCGCCGCTGGCACTTTGCATATTTCGGCGCCGAAGCAATGCGCCGCTGGCACTTTGCATATTTCGGCGCCGAAGCAATGCGCCGCTGGCACTTTAAATATTTCGGCGCCGAAGCAATGCGCCGCTGGCACTTTTTGCATAATTCAGCGCCGAAGCAATACGCCGCTGGCACTTTGAATATTTCGGCGCCGAAGCAATGCGCCGCTGGCACTTTGCATATTTCGGCGCCGAAGCAATGCGCCGCTGGCACTTTGAATATTTCGGCGCCGAAGCAATGCGCCGCTGGCACTTTTTGCATATTTCAGCGCCGAAGCAATACGCCGCTGGCACTTTGAATATTTCGGCGCCGAAGCAATGCGCCGCTGGCACTTTTTGCATATTTCGGCGCCGAAGCAATGCGCCGCTGGCACTTTTGCATATTTCGGCGCCGAAGCAATGCGCCGCTGGCACTTTGAATATTTCGGCGCCGAAGCAATACGCCGCTGGCACTTTGAATATTTCGGCGCCGAAGCAATGCGCCGCTGGCACTTTGCATATTTCGGCGCCGAAGCAATGCGCCGCTGGCACTTTGAATATTTCGGCGCCGAAGCAATGCGCCGCTGGCACTTTGCATATTTCGGCGCCGAAGCAATGCGCCGCTGGCACTTTTTGCATATTTCGGCGCCGAAGCAATGCGCCGCTGGCACTTTGCATATTTCGGCGCCGAAGCAATGCGCCGCTGGCACTTTGAATATTTCGGCGCCGAAGCAATGCGCCGCTGGCACTTTTTGCATATTTCGGCGCCGAAGCAATGCGCCGCTGGCACTTTTTGCATATTTCGGCGCCGAAGCAATGCGCCGCTGGCACTTTGCATATTTCGGCGCCGAAGCAATGCGCCGCTGGCACTTTGAATATTTCGGCGCCGAAGCAATGCGCCGCTGGCACTTTTTGCATATTTCGGCGCCGAAGCAATGCGCCGCTGGCACTTTGCATATTTCGGCGCCGAAGCAATGCGCCGCTGGCACTTTGAATACTTCGGCGCCGAAGCAATGCGCCGCTGGCACTTTTTGCATATTTCGGCGCCGAAGCAATGCGCCGCTGGCACTTTTTGCATATTTCGGCGCCGAAGCAATGCGCCGCTGGCACTTTGCATATTTCGGCGCCGAAGCAATGCGCCGCTGGCACTTTGAATATTTCGGCGCCGAAGCAATGCGCCGCTGGCACTTTTTGCATATTTCAGCGCCGAAGCAATACGCCGCTGGCACTTTGAATATTTCGGCGCCGAAGCAATGCGCCGCTGGCACTTTGAATATTTCGGCGCCGAAGCAATACGCCGCTGCCACTTTGAATATTTCGGCGCCGAAGCAATGCGCCGCTGGCACTTTGCATATTTCGGCGCCGAAGCAATGCGCCGCTGGCACTTTGAATATTTCGGCGCGGAAGCAATGCGCCGCTGGCACTTTGCATATTTCGGCGCCGAAGCAATGCGCCGCTGGCACTTTTTGCATATTTCGGCGCCGAAGCAATGCGCCGCTGGCACTTTTTGCATATTTCGGCGCCGAAGCAATGCGCCGCTGGCACTTTGAATATTTCGGCGCCGAAGCAATGCGCCGCTGGCACTTTGAATATTTCGGCGCCGAAGCAATACGCCGATGGCACTTTGAATATTTCGGCGCCGAAGCAATGCGCCGCTGGCACTTTGCATATTTCGGCGCCGAAGCAATGCGCCGCTGGCACTTTGAATATTTCGGCGCCGAAGCAATGCGCCGCTGGCACTTTGCACATTTCGGCGCCGAAGCAATGCGCCGCTGGCACTTTGAATACTTCGGCGCCGAAGCAATGCGCCGCTGGCACTTTTTGCATATTTCGGCGCCGAAGCAATGCGCCGCTGGCACTTTTTGCATATTTCGGCGCCGAAGCAATGCGCCGCTGGCACTTTGAATATTTCGGCGCCGAAGCAATGCGCCGCTGGCACTTTGCATATTTCGGCGCCGAAGCAATGCGCCGCTGGCACTTTGAATATTTCGGCGCCGAAGCAATGCGCCGCTGGCACTTTTTGCATATTTCAGCGCCGAAGCAATACGCCGCTGGCACTTTGAATATTTCGGCGCCGAAGCAATGCGCCGCTGGCACTTTGCATATTTCGGCGCCGAAGCAATGCGCCGCTGGCACTTTGAATACTTCGGCGCCGAAGCAATGCGCCGCTGGCACTTTTTGCATATTTCGGCGCCGAAGCAATGCGCCGCTGGCACTTTTTGCATATTTCGGCGCCGAAGCAATGCGCCGCTGGCACTTTTGCATATTTCGGCGCCGAAGCAATGCGCCGCTGGCACTTTGAATATTTCGGCGCCGAAGCAATACGCCGCTGGCGCTTTGAATATTTCGGCGCCGAAGCAATGCGCCGCTGGCACTTTGCATATTTCGGCGCCGAAGCAATGCGCCGCTGGCACTTTGAATATTTCGGCGCCGAAGCAATGCGCCGCTGGCACTTTGCATATTTCGGCGCCGAAGCAATGCGCCGCTGGCACTTTGAATACTTCGGCGCCGAAGCAATGCGCCGCTGGCACTTTTTGCATATTTCGGCGCCGAAGCAATGCGCCGCTGGCACTTTGAATATTTCGGCGCCGAAGCAATGCGCCGCTGGCACTTTGCATATTTCGGCGCCGAAGCAATGCGCCGCTGGCACTTTGAATATTTCGGCGCCGAAGCAATGCGCCGCTGGCACTTTGCATATTTCGGCGCCGAAGCAATGCGCCGCTGGCACTTTGAATATTTCGGCGCCGAAGCAATGCGCCGCTGGCACTTTGCATATTTCGGCGCCGAAGCAATGCGCCGCTGGCACTTTAAATATTTCGGCGCCGAAGCAATGCGCCGCTGGCACTTTTTGCATAATTCAGCGCCGAAGCAATACGCCGCTGGCACTTTGAATATTTCGGCGCCGAAGCAATGCGCCGCTGGCACTTTGCATATTTCGGCGCCGAAGCAATGCGCCGCTGGCACTTTGCATATTTCGGCGCCGAAGCAATGCGCCGCTGGCACTTTGAATACTTCGGCGCCGAAGCAATGCGCCGCTGGCACTTTTTGCATATTTCGGCGCCGAAGCAATGCGCCGCTGGCACTTTTTGCATATTTCGGCGCCGAAGCAATGCGCCGCTGGCACTTTTGCATATTTCGGCGCCGAAGCAATGCGCCGCTGGCACTTTGAATATTTCGGCGCCGAAGCAATACGCCGCTGGCGCTTTGAATATTTCGGCGCCGAAGCAATGCGCCGCTGGCACTTTGCATATTTCGGCGCCGAAGCAATGCGCCGCTGGCACTTTGAATATTTCGGCGCCGAAGCAATGCGCCGCTGGCACTTTGCATATTTCGGCGCCGAAGCAATGCGCCGCTGGCACTTTGAATACTTCGGCGCCGAAGCAATGCGCCGCTGGCACTTTTTGCATATTTCGGCGCCGAAGCAATGCGCCGCTGGCACTTTGAATATTTCGGCGCCGAAGCAATGCGCCGCTGGCACTTTGCATATTTCGGCGCCGAAGCAATGCGCCGCTGGCACTTTGAATATTTCGGCGCCGAAGCAATGCGCCGCTGGCACTTTGCATATTTCGGCGCCGAAGCAATGCGCCGCTGGCACTTTGAATATTTCGGCGCCGAAGCAATGCGCCGCTGGCACTTTGCATATTTCGGCGCCGAAGCAATGCGCCGCTGGCACTTTAAATATTTCGGCGCCGAAGCAATGCGCCGCTGGCACTTTTTGCATAATTCAGCGCCGAAGCAATACGCCGCTGGCACTTTGAATATTTCGGCGCCGAAGCAATGCGCCGCTGGCACTTTGCATATTTCGGCGCCGAAGCAATGCGCCGCTGGCACTTTGAATGCTTCGGCGCCGAAGCAATGCGCCGCTGGCACTTTTTGCATATTTCGGCGCCGAAGCAATGCGCCGCTGGCACTTTTTGCATATTTCGGCGCCGAAGCAATGCGCCGCTGGCACTTTGCATATTTCGGCGCCGAAGCAATGCGCCGCTGGCACTTTGAATATTTCGGCGCCGAAGCAATGCGCCGCTGGCACTTTGCATATTTCGGCGCCGAAGCAATGCGCCGCTGGCACTTTGAATATTTCGGCGCCGAAGCAATGCGCCGCTGGCACTTTTTGCATATTTCAGCGCCGAAGCAATACGCCGCTGGCACTTTGAATATTTCGGCGCCGAAGCAATGCGCCGCTGGCACTTTGAATATTTCGGCGCCGAAGCAATACGCCGCTGGCACTTTGAATATTTCGGCGCCGAAGCAATGCGCCGCTGGCACTTTGCATATTTCGGCGCCGAAGCAATGCGCCGCTGGCACTTTAAATATTTCGGCGCCGAAGCAATGCGCCGCTGGCACTTTTTGCATATTTCAGCGCCGAAGCAATACGCCGCTGGCACTTTGAATATTTCGGCGCCGAAGCAATGCGCCGCTGGCACTTTGCATATTTCGGCGCCGAAGCAATGCGCCGCTGGCGCTTTGAATATTTCGGCGCCGAAGCAATGCGCCGCTGGCACTTTGCATATTTCGGCGCCGAAGCAATACGCCGCTGGCACTTTGAATATTTCGGCGCCGAAGCAATGCGCCGCTGGCACTTTGCATATTTCGGCGCCGAAGCAATGCGCCGCTGGCACTTTGAATATTTCGGCGCCGAAGCAATGCGCCGCTGGCACTTTTTGCATATTTCAGCGCCGAAGCAATACGCCGCTGGCACTTTGAATATTTCGGCGCCGAAGCAATGCGCCGCTGGCACTTTTTGCATATTTCGGCGCCGAAGCAATGCGCCGCTGGCACTTTGCATATTTCGGCGCCGAAGCAATGCGCCGCTGGCACTTTGAATATTTCGGCGCCGAAGCAATGCGCCGCTGGCACTTTTTGCATATTTCAGCGCCGAAGCAATGCGCCGCTGGCACTTTGCATATTTCGGCGCCGAAGCAATGCGCCGCTGGCACTTTGAATATTTCAGCGCCGAAGCAATACGCCGCTGGCACTTTGAATATTTCGGCGCCGAAGCAATGCGCCGCTGGCACTTTTTGCATATTTCGGCGCCGAAGCAATGCGCCGCTGGCACTTTGCATATTTCGGCGCCGAAGCAATGCGCCGCTGGCACTTTGAATATTTCGGCGCCGAAGCAATGCGCCGCTGGCACTTTTTGCATATTTCAGCGCCGAAGCAATACGCCGCTGGCACTTTGAATATTTCGGCGCCGAAGCAATGCGCCGCTGGCACTTTGCATATTTCGGCGCCGAAGCAATGCGCCGCTGGCACTTTGCATATTTCGGCGCCGAAGCAATGCGCCGCTGGCACTTTAAATATTTCGGCGCCGAAGCAATGCGCCGCTGGCACTTTTTGCATAATTCAGCGCCGAAGCAATACGCCGCTGGCACTTTGAATATTTCGGCGCCGAAGCAATGCGCCGCTGGCACTTTGCATATTTCGGCGCCGAAGCAATGCGCCGCTGGCACTTTGAATATTTCGGCGCCGAAGCAATGCGCCGCTGGCACTTTGCATATTTCGGCGCCGAAGCAATACGCCGCTGGCACTTTGAATATTTCGGCGCCGAAGCAATGCGCCGCTGGCACTTTGCATATTTCGGCGCCGAAGCAATGCGCCGCTGGCACTTTGAATATTTCGGCGCCGAAGCAATGCGCCGCTGGCACTTTTTGCATATTTCAGCGCCGAAGCAATACGCCGCTGGCACTTTGAATATTTCGGCGCCGAAGCAATGCGCCGCTGGCACTTTTTGCATATTTCGGCGCCGAAGCAATGCGCCGCTGGCACTTTGCATATTTCGGCGCCGAAGCAATGCGCCGCTGGCACTTTGAATATTTCGGCGCCGAAGCAATGCGCCGCTGGCACTTTTTGCATATTTCAGCGCCGAAGCAATACGCCGCTGGCACTTTGAATATTTCGGCGCCGAAGCAATGCGCCGCTGGCACTTTGCATATTTCGGCGCCGAAGCAATGCGCCGCTGGCACTTTGCATATTTCGGCGCCGAAGCAATGCGCCGCTGGCACTTTGAATATTTCGGCGCCGAAGCAATGCGCCGCTGGCACTTTTTGCATATTTCAGCGCCGAAGCAATACGCCGCTGGCACTTTGAATATTTCGGCGCCGAAGCAATGCGCCGCTGGCACTTTTTGCATATTTCGGCGCCGAAGCAATGCGCCGCTGGCACTTTGCATATTTCGGCGCCGAAGCAATGCGCCGCTGGCACTTTGAATATTTCGGCGCCGAAGCAATGCGCCGCTGGCACTTTTTGCATATTTCAGCGCCGAAGCAATACGCCGCTGGCACTTTGAATATTTCGGCGCCGAAGCAATGCGCCGCTGGCACTTTGCATATTTCGGCGCCGAAGCAATGCGCCGCTGGCACTTTGCATATTTCGGCGCCGAAGCAATGCGCCGCTGGCACTTTAAATATTTCGGCGCCGAAGCAATGCGCCGCTGGCACTTTTTGCATAATTCAGCGCCGAAGCAATACGCCGCTGGCACTTTGAATATTTCGGCGCCGAAGCAATGCGCCGCTGGCACTTTGCATATTTCGGCGCCGAAGCAATGCGCCGCTGGCACTTTGAATATTTCGGCGCCGAAGCAATGCGCCGCTGGCACTTTTTGCATATTTCAGCGCCGAAGCAATACGCCGCTGGCACTTTGAATATTTCGGCGCCGAAGCAATGCGCCGCTGGCACTTTTTGCATATTTCGGCGCCGAAGCAATGCGCCGCTGGCACTTTTGCATATTTCGGCGCCGAAGCAATGCGCCGCTGGCACTTTGAATATTTCGGCGCCGAAGCAATACGCCGCTGGCACTTTGAATATTTCGGCGCCGAAGCAATGCGCCGCTGGCACTTTGCATATTTCGGCGCCGAAGCAATGCGCCGCTGGCACTTTGAATATTTCGGCGCCGAAGCAATGCGCCGCTGGCACTTTGCATATTTCGGCGCCGAAGCAATGCGCCGCTGGCACTTTTTGCATATTTCGGCGCCGAAGCAATGCGCCGCTGGCACTTTGCATATTTCGGCGCCGAAGCAATGCGCCGCTGGCACTTTGAATATTTCGGCGCCGAAGCAATGCGCCGCTGGCACTTTTTGCATATTTCGGCGCCGAAGCAATGCGCCGCTGGCACTTTTTGCATATTTCGGCGCCGAAGCAATGCGCCGCTGGCACTTTGCATATTTCGGCGCCGAAGCAATGCGCCGCTGGCACTTTGAATATTTCGGCGCCGAAGCAATGCGCCGCTGGCACTTTTTGCATATTTCGGCGCCGAAGCAATGCGCCGCTGGCACTTTGCATATTTCGGCGCCGAAGCAATGCGCCGCTGGCACTTTGAATACTTCGGCGCCGAAGCAATGCGCCGCTGGCACTTTTTGCATATTTCGGCGCCGAAGCAATGCGCCGCTGGCACTTTTTGCATATTTCGGCGCCGAAGCAATGCGCCGCTGGCACTTTGCATATTTCGGCGCCGAAGCAATGCGCCGCTGGCACTTTGAATATTTCGGCGCCGAAGCAATGCGCCGCTGGCACTTTTTGCATATTTCAGCGCCGAAGCAATACGCCGCTGGCACTTTGAATATTTCGGCGCCGAAGCAATGCGCCGCTGGCACTTTGAATATTTCGGCGCCGAAGCAATACGCCGCTGCCACTTTGAATATTTCGGCGCCGAAGCAATGCGCCGCTGGCACTTTGCATATTTCGGCGCCGAAGCAATGCGCCGCTGGCACTTTGAATATTTCGGCGCGGAAGCAATGCGCCGCTGGCACTTTGCATATTTCGGCGCCGAAGCAATGCGCCGCTGGCACTTTTTGCATATTTCGGCGCCGAAGCAATGCGCCGCTGGCACTTTTTGCATATTTCGGCGCCGAAGCAATGCGCCGCTGGCACTTTGAATATTTCGGCGCCGAAGCAATGCGCCGCTGGCACTTTGAATATTTCGGCGCCGAAGCAATACGCCGATGGCACTTTGAATATTTCGGCGCCGAAGCAATGCGCCGCTGGCACTTTGCATATTTCGGCGCCGAAGCAATGCGCCGCTGGCACTTTGAATATTTCGGCGCCGAAGCAATGCGCCGCTGGCACTTTGCACATTTCGGCGCCGAAGCAATGCGCCGCTGGCACTTTGAATACTTCGGCGCCGAAGCAATGCGCCGCTGGCACTTTTTGCATATTTCGGCGCCGAAGCAATGCGCCGCTGGCACTTTTTGCATATTTCGGCGCCGAAGCAATGCGCCGCTGGCACTTTGAATATTTCGGCGCCGAAGCAATGCGCCGCTGGCACTTTGCATATTTCGGCGCCGAAGCAATGCGCCGCTGGCACTTTGAATATTTCGGCGCCGAAGCAATGCGCCGCTGGCACTTTTTGCATATTTCAGCGCCGAAGCAATACGCCGCTGGCACTTTGAATATTTCGGCGCCGAAGCAATGCGCCGCTGGCACTTTGCATATTTCGGCGCCGAAGCAATGCGCCGCTGGCACTTTGAATACTTCGGCGCCGAAGCAATGCGCCGCTGGCACTTTTTGCATATTTCGGCGCCGAAGCAATGCGCCGCTGGCACTTTTTGCATATTTCGGCGCCGAAGCAATGCGCCGCTGGCACTTTTGCATATTTCGGCGCCGAAGCAATGCGCCGCTGGCACTTTGAATATTTCGGCGCCGAAGCAATACGCCGCTGGCGCTTTGAATATTTCGGCGCCGAAGCAATGCGCCGCTGGCACTTTGCATATTTCGGCGCCGAAGCAATGCGCCGCTGGCACTTTGAATATTTCGGCGCCGAAGCAATGCGCCGCTGGCACTTTGCATATTTCGGCGCCGAAGCAATGCGCCGCTGGCACTTTGAATACTTCGGCGCCGAAGCAATGCGCCGCTGGCACTTTTTGCATATTTCGGCGCCGAAGCAATGCGCCGCTGGCACTTTGAATATTTCGGCGCCGAAGCAATGCGCCGCTGGCACTTTGCATATTTCGGCGCCGAAGCAATGCGCCGCTGGCACTTTGAATATTTCGGCGCCGAAGCAATGCGCCGCTGGCACTTTGCATATTTCGGCGCCGAAGCAATGCGCCGCTGGCACTTTGAATATTTCGGCGCCGAAGCAATGCGCCGCTGGCACTTTTTGCATATTTCAGCGCCGAAGCAATACGCCGCTGGCACTTTGAATATTTCGGCGCCGAAGCAATGCGCCGCTGGCACTTTGAATATTTCGGCGCCGAAGCAATACGCCGCTGGCACTTTGAATATTTCGGCGCCGAAGCAATGCGCCGCTGGCACTTTGCATATTTCGGCGCCGAAGCAATGCGCCGCTGGCACTTTAAATATTTCGGCGCCGAAGCAATGCGCCGCTGGCACTTTTTGCATAATTCAGCGCCGAAGCAATACGCCGCTGGCACTTTGAATATTTCGGCGCCGAAGCAATGCGCCGCTGGCACTTTGCATATTTCGGCGCCGAAGCAATGCGCCGCTGGCACTTTGAATGCTTCGGCGCCGAAGCAATGCGCCGCTGGCACTTTTTGCATATTTCGGCGCCGAAGCAATGCGCCGCTGGCACTTTTTGCATATTTCGGCGCCGAAGCAATGCGCCGCTGGCACTTTGCATATTTCGGCGCCGAAGCAATACGCCGCTGGCACTTTGAATATTTCGGCGCCGAAGCAATGCGCCGCTGGCACTTTGAATATTTCGGCGCCGAAGCAATACGCCGCTGGCACTTTGAATATTTCGGCGCCGAAGCAATGCGCCGCTGGCACTTTGCATATTTCGGCGCCGAAGCAATGCGCCGCTGGCACTTTAAATATTTCGGCGCCGAAGCAATGCGCCGCTGGCACTTTTTGCATAATTCAGCGCCGAAGCAATACGCCGCTGGCACTTTGAATATTTCGGCGCCGAAGCAATGCGCCGCTGGCACTTTGCATATTTCGGCGCCGAAGCAATGCGCCGCTGGCACTTTGAATGCTTCGGCGCCGAAGCAATGCGCCGCTGGCACTTTTTGCATATTTCGGCGCCGAAGCAATGCGCCGCTGGCACTTTTTGCATATTTCGGCGCCGAAGCAATGCGCCGCTGGCACTTTGCATATTTCGGCGCCGAAGCAATGCGCCGCTGGCACTTTGAATATTTCGGCGCCGAAGCAATACGCCGCTGGCACTTTGAATATTTCGGCGCCGAAGCAATGCGCCGCTGGCACTTTGCATATTTCGGCGCCGAAGCAATGCGCCGCTGGCACTTTGAATGCTTCGGCGCCGAAGCAATGCGCCGCTGGCACTTTTTGCATATTTCGGCGCCGAAGCAATGCGCCGCTGGCACTTTTTGCATATTTCGGCGCCGAAGCAATGCGCCGCTGGCACTTTGCATATTTCGGCGCCGAAGCAATGCGCCGCTGGCACTTTGAATATTTCGGCGCCGAAGCAATGCGCCGCTGGCACTTTGCATATTTCGGCGCCGAAGCAATGCGCCGCTGGCACTTTGAATATTTCGGCGCCGAAGCAATGCGCCGCTGGCACTTTTTGCATATTTCAGCGCCGAAGCAATACGCCGCTGGCACTTTGAATATTTCGGCGCCGAAGCAATGCGCCGCTGGCACTTTGCATATTTCGGCGCCGAAGCAATGCGCCGCTGGCACTTTGAATACTTCGGCGCCGAAGCAATGCGCCGCTGGCACTTTTTGCATATTTCGGCGCCGAAGCAATGCGCCGCTGGCACTTTTTGCATATTTCGGCGCCGAAGCAATGCGCCGCTGGCACTTTTGCATATTTCGGCGCCGAAGCAATGCGCCGCTGGCACTTTGAATATTTCGGCGCCGAAGCAATACGCCGCTGGCGCTTTGAATATTTCGGCGCCGAAGCAATGCGCCGCTGGCACTTTGCATATTTCGGCGCCGAAGCAATGCGCCGCTGGCACTTTGAATATTTCGGCGCCGAAGCAATGCGCCGCTGGCACTTTGCATATTTCGGCGCCGAAGCAATGCGCCGCTGGCACTTTGAATACTTCGGCGCCGAAGCAATGCGCCGCTGGCACTTTTTGCATATTTCGGCGCCGAAGCAATGCGCCGCTGGCACTTTGAATATTTCGGCGCCGAAGCAATGCGCCGCTGGCACTTTGCATATTTCGGCGCCGAAGCAATGCGCCGCTGGCACTTTGAATATTTCGGCGCCGAAGCAATGCGCCGCTGGCACTTTGCATATTTCGGCGCCGAAGCAATGCGCCGCTGGCACTTTGAATATTTCGGCGCCGAAGCAATGCGCCGCTGGCACTTTTTGCATATTTCAGCGCCGAAGCAATACGCCGCTGGCACTTTGAATATTTCGGCGCCGAAGCAATGCGCCGCTGGCACTTTGAATATTTCGGCGCCGAAGCAATACGCCGCTGGCACTTTGAATATTTCGGCGCCGAAGCAATGCGCCGCTGGCACTTTGCATATTTCGGCGCCGAAACAATGCGCCGCTGGCACTTTGAATATTTCGGCGCCGAAGCAATGCGCCGCTGGCACTTTTTGCATATTTCAGCGCCGAAGCAATACGCCGCTGGCACTTTGAATATTTCGGCGCCGAAGCAATGCGCCGCTGGCACTTTTTGCATATTTCGGCGCCGAAGCAATGCGCCGCTGGCACTTTGCATATTTCGGCGCCGAAGCAATGCGCCGCTGGCACTTTGAATATTTCGGCGCCGAAGCAATGCGCCGCTGGCACTTTTTGCATATTTCAGCGCCGAAGCAATACGCCGCTGGCACTTTGAATATTTCGGCGCCGAAGCAATGCGCCGCTGGCACTTTGCATATTTCGGCGCCGAAGCAATGCGCCGCTGGCACTTTGCATATTTCGGCGCCGAAGCAATGCGCCGCTGGCACTTTAAATATTTCGGCGCCGAAGCAATGCGCCGCTGGCACTTTTTGCATAATTCAGCGCCGAAGCAATACGCCGCTGGCACTTTGAATATTTCGGCGCCGAAGCAATGCACCGCTGGCACTTTGCATATTTCGGCGCCGAAGCAATGCGCCGCTGGCACTTTGAATATTTCGGCGCCGAAGCAATGCGCCGCTGGCACTTTGCATATTTCGGCGCCGAAGCAATGCGCCGCTGGCACTTTGAATATTTCGGCGCCGAAGCAATGCGCCGCTGGCACTTTTTGCATATTTCGGCGCCGAAGCAATGCGCCGCTGGCACTTTGCATATTTCGGCGCCGAAGCAATGCGCCGCTGGCACTTTGAATACTTCGGCGCCGAAGCAATGCGCCGCTGGCACTTTTTGCATATTTCGGCGCCGAAGCAATGCGCCGCTGGCACTTTTTGCATATTTCGGCGCCGAAGCAATGCGCCGCTGGCACTTTGAATATTTCGGCGCCGAAGCAATGCGCCGCTGGCACTTTGCATATTTCGGCGCCGAAGCAATGCGCCGCTGGCACTTTGAATATTTCGGCGCCGAAGCAATGCGCCGCTGGCACTTTTTGCATATTTCAGCGCCGAAGCAATACGCCGCTGGCACTTTGAATATTTCGGCGCCGAAGCAATGCGCCGCTGGCACTTTGCATATTTCGGCGCCGAAGCAATGCGCCGCTGGCACTTTTTGCATATTTCGGCGCCGAAGCAATGCGCCGCTGGCACTTTTTGCATATTTCGGCGCCGAAGCAATGCGCCGCTGGCACTTTGAATATTTCGGCGCCGAAGCAATGCGCCGCTGGCACTTTGAATATTTCGGCGCCGAAGCAATACGCCGCTGGCACTTTGAATATTTCGGCGCCGAAGCAATGCGCCGCTGGCACTTTGCATATTTCGGCGCCGAAGCAATGCGCCGCTGGCACTTTGAATATTTCGGCGCCGAAGCAATGCGCCGCTGGCACTTTGCATATTTCGGCGCCGAAGCAATGCGCCGCTGGCACTTTGAATACTTCGGCGCCGAAGCAATGCGCCGCTGGCACTTTTTGCATATTTCGGCGCCGAAGCAATGCGCCGCTGGCACTTTTTGCATATTTCGGCGCCGAAGCAATGCGCCGCTGGCACTTTGAATATTTCGGCGCCGTAGCAATGCGCCGCTGGCACTTTGCATATTTCGGCGCGGAAGCAATGCGGCGCTGGCACTTTGAATATTTCGGCGCCGAAGCAATGCGCCGCTGGCACTTTTTGCATATTTCAGCGCCGAAGCAATACGCCGCTGGCACTTTGAATATTTCGGCGCCGAAGCAATGCGCCGCTGGCACTTTGCATATTTCGGCGCCGAAGCAATGCGCCGCTGGCACTTTGAATACTTCGGCGCCGAAGCAATGCGCCGCTGGCACTTTTTGCATATTTCGGCGCCGAAGCAATGCGCCGCTGGCACTTTTTGCATATTTCGGCGCCGAAGCAATGCGCCGCTGGCACTTTTGCATATTTCGGCGCCGAAGCAATGCGCCGCTGGCACTTTGAATATTTCGGCGCCGAAGCAATACGCCGCTGGCGCTTTGAATATTTCGGCGCCGAAGCAATGCGCCGCTGGCACTTTGCATATTTCGGCGCCGAAGCAATGCGCCGCTGGCACTTTGAATATTTCGGCGCCGAAGCAATGCGCCGCTGGCACTTTGCATATTTCGGCGCCGAAGCAATGCGCCGCTGGCACTTTGAATACTTCGGCGCCGAAGCAATGCGCCGCTGGCACTTTTTGCATATTTCGGCGCCGAAGCAATGCGCCGCTGGCACTTTGAATATTTCGGCGCCGAAGCAATGCGCCGCTGGCACTTTGCATATTTCGGCGCCGAAGCAATGCGCCGCTGGCACTTTGAATATTTCGGCGCCGAAGCAATGCGCCGCTGGCACTTTTTGCATATTTCAGCGCCGAAGCAATACGCCGCTGGCACTTTGAATATTTCGGCGCCGAAGCAATGCGCCGCTGGCACTTTGCATATTTCGGCGCCGAAGCAATGCGCCGCTGGCACTTTGAATACTTCGGCGCCGAAGCAATGCGCCGCTGGCACTTTTTGCATATTTCGGCGCCGAAGCAATGCGCCGCTGGCACTTTTTGCATATTTCGGCGCCGAAGCAATGCGCCGCTGGCACTTTTGCATATTTCGGCGCCGAAGCAATGCGCCGCTGGCACTTTGAATATTTCGGCGCCGAAGCAATACGCCGCTGGCACTTTGAATATTTCGGCGCCGAAGCAATGCGCCGCTGGCACTTTGCATATTTCGGCGCCGAAGCAATGCGCCGCTGGCACTTTGAATACTTCGGCGCCGAAGCAATGCGCCGCTGGCACTTTTTGCATATTTCGGCGCCGAAGCAATGCGCCGCTGGCACTTTTTGCATATTTCGGCGCCGAAGCAATGCGCCGCTGGCACTTTGAATATTTCGGCGCCGAAGCAATGCGCCGCTGGCACTTTTTGCATATTTCAGCGCCGAAGCAATACGCCGCTGGCACTTTGAATATTTCGGCGCCGAAGCAATGCGCCGCTGGCACTTTGAATATTTCGGCGCCGAAGCAATGCGCCGCTGGCACTTTTTGCATATTTCAGCGCCGAAGCAATACGCCGCTGGCACTTTGAATATTTCGGCGCCGAAGCAATGCGCCGCTGGCACTTTGCATATTTCGGCGCCGAAGCAATGCGCCGCTGGCACTTTGAATACTTCGGCGCCGAAGCAATGCGCCGCTGGCACTTTTTGCATATTTCGGCGCCGAAGCAATGCGCCGCTGGCACTTTTTGCATATTTCGGCGCCGAAGCAATGCGCCGCTGGCACTTTTGCATATTTCGGCGCCGAAGCAATGCGCCGCTGGCACTTTGAATATTTCGGCGCCGAAGCAATACGCCGCTGGCACTTTGAATATTTCGGCGCCGAAGCAATGCGCCGCTGGCACTTTGCATATTTCGGCGCCGAAGCAATGCGCCGCTGGCACTTTGAATACTTCGGCGCCGAAGCAATGCGCCGCTGGCACTTTTTGCATATTTCGGCGCCGAAGCAATGCGCCGCTGGCACTTTTTGCATATTTCGGCGCCGAAGCAATGCGCCGCTGGCACTTTGAATATTTCGGCGCCGAAGCAATGCGCCGCTGGCACTTTTTGCATATTTCAGCGCCGAAGCAATACGCCGCTGGCACTTTGAATATTTCGGCGCCGAAGCAATGCGCCGCTGGCACTTTGCATATTTCGGCGCCGAAGCAATGCGCCGCTGGCACTTTGAATACTTCGGCGCCGAAGCAATGCGCCGCTGGCACTTTTTGCATATTTCGGCGCCGAAGCAATGCGCCGCTGGCACTTTTTGCATATTTCGGCGCCGAAGAAATGCGCCGCTGGCACTTTGAATATTTCGGCGCCGAAGCAATGCGCCGCTGGCACTTTGCATATTTCGGCGCCGAAGCAATGCGCCGCTGGCACTTTGAATATTTCGGCGCCGAAGCAATACGCCGCTGGCACTTTGAATATTTCGGCGCCGAAGCAATGCGCCGCTGGCACTTTTTGCATATTTCGGCGCCGAAGCAATGCGCCGCTGGCACTTTTGCATATTTCGGCGCCGAAGCAATGCGCCGCTGGCACTTTGCATATTTAGGCGCCGAAGCAATGCGCCGCTGGCACTTTGAATATTTCGGCGCCGAAGCAATGCGCCGCTGGCACTTTTTGCATATTTCAGCGCCGAAGCAATACGCCGCTGGCACTTTGAATATTTCGGCGCCGAAGCAATGCGCCGCTGGCACTTTGCATATTTCGGCGCCGAAGCAATGCGCCGCTGGCACTTTGAATACTTCGGCGCCGAAGCAATGCGCCGCTGGCACTTTTTGCATATTTCGGCGCCGAAGCAATGCGCCGCTGGCACTTTTTGCATATTTCGGCGCCGAAGCAATGCGCCGCTGGCACTTTGAATATTTCGGCGCCGAAGCAATGCGCCGCTGGCACTTTTTGCATATTTCAGCGCCGAAGCAATACGCCGCTGGCACTTTGAATATTTCGGCGCCGAAGCAATGCGCCGCTGGCACTTTGCATATTTCGGCGCCGAAGCAATGCGCCGCTGGCACTTTGAATACTTCGGCGCCGAAGCAATGCGCCGCTGGCACTTTTTGCATATTTCGGCGCCGAAGCAATGCGCCGCTGGCACTTTTTGCATATTTCGGCGCCGAAGAAATGCGCCGCTGGCACTTTGAATATTTCGGCGCCGAAGCAATGCGCCGCTGGCACTTTGCATATTTCGGCGCCGAAGCAATGCGCCGCTGGCACTTTGAATACTTCGGCGCCGATGCAATGCGCCGCTGGCACTTTTTGCATATTTCAGCGCCGAAGCAATACGCCGCTGGCACTTTGAATATTTCGGCGCCGAAGCAATGCGCCGCTGGCACTTTGCATATTTCGGCGCCGAAGCAATGCGCCGCTGGCACTTTGAATACTTCGGCGCCGAAGCAATGCGCCGCTGGCACTTTTTGCATATTTCGGCGCCGAAGCAATGCGCCGCTGGCACTTTTTGCATATTTCGGCGCCGAAGAAATGCGCCGCTGGCACTTTGAATATTTCGGCGCCGAAGCAATGCGCCGCTGGCACTTTGCATATTTCGGCGCCGAAGCAATGCGCCGCTGGCACTTTGAATACTTCGGCGCCGAAGCAATGCGCCGCTGGCACTTTTTGCATATTTCGGCGCCAAAGCAATGCGCCGCTGGCACTTTTTGCATATTTCGGCGCCGAAGCAATGCGCCGCTGGCACTTTGAATATTTCGGCGCCGAAGCAATGCGCCGCTGGCACTTTTTGCATATTTCAGCGCCGAAGCAATACGCCGCTGGCACTTTGAATATTTCGGCGCCGAAGCAATGCGCCGCTGGCACTTTGCATATTTCGGCGCCGAAGCAATGCGCCGCTGGCACTTTGCATATTTCGGCGCCGAAGCAATGCGCCGCTGGCACTTTAAATATTTCGGCGCCGAAGCAATGCGCCGCTGGCACTTTTTGCATAATTCAGCGCCGAAGCAATACGCCGCTGGCACTTTGAATATTTCGGCGCCGAAGCAATGCACCGCTGGCACTTTGCATATTTCGGCGCCGAAGCAATGCGCCGCTGGCACTTTGAATATTTCGGCGCCGAAGCAATGCGCCGCTGGCACTTTGCATATTTCGGCGCCGAAGCAATGCGCCGCTGGCACTTTGAATATTTCGGCGCCGAAGCAATGCGCCGCTGGCACTTTTTGCATATTTCGGCGCCGAAGCAATGCGCCGCTGGCACTTTGCATATTTCGGCGCCGAAGCAATGCGCCGCTGGCACTTTGAATACTTCGGCGCCGAAGCAATGCGCCGCTGGCACTTTTTGCATATTTCGGCGCCGAAGCAATGCGCCGCTGGCACTTTTTGCATATTTCGGCGCCGAAGCAATGCGCCGCTGGCACTTTGAATATTTCGGCGCCGAAGCAATGCGCCGCTGGCACTTTGCATATTTCGGCGCCGAAGCAATGCGCCGCTGGCACTTTGAATATTTCGGCGCCGAAGCAATGCGCCGCTGGCACTTTTTGCATATTTCAGCGCCGAAGCAATACGCCGCTGGCACTTTGAATATTTCGGCGCCGAAGCAATGCGCCGCTGGCACTTTGCATATTTCGGCGCCGAAGCAATGCGCCGCTGGCACTTTTTGCATATTTCGGCGCCGAAGCAATGCGCCGCTGGCACTTTTTGCATATTTCGGCGCCGAAGCAATGCGCCGCTGGCACTTTGAATATTTCGGCGCCGAAGCAATGCGCCGCTGGCACTTTGAATATTTCGGCGCCGAAGCAATACGCCGCTGGCACTTTGAATATTTCGGCGCCGAAGCAATGCGCCGCTGGCACTTTGCATATTTCGGCGCCGAAGCAATGCGCCGCTGGCACTTTGAATATTTCGGCGCCGAAGCAATGCGCCGCTGGCACTTTGCATATTTCGGCGCCGAAGCAATGCGCCGCTGGCACTTTGAATACTTCGGCGCCGAAGCAATGCGCCGCTGGCACTTTTTGCATATTTCGGCGCCGAAGCAATGCGCCGCTGGCACTTTTTGCATATTTCGGCGCCGAAGCAATGCGCCGCTGGCACTTTGAATATTTCGGCGCCGTAGCAATGCGCCGCTGGCACTTTGCATATTTCGGCGCGGAAGCAATGCGGCGCTGGCACTTTGAATATTTCGGCGCCGAAGCAATGCGCCGCTGGCACTTTTTGCATATTTCAGCGCCGAAGCAATACGCCGCTGGCACTTTGAATATTTCGGCGCCGAAGCAATGCGCCGCTGGCACTTTGCATATTTCGGCGCCGAAGCAATGCGCCGCTGGCACTTTGAATACTTCGGCGCCGAAGCAATGCGCCGCTGGCACTTTTTGCATATTTCGGCGCCGAAGCAATGCGCCGCTGGCACTTTTTGCATATTTCGGCGCCGAAGCAATGCGCCGCTGGCACTTTTGCATATTTCGGCGCCGAAGCAATGCGCCGCTGGCACTTTGAATATTTCGGCGCCGAAGCAATACGCCGCTGGCGCTTTGAATATTTCGGCGCCGAAGCAATGCGCCGCTGGCACTTTGCATATTTCGGCGCCGAAGCAATGCGCCGCTGGCACTTTGAATATTTCGGCGCCGAAGCAATGCGCCGCTGGCACTTTGCATATTTCGGCGCCGAAGCAATGCGCCGCTGGCACTTTGAATACTTCGGCGCCGAAGCAATGCGCCGCTGGCACTTTTTGCATATTTCGGCGCCGAAGCAATGCGCCGCTGGCACTTTGAATATTTCGGCGCCGAAGCAATGCGCCGCTGGCACTTTGCATATTTCGGCGCCGAAGCAATGCGCCGCTGGCACTTTGAATATTTCGGCGCCGAAGCAATGCGCCGCTGGCACTTTTTGCATATTTCAGCGCCGAAGCAATACGCCGCTGGCACTTTGAATATTTCGGCGCCGAAGCAATGCGCCGCTGGCACTTTGCATATTTCGGCGCCGAAGCAATGCGCCGCTGGCACTTTGAATACTTCGGCGCCGAAGCAATGCGCCGCTGGCACTTTTTGCATATTTCGGCGCCGAAGCAATGCGCCGCTGGCACTTTTTGCATATTTCGGCGCCGAAGCAATGCGCCGCTGGCACTTTTGCATATTTCGGCGCCGAAGCAATGCGCCGCTGGCACTTTGAATATTTCGGCGCCGAAGCAATACGCCGCTGGCACTTTGAATATTTCGGCGCCGAAGCAATGCGCCGCTGGCACTTTGCATATTTCGGCGCCGAAGCAATGCGCCGCTGGCACTTTGAATACTTCGGCGCCGAAGCAATGCGCCGCTGGCACTTTTTGCATATTTCGGCGCCGAAGCAATGCGCCGCTGGCACTTTTTGCATATTTCGGCGCCGAAGCAATGCGCCGCTGGCACTTTGAATATTTCGGCGCCGAAGCAATGCGCCGCTGGCACTTTTTGCATATTTCAGCGCCGAAGCAATACGCCGCTGGCACTTTGAATATTTCGGCGCCGAAGCAATGCGCCGCTGGCACTTTGAATATTTCGGCGCCGAAGCAATGCGCCGCTGGCACTTTTTGCATATTTCAGCGCCGAAGCAATACGCCGCTGGCACTTTGAATATTTCGGCGCCGAAGCAATGCGCCGCTGGCACTTTGCATATTTCGGCGCCGAAGCAATGCGCCGCTGGCACTTTGAATACTTCGGCGCCGAAGCAATGCGCCGCTGGCACTTTTTGCATATTTCGGCGCCGAAGCAATGCGCCGCTGGCACTTTTTGCATATTTCGGCGCCGAAGCAATGCGCCGCTGGCACTTTTGCATATTTCGGCGCCGAAGCAATGCGCCGCTGGCACTTTGAATATTTCGGCGCCGAAGCAATACGCCGCTGGCACTTTGAATATTTCGGCGCCGAAGCAATGCGCCGCTGGCACTTTGCATATTTCGGCGCCGAAGCAATGCGCCGCTGGCACTTTGAATACTTCGGCGCCGAAGCAATGCGCCGCTGGCACTTTTTGCATATTTCGGCGCCGAAGCAATGCGCCGCTGGCACTTTTTGCATATTTCGGCGCCGAAGCAATGCGCCGCTGGCACTTTGAATATTTCGGCGCCGAAGCAATGCGCCGCTGGCACTTTTTGCATATTTCAGCGCCGAAGCAATACGCCGCTGGCACTTTGAATATTTCGGCGCCGAAGCAATGCGCCGCTGGCACTTTGCATATTTCGGCGCCGAAGCAATGCGCCGCTGGCACTTTGAATACTTCGGCGCCGAAGCAATGCGCCGCTGGCACTTTTTGCATATTTCGGCGCCGAAGCAATGCGCCGCTGGCACTTTTTGCATATTTCGGCGCCGAAGAAATGCGCCGCTGGCACTTTGAATATTTCGGCGCCGAAGCAATGCGCCGCTGGCACTTTGCATATTTCGGCGCCGAAGCAATGCGCCGCTGGCACTTTGAATATTTCGGCGCCGAAGCAATACGCCGCTGGCACTTTGAATATTTCGGCGCCGAAGCAATGCGCCGCTGGCACTTTTTGCATATTTCGGCGCCGAAGCAATGCGCCGCTGGCACTTTTGCATATTTCGGCGCCGAAGCAATGCGCCGCTGGCACTTTGCATATTTAGGCGCCGAAGCAATGCGCCGCTGGCACTTTGAATATTTCGGCGCCGAAGCAATGCGCCGCTGGCACTTTTTGCATATTTCAGCGCCGAAGCAATACGCCGCTGGCACTTTGAATATTTCGGCGCCGAAGCAATGCGCCGCTGGCACTTTGCATATTTCGGCGCCGAAGCAATGCGCCGCTGGCACTTTGAATACTTCGGCGCCGAAGCAATGCGCCGCTGGCACTTTTTGCATATTTCGGCGCCGAAGCAATGCGCCGCTGGCACTTTTTGCATATTTCGGCGCCGAAGCAATGCGCCGCTGGCACTTTGAATATTTCGGCGCCGAAGCAATGCGCCGCTGGCACTTTTTGCATATTTCAGCGCCGAAGCAATACGCCGCTGGCACTTTGAATATTTCGGCGCCGAAGCAATGCGCCGCTGGCACTTTGCATATTTCGGCGCCGAAGCAATGCGCCGCTGGCACTTTGAATACTTCGGCGCCGAAGCAATGCGCCGCTGGCACTTTTTGCATATTTCGGCGCCGAAGCAATGCGCCGCTGGCACTTTTTGCATATTTCGGCGCCGAAGAAATGCGCCGCTGGCACTTTGAATATTTCGGCGCCGAAGCAATGCGCCGCTGGCACTTTGCATATTTCGGCGCCGAAGCAATGCGCCGCTGGCACTTTGAATACTTCGGCGCCGATGCAATGCGCCGCTGGCACTTTTTGCATATTTCAGCGCCGAAGCAATACGCCGCTGGCACTTTGAATATTTCGGCGCCGAAGCAATGCGCCGCTGGCACTTTGCATATTTCGGCGCCGAAGCAATGCGCCGCTGGCACTTTGAATACTTCGGCGCCGAAGCAATGCGCCGCTGGCACTTTTTGCATATTTCGGCGCCGAAGCAATGCGCCGCTGGCACTTTTTGCATATTTCGGCGCCGAAGAAATGCGCCGCTGGCACTTTGAATATTTCGGCGCCGAAGCAATGCGCCGCTGGCACTTTGCATATTTCGGCGCCGAAGCAATGCGCCGCTGGCACTTTGAATACTTCGGCGCCGAAGCAATGCGCCGCTGGCACTTTTTGCATATTTCGGCGCCAAAGCAATGCGCCGCTGGCACTTTTTGCATATTTCGGCGCCGAAGCAATGCGCCGCTGGCACTTTGAATATTTCGGCGCCGAAGCAATGCGCCGCTGGCACTTTGCATATTTCGGCGCCGAAGCAATGCGCCGCTGGCACTTTGAATATTTCGGCGCCGAAGCAATGCGCCGCTGGCACTTTTTGCATATTTCAGCGCCGAAGCAATACGCCGCTGGCACTTTGAATATTTCGGCGCCGAAGCAATGCGCCGCTGGCACTTTGAATATTTCGGCGCCGAAGCAATACGCCGCTGGCACTTTGAATATTTCGGCGCCGAAGCAATGCGCCGCTGGCACTTTGCATATTTCGGCGCCGAAGCAATGCGCCGCTGGCACTTTGAATACTTCGGCGCCGAAGCAATGCGCCGCTGGCACTTTTTGCATATTTCGGCGCCGAAGCAATGCGCCGCTGGCACTTTTTGCATATTTCGGCGCCGAAGAAATGCGCCGCTGGCACTTTGAATATTTCGGCGCCGAAGCAATGCGCCGCTGGCACTTTGCATATTTCGGCGCCGAAGCAATGCGCCGCTGGCACTTTGAATACTTCGGCGCCGAAGCAATGCGCCGCTGGCACTTTTTGCATATTTCGGCGCCAAAGCAATGCGCCGCTGGCACTTTTTGCATATTTCGGCGCCGAAGCAATGCGCCGCTGGCACTTTGAATATTTCGGCGCCGAAGCAATGCGCCGCTGGCACTTTGCATATTTCGGCGCCGAAGCAATGCGCCGCTGGCACTTTGAATATTTCGGCGCCGAAGCAATGCGCCGCTGGCACTTTTTGCATATTTCA
This sequence comes from Andrena bucephala, assembly GCA_947577245.1. NCBI lineage: Eukaryota > Metazoa > Arthropoda > Insecta > Hymenoptera > Andrenidae > Andrena > Andrena bucephala. Next base: position 16,765,065 of record OX387716.1, on the reverse strand, counting down.
GCGCCGAAGCAATACGCCGCTGGCACTTTGAATATTTCGGCGCCGAAGCAATGCGCCGCTGGCACTTTGAATATTTCGGCGCCGAAGCAATACGCCGCTGGCACTTTGAATATTTCGGCGCCGAAGCAATGCGCCGCTGGCACTTTGCATATTTCGGCGCCGAAGCAATGCGCCGCTGGCACTTTGAATACTTCGGCGCCGAAGCAATGCGCCGCTGGCACTTTTTGCATATTTCGGCGCCGAAGCAATGCGCCGCTGGCACTTTTTGCATATTTCGGCGCCGAAGCAATGCGCCGCTGGCACTTTGCATATTTCGGCGCCGAAGCAATGCGCCGCTGGCACTTTGAATACTTCGGCGCCGAAGCAATGCGCCGCTGGCACTTTTTACATATTTCGGCGCCGAAGCAATGCGCCGCTGGCACTTTTGCATATTTCGGCGCCGAAGCAATGCGCCGCTGGCACTTTGAATATTTCGGCGCCGAAGCAATACGCCGCTGGCACTTTGAATACTTCGGCGCCGAAGCAATGCGCCGCTGGCACTTTTTGCATATTTCGGCGCCGAAGCAATGCGCCGCTGGCACTTTTTGCATATTTCGGCGCCGAAGAAATGCGCCGCTGGCACTTTGAATATTTCGGCGCCGAAGCAATGCGCCGCTGGCACTTTGCATATTTCGGCGCCGAAGCAATGCGCCGCTGGCACTTTGAATACTTCGGCGCCGAAGCAATGCGCCGCTGGCACTTTTTGCATATTTCGGCGCCGAAGCAATGCGCCGCTGGCACTTTTTGCATATTTCGGCGCCGAAGCAATGCGCCGCTGGCACTTTGAATATTTCGGCGCCGAAGCAATGCGCCGCTGGCACTTTGCATATTTCGGCGCCGAAGCAATGCGCCGCTGGCACTTTGAATATTTCGGCGCCGAAGCAATGCGCCGCTGGCACTTTTTGCATATTTCAGCGCCGAAGCAATACGCCGCTGGCACTTTGAATATTTCGGCGCCGAAGCAATGCGCCGCTGGCACTTTGCATATTTCGGCGCCGAAGCAATGCGCCGCTGGCACTTTGAATACTTCGGCGCCGAAGCAATGCGCCGCTGGCACTTTTTGCATATTTCGGCGCCGAAGCAATGCGCCGCTGGCACTTTTTGCATATTTCGGCGCCGAAGAAATGCGCCGCTGGCACTTTGAATATTTCGGCGCAGAAGCAATGCGCCGCTGGCACTTTGCATATTTCGGCGCCGAAGCAATGCGCCGCTGGCACTTTTTGCATATTTCGGCGCCGAAGCAATGCGCCGCTGGCACTTTTTGCATATTTCGGCGCCGAAGCAATGCGCCGCTGGCACTTTTTGCATATTTCGGCGCCGAAGCAATGCGCCGCTGGCACTTTGAATATTTCGGCGCCGAAGCAATGCGCCGCTGGCACTTTGCATATTTCGGCGCCGAAGCAATGCGCCGCTGGCACTTTGAATATTTCGGCGCCGAAGCAATGCGCCGCTGGCACATTTTGCATATTTCAGCGCCGAAGCAATACGCCGCTGGCACTTTGAATATTTCGGCGCCGAAGCAATGCGCCGCTGGCACTTTGAATATTTCGGCGCCGAAGCAATACGCCGCTGGCACTTTGAATATTTCGGCGCCGAAGCAATGCGCCGCTGGCACTTTGCATATTTCGGCGCCGAAGCAATGCGCCGCTGGCACTTTGAATACTTCGGCGCCGAAGCAATGCGCCGCTGGCACTTTTTGCATATTTCGGCGCCGAAGCAATGCGCCGCTGGCACTTTTTGCATATTTCGGCGCCGAAGCAATGCGCCGCTGGCACTTTGCATATTTCGGCGCCGAAGCAATGCGCCGCTGGCACTTTGAATACTTCGGCGCCGAAGCAATGCGCCGCTGGCACTTTTTGCATATTTCGGCGCCGAAGCAATGCGCCGCTGGCACTTTTGCATATTTCGGCGCCGAAGCAATGCGCCGCTGGCACTTTGAATATTTCGGCGCCGAAGCAATGCGCCGCTGGCACTTTGAATATTTCGGCGCCGAAGCAATGCGCCGCTGGCACTTTGAATATTTCGGCGCCGAAGCAATGCGCCGCTGGCACTTTGAATATT
>OX387716.1:16656144-16762765 GCA_947577245.1 Andrena bucephala | reverse complement strand
GGCGGCGTATTGCTTCGGCGCCGAAATATGCAAAAAGTGCCAGCGGCGCATTGCTTCGGCGCCGAAATATTCAAAGTGCCAGCGGCGCATTGCTTCGGCGCCGAAATATTCAAAGTGCCAGCGGCGTATTGCTTCGGCGCCGAAATATGCAAAATGTGCCAGCGGCGTATTGCTTCGGCGCCGAAATATGCACAGTGCCAGCGGCGTATTGCTTCGGCGCCGAAATATGCAAAGTGCCAGCGGCGTATTGCTTCGGCGCCGAAATATTCAAAGTGCCAGCGGCGCATTGCTTCGGCGCCGAAATATTCACAGTGCCAGCGGCGTATTGCTTCGGCGCCGAAATATGCAAAGTGCCAGCGGCGCATTGCTTCGGCGCCGAAATATGCAAAGTGCCGGCGGCGTATTGCTTCGGCGCCGAAATATTCACAGTGCCAGCGGCGTATTGCTTCGGCGCCCGAAATATGCAAAGTGCCAGCGGCGCATTGCTTCGGCGCCGAAATATGCAAAAAGTGCCAGCGGCGCATTGCTTCGGCGCCGAAATATGCAAAGTGCCAGCGGCGCATTGCTTCGGCGCCGAAATATGCAAAGTGCCGGCGGCGTATTGCTTCGGCGCCGAAATATGCAAAAAGTGCCAGCGGCGCATTGCTTCGGCGCCGAAATGTGCAAAGTGCCAGCGGCGCATTGCTTCGGCGCCGAAATGTGCAAAGTGCCAGCGGCGCATTGCTTCGGCGCCGAAATATGCAAAGTGCCGGCGGCGTATTGCTTCGGCGCCGAAATATGCAAAAAGTGCCAGCGGCGCATTGCTTCGGCGCCGAAATATGCAAAAAGTGCCAGCGGCGCATTGCTTCGGCGCCGAAATATGCAAAGTGCCGGCGGCGTATTGCTTCGGCGCCGAAATATGCAAAAAGTGCCAGCGGCGCATTGCTTCGGCGCCGAAATATGCAAAGTGCCAGCGGCGCATTGCTTCGGCGCCGAAATATTCACAGTGCCAGCGGCGTATTGCTTCGGCGCCGAAATATGCAAAGTGCCAGCGGCGCATTGCTTCGGCGCCGAAATATGCAAAGTGCCGGCGGCGTATTGCTTCGGCGCCGAAATATGCAAAAAGTGCCAGCGGCGCATTGCTTCGGCGCCGAAATATTCAAAGTGCCAGCGGCGCATTGCTTCGGCGCCGAAATATTCAAAGTGCCAGCGGCGTATTGCTTCGGCGCCGAAATATGCAAAATGTGCCAGCGGCGTATTGCTTCGGCGCCGAAATATGCACAGTGCCAGCGGCGTATTGCTTCGGCGCCGAAATATGCAAAGTGCCAGCGGCGTATTGCTTCGGCGCCGAAATATTCAAAGTGCCAGCGGCGCATTGCTTCGGCGCCGAAATATTCACAGTGCCAGCGGCGTATTGCTTCGGCGCCGAAATATGCAAAGTGCCAGCGGCGCATTGCTTCGGCGCCGAAATATGCAAAGTGCCGGCGGCGTATTGCTTCGGCGCCGAAATATTCACAGTGCCAGCGGCGTATTGCTTCGGCGCCGAAATATGCAAAGTGCCAGCGGCGCATTGCTTCGGCGCCGAAATATGCAAAAAGTGCCAGCGGCGCATTGCTTCGGCGCCGAAATATGCAAAGTGCCAGCGGCGCATTGCTTCGGCGCCGAAATATGCAAAGTGCCGGCGGCGTATTGCTTCGGCGCCGAAATATGCAAAAAGTGCCAGCGGCGCATTGCTTCGGCGCCGAAATGTGCAAAGTGCCAGCGGCGCATTGCTTCGGCGCCGAAATGTGCAAAGTGCCAGCGGCGCATTGCTTCGGCGCCGAAATATGCAAAGTGCCGGCGGCGTATTGCTTCGGCGCCGAAATATGCAAAAAGTGCCAGCGGCGCATTGCTTCGGCGCCGAAATATGCAAAAAGTGCCAGCGGCGCATTGCTTCGGCGCCGAAATATGCAAAGTGCCGGCGGCGTATTGCTTCGGCGCCGAAATATGCAAAAAGTGCCAGCGGCGCATTGCTTCGGCGCCGAAATATGCAAAGTGCCAGCGGCGCATTGCTTCGGCGCCGAAATATGCAAAGTGCCGGCGGCGTATTGCTTCGGCGCCGAAATATGCAAAAAGTGCCAGCGGCGCATTGCTTCGGCGCCGAAATATTCAAAGTGCCAGCGGCGCATTGCTTCGGCGCCGAAATATTCAAAGTGCCAGCGGCGTATTGCTTCGGCGCCGAAATATGCAAAATGTGCCAGCGGCGTATTGCTTCGGCGCCGAAATATGCACAGTGCCAGCGGCGTATTGCTTCGGCGCCGAAATATGCAAAGTGCCAGCGGCGTATTGCTTCGGCGCCGAAATATTCAAAGTGCCAGCGGCGCATTGCTTCGGCGCCGAAATATTCACAGTGCCAGCGGCGTATTGCTTCGGCGCCGAAATATGCAAAGTGCCAGCGGCGCATTGCTTCGGCGCCGAAATATGCAAAGTGCCGGCGGCGTATTGCTTCGGCGCCGAAATATTCACAGTGCCAGCGGCGTATTGCTTCGGCGCCGAAATATGCAAAGTGCCAGCGGCGTATTGCTTCGGCGCCGAAATATGCAAAAAGTGCCAGCGGCGCATTGCTTCGGCGCCGAAATATGCAAAGTGCCAGCGGCGCATTGCTTCGGCGCCGAAATATGCAAAAAGTGCCAGCGGCGCATTGCTTCGGCGCCGAAATATGCAAAAAGTGCCAGCGGCGCATTGCTTCGGCGCCGAAATATGCAAAGTGCCGGCGGCGTATTGCTTCGGCGCCGAAATATGCAAAAAGTGCCAGCGGCGCATTGCTTCGGCGCCGAAATATGCAAAGTGCCAGCGGCGCATTGCTTCGGCGCCGAAATATTCACAGTGCCAGCGGCGTATTGCTTCGGCGCCGAAATATGCAAAGTGCCAGCGGCGCATTGCTTCGGCGCCGAAATATGCAAAGTGCCGGCGGCGTATTGCTTCGGCGCCGAAATATGCAAAAAGTGCCAGCGGCGCATTGCTTCGGCGCCGAAATATTCAAAGTGCCAGCGGCGCATTGCTTCGGCGCCGAAATATTCAAAGTGCCAGCGGCGTATTGCTTCGGCGCCGAAATATGCAAAATGTGCCAGCGGCGTATTGCTTCGGCGCCGAAATATGCACAGTGCCAGCGGCGTATTGCTTCGGCGCCGAAATATGCAAAGTGCCAGCGGCGTATTGCTTCGGCGCCGAAATATTCAAAGTGCCAGCGGCGCATTGCTTCGGCGCCGAAATATTCACAGTGCCAGCGGCGTATTGCTTCGGCGCCGAAATATGCAAAGTGCCAGCGGCGCATTGCTTCGGCGCCGAAATATGCAAAGTGCCGGCGGCGTATTGCTTCGGCGCCGAAATATTCACAGTGCCAGCGGCGTATTGCTTCGGCGCCGAAATATGCAAAGTGCCAGCGGCGTATTGCTTCGGCGCCGAAATATGCAAAAAGTGCCAGCGGCGCATTGCTTCGGCGCCGAAATATGCAAAGTGCCAGCGGCGCATTGCTTCGGCGCCGAAATGTGCAAAGTGCCAGCGGCGCATTGCTTCGGCGCCGAAATATGCAAAGTGCCGGCGGCGTATTGCTTCGGCGCCGAAATATGCAAAAAGTGCCAGCGGCGCATTGCTTCGGCGCCGAAATATGCAAAAAGTGCCAGCGGCGCATTGCTTCGGCGCCGAAATATGCAAAGTGCCGGCGGCGTATTGCTTCGGCGCCGAAATATGCAAAAAGTGCCAGCGGCGCATTGCTTCGGCGCCGAAATATGCAAAGTGCCAGCGGCGCATTGCTTCGGCGCCGAAATATTCACAGTGCCAGCGGCGTATTGCTTCGGCGCCGAAATATGCAAAGTGCCAGCGGCGCATTGCTTCGGCGCCGAAATATGCAAAGTGCCGGCGGCGTATTGCTTCGGCGCCGAAATATGCAAAAAGTGCCAGCGGCGCATTGCTTCGGCGCCGAAATATTCAAAGTGCCAGCGGCGCATTGCTTCGGCGCCGAAATATTCAAAGTGCCAGCGGCGTATTGCTTCGGCGCCGAAATATGCAAAATGTGCCAGCGGCGTATTGCTTCGGCGCCGAAATATGCACAGTGCCAGCGGCGTATTGCTTCGGCGCCGAAATATGCAAAGTGCCAGCGGCGTATTGCTTCGGCGCCGAAATATTCAAAGTGCCAGCGGCGCATTGCTTCGGCGCCGAAATATTCACAGTGCCAGCGGCGTATTGCTTCGGCGCCGAAATATGTAAAGTGCCAGCGGCGCATTGCTTCGGCGCCGAAATATGCAAAGTGCCGGCGGCGTATTGCTTCGGCGCCGAAATATTCACAGTGCCAGCGGCGTATTGCTTCGGCGCCGAAATATGCAAAGTGCCAGCGGCGTATTGCTTCGGCGCCGAAATATGCAAAAAGTGCCAGCGGCGCATTGCTTCGGCGCCGAAATATGCAAAGTGCCAGCGGCGCATTGCTTCGGCGCCGAAATGTGCAAAGTGCCAGCGGCGCATTGCTTCGGCGCCGAAATATGCAAAGTGCCGGCGGCGTATTGCTTCGGCGCCGAAATATGCAAAAAGTGCCAGCGGCGCATTGCTTCGGCGCCGAAATATGCAAAAAGTGCCAGCGGCGCATTGCTTCGGCGCCGAAATATGCAAAGTGCCGGCGGCGTATTGCTTCGGCGCCGAAATATGCAAAAAGTGCCAGCGGCGCATTGCTTCGGCGCCGAAATATGCAAAGTGCCAGCGGCGCATTGCTTCGGCGCCGAAATATTCACAGTGCCAGCGGCGTATTGCTTCGGCGCCGAAATATGCAAAGTGCCAGCGGCGCATTGCTTCGGCGCCGAAATATGCAAAGTGCCGGCGGCGTATTGCTTCGGCGCCGAAATATGCAAAAAGTGCCAGCGGCGCATTGCTTCGGCGCCGAAATATTCAAAGTGCCAGCGGCGCATTGCTTCGGCGCCGAAATATTCAAAGTGCCAGCGGCGTATTGCTTCGGCGCCGAAATATGCAAAATGTGCCAGCGGCGTATTGCTTCGGCGCCGAAATATGCACAGTGCCAGCGGCGTATTGCTTCGGCGCCGAAATATGCAAAGTGCCAGCGGCGTATTGCTTCGGCGCCGAAATATTCAAAGTGCCAGCGGCGCATTGCTTCGGCGCCGAAATATTCACAGTGCCAGCGGCGTATTGCTTCGGCGCCGAAATATGCAAAGTGCCAGCGGCGCATTGCTTCGGCGCCGAAATATGCAAAGTGCCGGCGGCGTATTGCTTCGGCGCCGAAATATTCACAGTGCCAGCGGCGTATTGCTTCGGCGCCGAAATATGCAAAGTGCCAGCGGCGTATTGCTTCGGCGCCGAAATATGCAAAAAGTGCCAGCGGCGCATTGCTTCGGCGCCGAAATATGCAAAAAGTGCCAGCGGCGCATTGCTTCGGCGCCGTAATATGCAAAGTGCCGGCGGCGTATTGCTTCGGCGCCGAAATATGCAAAAAGTGCCAGCGGCGCATTGCTTCGGCGCCGAAATATTCACAGTGCCAGCGGCGTATTGCTTCGGCGCCGAAATATGCAAAGTGCCAGCGGCGCATTGCTTCGGCGCCGAAATATTCACAGTGCCAGCGGCGTATTGCTTCGGCGCCGAAATATGCAAAAAGTGCCAGCGGCGCATTGCTTCGGCGCCGAAATATGCAAAGTGCCAGCGGCGCATTGCTTCGGCGCCGAAATGTGCAAAGTGCCAGCGGCGCATTGCTTCGGCGCCGAAATATTCACAGTGCCAGCGGCGTATTGCTTCGGCGCCGAAATATGCAAAGTGCCAGCGGCGCATTGCTTCGGCGCCGAAATATGCAAAGTGCCGGCGGCGTATTGCTTCGGCGCCGAAATATTCACAGTGCCAGCGGCGTATTGCTTCGGCGCCGAAATATGCAAAGTGCCAGCGGCGCATTGCTTCGGCGCCGAAATATGCAAAAAGTGCCAGCGGCGCATTGCTTCGGCGCCGAAATATGCAAAGTGCCAGCGGCGCATTGCTTCGGCGCCGAAATATGCAAAGTGCCGGCGGCGTATTGCTTCGGCGCCGAAATATGCAAAAAGTGCCAGCGGCGCATTGCTTCGGCGCCGAAATGTGCAAAGTGCCAGCGGCGCATTGCTTCGGCGCCGAAATGTGCAAAGTGCCAGCGGCGCATTGCTTCGGCGCCGAAATATGCAAAGTGCCGGCGGCGTATTGCTTCGGCGCCGAAATATGCAAAAAGTGCCAGCGGCGCATTGCTTCGGCGCCGAAATATGCAAAAAGTGCCAGCGGCGCATTGCTTCGGCGCCGAAATATGCAAAGTGCCGGCGGCGTATTGCTTCGGCGCCGAAATATGCAAAAAGTGCCAGCGGCGCATTGCTTCGGCGCCGAAATATGCAAAGTGCCAGCGGCGCATTGCTTCGGCGCCGAAATATTCACAGTGCCAGCGGCGTATTGCTTCGGCGCCGAAATATGCAAAGTGCCAGCGGCGCATTGCTTCGGCGCCGAAATATGCAAAGTGCCGGCGGCGTATTGCTTCGGCGCCGAAATATGCAAAAAGTGCCAGCGGCGCATTGCTTCGGCGCCGAAATATTCAAAGTGCCAGCGGCGCATTGCTTCGGCGCCGAAATATGCAAAGTGCCAGCGGCGTATTGCTTCGGCGCCGAAATATTCAAAGTGCCAGCGGCGCATTGCTTCGGCGCCGAAATATTCACAGTGCCAGCGGCGTATTGCTTCGGCGCCGAAATATGCAAAGTGCCAGCGGCGCATTGCTTCGGCGCCGAAATATGCAAAGTGCCGGCGGCGTATTGCTTCGGCGCCGAAATATGCAAAAAGTGCCAGCGGCGCATTGCTTCGGCGCCGAAATATGCAAAGTGCCAGCGGCGCATTGCTTCGGCGCCGAAATATGCAAAGTGCCGGCGGCGTATTGCTTCGGCGCCGAAATATTCACAGTGCCAGCGGCGTATTGCTTCGGCGCCGAAATATGCAAAGTGCCAGCGGCGTATTGCTTCGGCGCCGAAATATGCAAAAAGTGCCAGCGGCGCATTGCTTCGGCGCCGAAATATGCAAAGTGCCAGCGGCGCATTGCTTCGGCGCCGAAATATGCAAAGTGCCGGCGGCGTATTGCTTCGGCGCCGAAATATGCAAAAAGTGCCAGCGGCGCATTGCTTCGGCGCCGAAATGTGCAAAGTGCCAGCGGCGCATTGCTTCGGCGCCGAAATATGCAAAGTGCCGGCGGCGTATTGCTTCGGCGCCGAAATATGCAAAAAGTGCCAGCGGCGCATTGCTTCGGCGCCGAAATATGCAAAAAGTGCCAGCGGCGCATTGCTTCGGCGCCGTAATATGCAAAGTGCCGGCGGCGTATTGCTTCGGCGCCGAAATATGCAAAAAGTGCCAGCGGCGCATTGCTTCGGCGCCGAAATATTCACAGTGCCAGCGGCGTATTGCTTCGGCGCCGAAATATGCAAAGTGCCAGCGGCGCATTGCTTCGGCGCCGAAATATTCACAGTGCCAGCGGCGTATTGCTTCGGCGCCGAAATATGCAAAAAGTGCCAGCGGCGCATTGCTTCGGCGCCGAAATATGCAAAGTGCCAGCGGCGCATTGCTTCGGCGCCGAAATGTGCAAAGTGCCAGCGGCGCATTGCTTCGGCGCCGAAATGTGCAAAGTGCCAGCGGCGCATTGCTTCGGCGCCGAAATATGCAAAGTGCCGGCGGCGTATTGCTTCGGCGCCGAAATATGCAAAAAGTGCCAGCGGCGCATTGCTTCGGCGCCGAAATATGCAAAAAGTGCCAGCGGCACATTGCTTCGGCGCCGAAATATGCAAAGTGCCAGCGGCGCATTGCTTCGGCGCCGAAATATGCAAAGTGCCGGCGGCGTATTGCTTCGGCGCCGAAATATGCAAAAAGTGCCAGCGGCGCATTGCTTCGGCGCCGAAATATGCAAAAAGTGCCAGCGGCGCATTGCTTCGGCGCCGAAATATTCAAAGTGCCAGCGGCGCATTGCTTCGGCGCCGAAATATGCAAAATGTGCCAGCGGCGTATTGCTTCGGCGCCGAAATATGCACAGTGCCAGCGGCGTATTGCTTCGGCGCCGAAATATGCAAAAAGTGCCAGCGGCGCATTGCTTCGGCGCCGAAATATGCAAAAAGTGCCAGCGGCGCATTGCTTCGGCGCCGAAATATGCAAAGTGCCGGCGGCGTATTGCTTCGGCGCCGAAATATGAAAAAAGTGCCAGCGGCGCATTGCTTCGGCGCCGAAATGTGCAAAGTGCCAGCGGCGCATTGCTTCGGCGCCGAAATGTGCAAAGTGCCAGCGGTGCATTGCTTCGGCGCCGAAATATGCAAAGTGCCGGCGGCGTATTGCTTCGGCGCCGAAATATGCAAAAAGTGCCAGCGGCGCATTGCTTCGGCGCCGAAATATGCAAAAAGTGCCAGCGGCGCATTGCTTCGGCGCCGAAATATGCAAAGTGCCGGCGGCGTATTGCTTCGGCGCCGAAATATGCAAAAAGTGCCAGCGGCGCATTGCTTCGGCGCCGAAATATGCAAAGTGCCAGCGGCGCATTGCTTCGGCGCCGAAATATGCAAAGTGCCGGCGGCGTATTGCTTCGGCGCCGAAATATGCAAAAAGTGCCAGCGGCGCATTGCTTCGGCGCCGAAATGTGCAAAGTGCCAGCGGCGCATTGCTTCGGCGCCGAAATATGCAAAGTGCCGGCGGCGCATTGCTTCGGCGCCGAAATATTCACAGTGCCAGCGGCGTATTGCTTCGGCGCCGAAATATGCAAAGTGCCAGCGGCGCATTGCTTCGGCGCCGAAATATGCAAAGTGCCGGCGGCGTATTGCTTCGGCGCCGAAATATTCACAGTGCCAGCGGCGTATTGCTTCGGCGCCGAAATATGCAAAGTGCCAGCGGCGTATTGCTTCGGCGCCGAAATATGCAAAAAGTGCCAGCGGCGCATTGCTTCGGCGCCGAAATATGCAAAGTGCCAGCGGCGCATTGCTTCGGCGCCGAAATATGCAAAGTGCCGGCGGCGTATTGCTTCGGCGCCGAAATATGCAAAAAGTGCCAGCGGCGCATTGCTTCGGCGCCGAAATGTGCAAAGTGCCAGCGGCGCATTGCTTCGGCGCCGAAATATGCAAAGTGCCGGCGGCGTATTGCTTCGGCGCCGAAATATGCAAAAAGTGCCAGCGGCGCATTGCTTCGGCGCCGAAATATGCAAAGTGCCAGCGGCGCATTGCTTCGGCGCCGAAATATTCACAGTGCCAGCGGCGTATTGCTTCGGCGCCGAAATATGCAACGTTCCAGCGGCGCATTGCTTCGGCGCCGAAATATGCAAAGTGCCGGCGGCGTATTGCTTCGGCGCCGAAATATGCAAAAAGTGCCAGCGGCGCATTGCTTCGGCGCCGAAATATGCAAAAAGTGCCAGCGGCGCATTGCTTCGGCGCCGAAATATTCAAAGTGCCAGCGGCGCATTGCTTCGGCGCCGAAATATTCAAAGTGCCAGCGGCGTATTGCTTCGGCGCCGAAATATGCAAAGTGCCAGCGGCGTATTGCTTCGGCGCCGAAATATGCAAAAAGTGCCAGCGGCGTATTGCTTCGGCGCCGAAATATGCAAAGTGCCAGCGGCGTATTGCTTCGGCGCCGAAATATTCAAAGTGCCAGCGGCGTATTGCTTCGGCGCCGAAATATGCAAAGTGCCAGCGGCGCATTGCTTCGGCGCCGAAATATGCAAAAAGTGCCAGCGGCGCATTGCTTCGGCGCCGAAATATGCAAAAAGTGCCAGCGGCGCATTGCTTCGGCGCCGAAATATTCAAAGTGCCAGCGGCGCATTGCTTCGGCGCCGAAATATTCACAGTGCCAGCGGCGTATTGCTTCGGCGCCGAAATATGCAACGTGCCAGCGGCGCATTGCTTCGGCGCCGAAATATGCAAAGTGCCAGCGGCGTATTGCTTCGGCGCCGAAATATGCAAAAAGTGCCAGCGGCGTATTGCTTCGGCGCCGAAATATGCAAAGTGCCAGCGGCGCATTGCTTCGGCGCCGAAATATGCAAAAAGTGCCAGCGGTGCATTGCTTCGGCGCCGAAATATGCAAAAAGTGCCAGCGGCGCATTGCTTCGGCGCCGAAATATTCAAAGTGCCAGCGGCGCATTGCTTCGGCGCCGAAATATTCACAGTGCCAGCGGCGTATTGCTTCGGCGCCGAAATATGCAACGTGCCAGCGGCGCATTGCTTCGGCGCCGAAATATGCAAAGTGCCGGCGGCGTATTGCTTCGGCGCCGAAATATGCAAAAAGTGCCAGCGGCGCATTGCTTCGGCGCCGAAATATGCAAAAAGTGCCAGCGGCGTATTGCTTCGGCGCCGAAATATTCAAAGTGCCAGCGGCGTATTGCTTCGGCGCCGAAATATGCAAAGTGCCAGCGGCGCATTGCTTCGGCGCCGAAATATGCAAAAAGTGCCAGCGGCGCATTGCTTCGGCGCCGAAATATGCAAAAAGTGCCAGCGGCGCATTGCTTCGGCGCCGAAATATTCAAAGTGCCAGCGGCGTATTGCTTCGGCGCCGAAATATGCAAAGTGCCAGCGGCGCATTGCTTCGGCGCCGAAATATGCAAAAAGTGCCAGCGGCGTATTGCTTCGGCGCCGAAATATGCAAAGTGCCAGCGGCGTATTGCTTCGGCGCCGAAATATGCAAAGTGCCAGCGGCGCATTGCTTCGCCGCCGAAATATGCAAAGTGCCAGCGGCGCATTGCTTCGGCGCCGAAATATGCAAAGTGCCGGCGGCGTATTGCTTCGGCGCCAAAATATGCAAAAAGTGCCAGCGGCGCATTGCTTCGGCGCCGAAATATTCACAGTGCCAGCGGCGTATTGCTTCGGCGCCGAAATATGCAAAGTGCCAGCGGCGCATTGCTTCGGCGCCGAAATATTCACAGTGCCAGCGGCGTATTGCTTCGGCGCCGAAATATGCAAAGTGCCAGCGGCGTATTGCTTCGGCGCCGAAATATGCAAAAAGTGCCAGCGGCGCATTGCTTCGGCGCCGAAATATGCAAAGTGCCAGCGGCGCATTGCTTCGGCGCCGAAATATGCAAAGTGCCAGCGGCGCATTGCTTCGGCGCCGAAATATTCACAGTGCCAGCGGCGCATTGCTTCGGCGCCGAAATATGCAAAGTGCCAGCGGCGCATTGCTTCGGCGCCGAAATATGCAAAGTGCCGGCGGCGTATTGCTTCGGCGCCGAAATATGCAAAAAGTGCCAGCGGCGCATTGCTTCGGCGCCGAAATGTGCAAAGTGCCAGCGGCGCATTGCTTCGGCGCCGAAATGTGCAAAGTGCCAGCGGCGCATTGCTTCGGCGCCGAAATATGCAAAGTGCCGGCGGCGTATTGCTTCGGCGCCGAAATATGCAAAAAGTGCCAGCGGCGCATTGCTTCGGCGCCGAAATATGCAAAAAGTGCCAGCGGCGCATTGCTTCGGCGCCGAAATATGCAAAGTGCCAGCGGCGCATTGCTTCGGCGCCGAAATATGCAAAGTGCCGGCGGCGTATTGCTTCGGCGCCGAAATATGCAAAAAGTGCCAGCGGCGCATTGCTTCGGCCCCGAAATATGCAAAAAGTGCCAGCGGCGCATTGCTTCGGCGCCGAAATATTCAAAGTGCCAGCGGCGCATTGCTTCGGCGCCGAAATATGCAAAATGTGCCAGCGGCGTATTGCTTCGGCGCCGAAATATGCACAGTGCCAGCGGCGTATTGCTTCGGCGCCGAAATATGCAAAAAGTGCCAGCGGCGCATTGCTTCGGCGCCGAAATATGCAAAAAGTGCCAGCGGCGCATTGCTTCGGCGCCGAAATATGCAAAGTGCCGGCGGCGTATTGCTTCGGCGCCGAAATATGAAAAAAGTGCCAGCGGTGCATTGCTTCGGCGCCGAAATATGCAAAGTGCCGGCGGCGTATTGCTTCGGCGCCGAAATATGCAAAAAGTGCCAGCGGCGCATTGCTTCGGCGCCGAAATATGCAAAAAGTGCCAGCGGCGCATTGCTTCGGCGCCGAAATATGCAAAGTGCCGGCGGCGTATTGCTTCGGCGCCGAAATATGCAAAGTGCCAGCGGCGTATTGCTTCGGCGCCGAAATATGCAAAGTGCCAGCGGCGCATTGCTTCGCCGCCGAAATATGCAAAGTGCCAGCGGCGCATTGCTTCGGCGCCGAAATATGCAAAGTGCCGGCGGCGTATTGCTTCGGCGCCAAAATATGCAAAAAGTGCCAGCGGCGCATTGCTTCGGCGCCGAAATATTCACAGTGCCAGCGGCGTATTGCTTCGGCGCCGAAATATGCAAAGTGCCAGCGGCGCATTGCTTCGGCGCCGAAATATTCACAGTGCCAGCGGCGTATTGCTTCGGCGCCGAAATATGCAAAGTGCCAGCGGCGTATTGCTTCGGCGCCGAAATATGCAAAAAGTGCCAGCGGCGCATTGCTTCGGCGCCGAAATATGCAAAGTGCCAGCGGCGCATTGCTTCGGCGCCGAAATATGCAAAGTGCCAGCGGCGCATTGCTTCGGCGCCGAAATATTCACAGTGCCAGCGGCGCATTGCTTCGGCGCCGAAATATGCAAAGTGCCAGCGGCGCATTGCTTCGGCGCCGAAATATGCAAAGTGCCGGCGGCGTATTGCTTCGGCGCCGAAATATGCAAAAAGTGCCAGCGGCGCATTGCTTCGGCGCCGAAATGTGCAAAGTGCCAGCGGCGCATTGCTTCGGCGCCGAAATGTGCAAAGTGCCAGCGGCGCATTGCTTCGGCGCCGAAATATGCAAAGTGCCGGCGGCGTATTGCTTCGGCGCCGAAATATGCAAAAAGTGCCAGCGGCGCATTGCTTCGGCGCCGAAATATGCAAAAAGTGCCAGCGGCGCATTGCTTCGGCGCCGAAATATGCAAAGTGCCAGCGGCGCATTGCTTCGGCGCCGAAATATGCAAAGTGCCGGCGGCGTATTGCTTCGGCGCCGAAATATGCAAAAAGTGCCAGCGGCGCATTGCTTCGGCCCCGAAATATGCAAAAAGTGCCAGCGGCGCATTGCTTCGGCGCCGAAATATTCAAAGTGCCAGCGGCGCATTGCTTCGGCGCCGAAATATGCAAAATGTGCCAGCGGCGTATTGCTTCGGCGCCGAAATATGCACAGTGCCAGCGGCGTATTGCTTCGGCGCCGAAATATGCAAAAAGTGCCAGCGGCGCATTGCTTCGGCGCCGAAATATGCAAAAAGTGCCAGCGGCGCATTGCTTCGGCGCCGAAATATGCAAAGTGCCGGCGGCGTATTGCTTCGGCGCCGAAATATGAAAAAAGTGCCAGCGGCGCATTGCTTCGGCGCCGAAATATGCAAAGTGCCGGCGGCGTATTGCTTCGGCGCCGAAATATGCAAAAAGTGCCAGCGGCGCATTGCTTCGGCGCCGAAATGTGCAAAGTGCCAGCGGCGCATTGCTTCGGCGCCGAAATGTGCAAAGTGCCAGCGGCGCATTGCTTCGGCGCCGAAATATGCAAAGTGCCGGCGGCGTATTGCTTCGGCGCCGAAATATGCAAAAAGTGCCAGCGGCGCATTGCTTCGGCGCCGAAATATGCAAAAAGTGCCAGCGGCGCATTGCTTCGGCGCCGAAATATGCAAAGTGCCAGCGGCGCATTGCTTCGGCGCCGAAATATGCAAAGTGCCGGCGGCGTATTGCTTCGGCGCCGAAATATGCAAAAAGTGCCAGCGGCGCATTGCTTCGGCCCCGAAATATGCAAAAAGTGCCAGCGGCGCATTGCTTCGGCGCCGAAATATTCAAAGTGCCAGCGGCGCATTGCTTCGGCGCCGAAATATGCAAAATGTGCCAGCGGCGTATTGCTTCGGCGCCGAAATATGCACAGTGCCAGCGGCGTATTGCTTCGGCGCCGAAATATGCAAAAAGTGCCAGCGGCGCATTGCTTCGGCGCCGAAATATGCAAAAAGTGCCAGCGGCGCATTGCTTCGGCGCCGAAATATGCAAAGTGCCGGCGGCGTATTGCTTCGGCGCCGAAATATGAAAAAAGTGCCAGCGGTGCATTGCTTCGGCGCCGAAATATGCAAAGTGCCGGCGGCGTATTGCTTCGGCGCCGAAATATGCAAAAAGTGCCAGCGGCGCATTGCTTCGGCGCCGAAATATGCAAAAAGTGCCAGCGGCGCATTGCTTCGGCGCCGAAATATGCAAAGTGCCGGCGGCGTATTGCTTCGGCGCCGAAATATGCAAAAAGTGCCAGCGGCGCATTGCTTCGGCGCCGAAATATGCAAAGTGCCAGCGGCGCATTGCTTCGGCGCCGAAATATTCACAGTGCCAGCGGCGTATTGCTTCGGCGCCGAAATATGCAAAGTGCCAGCGGCGCATTGCTTCGGCGCCGAAATATGCAAAGTGCCGGCGGCGTATTGCTTCGGCGCCGAAATATTCAAAGTGCCAGCGGCGTATTGCTTCGGCGCCGAAATATGCAAAGTGCCAGCGGCGCATTGCTTCGGCGCTGAAATATGCAAAAAGTGCCAGCGGCGTATTGCTTCGGCGCCGAAATATGCAAAGTGCCAGCGGCGTATTGCTTCGGCGCCGAAATATTCAAAGTGCCAGCGGCGTATTGCTTCGGCGCCGAAATATGCAAAGTGCCAGCGGCGCATTGCTTCGGCGCCGAAATATGCAAAAAGTGCCAGCGGCGCATTGCTTCGGCGCCGAAATATTCAAAGTGCCAGCGGCGCATTGCTTCGGCGCCGAAATATGCAAAATGTGCCAGCGGCGTATTGCTTCGGCGCCGAAATATGCACAGTGCCAGCGGCGTATTGCTTCGGCGCCGAAATATGCAAAAAGTGCCAGCGGCGCATTGCTTCGGCGCCGAAATATGCAAAAAGTGCCAGCGGCGCATTGCTTCGGCGCCGAAATATGCAAAGTGCCGGCGGCGTATTGCTTCGGCGCCGAAATATGAAAAAAGTGCCAGCGGTGCATTGCTTCGGCGCCGAAATATGCAAAGTGCCGGCGGCGTATTGCTTCGGCGCCGAAATATGCAAAAAGTGCCAGCGGCGCATTGCTTCGGCGCCGAAATATGCAAAAAGTGCCAGCGGCGCATTGCTTCGGCGCCGAAATATGCAAAGTGCCGGCGGCGTATTGCTTCGGCGCCGAAATATGCAAAAAGTGCCAGCGGCGCATTGCTTCGGCGCCGAAATATGCAAAGTGCCAGCGGCGCATTGCTTCGGCGCCGAAATATTCACAGTGCCAGCGGCGTATTGCTTCGGCGCCGAAATATGCAAAGTGCCAGCGGCGCATTGCTTCGGCGCCGAAATATGCAAAGTGCCGGCGGCGTATTGCTTCGGCGCCGAAATATTCAAAGTGCCAGCGGCGTATTGCTTCGGCGCCGAAATATGCAAAGTGCCAGCGGCGCATTGCTTCGGCGCTGAAATATGCAAAAAGTGCCAGCGGCGTATTGCTTCGGCGCCGAAATATGCAAAGTGCCAGCGGCGTATTGCTTCGGCGCCGAAATATTCAAAGTGCCAGCGGCGTATTGCTTCGGCGCCGAAATATGCAAAGTGCCAGCGGCGCATTGCTTCGGCGCCGAAATATGCAAAAAGTGCCAGCGGCGCATTGCTTCGGCGCCGAAATATTCAAAGTGCCAGCGGCGTATTGCTTCGGCGCCGAAATATGCAAAGTGCCAGCGGCGCATTGCTTCGGCGCCGAAATATGCAAAGTGCCGGCGGCGTATTGCTTCGGCGCCGAAATATTCATAGTGCCAGCGGCGCATTGCTTCGGCGCCGAAATGTGCAAAGTGCCAGCGGCGCATTGCTTCGGCGCCGAAATGTGCAAAGTGCCAGCGGCGCATTGCTTCGGCGCCGAAATATGCAAAGTGCCGGCGGCGTATTGCTTCGGCGCCGAAATATGCAAAAAGTGCCAGCGGCGCATTGCTTCGGCGCCGAAATATGCAAAAAGTGCCAGCGGCGCATTGCTTCGGCGCCGAAATATGCAAAGTGCCAGCGGCGCATTGCTTCGGCGCCGAAATATGCAAAGTGCCGGCGGCGTATTTCTTCGGCGCCGAAATATGCAAAAAGTGCCAGCGGCGCATTGCTTCGGCCCCGAAATATGCAAAAAGTGCCAGCGGCGCATTGCTTCGGCGCCGAAATATTCAAAGTGCCAGCGGCGCATTGCTTCGGCGCCGAAATATGCAAAATGTGCCAGCGGCGTATTGCTTCGGCGCCGAAATATGCACAGTGCCAGCGGCGTATTGCTTCGGCGCCGAAATATGCAAAAAGTGCCAGCGGCGCATTGCTTCGGCGCCGAAATATGCAAAAAGTGCCAGCGGCGCATTGCTTCGGCGCCGAAATATGCAAAGTGCCGGCGGCGTATTGCTTCGGCGCCGAAATATGAAAAAAGTGCCAGCGGTGCATTGCTTCGGCGCCGAAATATGCAAAGTGCCGGCGGCGTATTGCTTCGGCGCCGAAATATGCAAAAAGTGCCAGCGGCGCATTGCTTCGGCGCCGAAATATGCAAAAAGTGCCAGCGGCGCATTGCTTCGGCGCCGAAATATGCAAAGTGCCGGCGGCGTATTGCTTCGGCGCCGAAATATGCAAAAAGTGCCAGCGGCGCATTGCTTCGGCGCCGAAATATGCAAAGTGCCAGCGGCGCATTGCTTCGGCGCCGAAATATTCACAGTGCCAGCGGCGTATTGCTTCGGCGCCGAAATATGCAAAGTGCCAGCGGCGCATTGCTTCGGCGCCGAAATATGCAAAGTGCCGGCGGCGTATTGCTTCGGCGCCGAAATATTCAAAGTGCCAGCGGCGTATTGCTTCGGCGCCGAAATATGCAAAGTGCCAGCGGCGCATTGCTTCGGCGCTGAAATATGCAAAAAGTGCCAGCGGCGTATTGCTTCGGCGCCGAAATATGCAAAGTGCCAGCGGCGTATTGCTTCGGCGCCGAAATATTCAAAGTGCCAGCGGCGTATTGCTTCGGCGCCGAAATATGCAAAGTGCCAGCGGCGCATTGCTTCGGCGCCGAAATATGCAAAAAGTGCCAGCGGCGCATTGCTTCGGCGCCGAAATATTCAAAGTGCCAGCGGCGCATTGCTTCGGCGCCGAAATATGCAAAATGTGCCAGCGGCGTATTGCTTCGGCGCCGAAATATGCACAGTGCCAGCGGCGTATTGCTTCGGCGCCGAAATATGCAAAAAGTGCCAGCGGCGCATTGCTTCGGCGCCGAAATATGCAAAAAGTGCCAGCGGCGCATTGCTTCGGCGCCGAAATATGCAAAGTGCCGGCGGCGTATTGCTTCGGCGCCGAAATATGAAAAAAGTGCCAGCGGTGCATTGCTTCGGCGCCGAAATATGCAAAGTGCCGGCGGCGTATTGCTTCGGCGCCGAAATATGCAAAAAGTGCCAGCGGCGCATTGCTTCGGCGCCGAAATATGCAAAAAGTGCCAGCGGCGCATTGCTTCGGCGCCGAAATATGCAAAGTGCCGGCGGCGTATTGCTTCGGCGCCGAAATATGCAAAAAGTGCCAGCGGCGCATTGCTTCGGCGCCGAAATATGCAAAAAGTGCCAGCGGCGCATTGCTTCGGCGCCGAAATATGCAAAGTGCCGGCGGCGTATTGCTTCGGCGCCGAAATATGAAAAAAGTGCCAGCGGTGCATTGCTTCGGCGCCGAAATATGCAAAGTGCCGGCGGCGTATTGCTTCGGCGCCGAAATATGCAAAAAGTGCCAGCGGCGCATTGCTTCGGCGCCGAAATATGCAAAAAGTGCCAGCGGCGCATTGCTTCGGCGCCGAAATATGCAAAGTGCCGGCGGCGTATTGCTTCGGCGCCGAAATATGCAAAAAGTGCCAGCGGCGCATTGCTTCGGCGCCGAAATATGCAAAGTGCCAGCGGCGCATTGCTTCGGCGCCGAAATATTCACAGTGCCAGCGGCGTATTGCTTCGGCGCCGAAATATGCAAAGTGCCAGCGGCGCATTGCTTCGGCGCCGAAATATGCAAAGTGCCGGCGGCGTATTGCTTCGGCGCCGAAATATTCAAAGTGCCAGCGGCGTATTGCTTCGGCGCCGAAATATGCAAAGTGCCAGCGGCGCATTGCTTCGGCGCTGAAATATGCAAAAAGTGCCAGCGGCGTATTGCTTCGGCGCCGAAATATGCAAAGTGCCAGCGGCGTATTGCTTCGGCGCCGAAATATTCAAAGTGCCAGCGGCGTATTGCTTCGGCGCCGAAATATGCAAAGTGCCAGCGGCGCATTGCTTCGGCGCCGAAATATGCAAAAAGTGCCAGCGGCGCATTGCTTCGGCGCCGAAATATTCAAAGTGCCAGCGGCGTATTGCTTCGGCGCCGAAATATGCAAAGTGCCAGCGGCGCATTGCTTCGGCGCCGAAATATGCAAAGTGCCAGCGGCGCATTGCTTCGGCGCCGAAATATTCAAAGTGCCAGCGGCGTATTGCTTCGGCGCCGAAATATGCAAAGTGCCAGCGGCGCATTGCTTCGGCGCCGAAATATGCAAAGTGCCGGCGGCGTATTGCTTCGGCGCCGAAATATGCAAAAAGTGCCAGCGGCGCATTGCTTCGGCGCCGAAATATGCAAAGTGCCGGCGGCGTATTGCTTCGGCGCCGAAATATTCACAGTGCCAGCGGCGCATTGCTTCGGCGCCGAAATATGCAAAGTGCCGGCGGCGTATTGCTTCGGCGCCGAAATATGCAAAAAGTGCCAGCGGCGCATTGCTTCGGCGCCGAAATATGCAAAAAGTGCCAGCGGCGCATTGCATCGGCGCCGAAATATTCAAAGTGCCAGCGGCGCATTGCTTCGGCGCCGAAATATTCAAAGTGCCAGCGGCGCATTGCTTCGGCGCCGAAATATTCACAGTGCCAGCGGCGTATTGCTTCGGCGCCGAAATATGCAAAGTGCCAGCGGCGTATTGCTTCGGCGCCGAAATATGCAAAAAGTGCCAGCGGCGCATTGCTTCGGCGCCGAAATATGCAAAGTGCCAGCGGCGCATTGCTTCGGCGCCGAAATATGCAAAGTGCCGGCGGCGTATTGCTTCGGCGCCGAAATATGCAAAAAGTGCCAGCGGCGCATTGCTTCGGCGCCGAAATATGCAAAAAGTGCCAGCGGCGCATTGCTTCGGCGCCGAAATATGCAAAAAGTGCCAGCGGCGCATTGCTTCGGCGCCGAAATATGCAAAGTGCCGGCGGCGTATTGCTTCGGCGCCGAAATATGAAAAAAGTGCCAGCGGCGCATTGCTTCGGCGCCGAAATGTGCAAAGTGCCAGCGGCGCATTGCTTCGGCGCCGAAATGTGCAAAGTGCCAGCGGTGCATTGCTTCGGCGCCGAAATATGCAAAGTGCCGGCGGCGTATTGCTTCGGCGCCGAAATATGCAAAAAGTGCCAGCGGCGCATTGCTTCGGCGCCGAAATATGCAAAAATTGCCAGCGGCGCATTGCTTCGGCGCCGAAGAATGCAAAGTGCCGGCGGCGTATTGCTTCGGCGCCGAAATATGCAAAAAGTGCCAGCGGCGCATTGCTTCGGCGCCGAAATATGCAAAGTGCCAGCGGCGCATTGCTTCGGCGCCGAAATATTCACAGTGCCAGCGGCGTATTGCTTCGGCGCCGAAATATGCAAAGTGCCAGCGGCGCATTGCTTCGGCGCCGAAATATGCAAAGTGCCGGCGGCGTATTGCTTCGGCGCCGAAATATTCAAAGTGCCAGCGGCGTATTGCTTCGGCGCCGAAATATGCAAAGTGCCAGCGGCGCATTGCTTCGGCGCTGAAATATGCAAAAAGTGCCAGCGGCGCATTGCTTCGGCGCCGAAATATGCAAAGTGCCGGCGGCGTATTGCTTCGGCGCCGAAATATGCAAAAAGTGCCAGCGGCGCATTGCTTCGGCGCCGAAATATGCAAAGTGCCAGCGGCGCATTGCTTCGGCGCCGAAATATTCACAGTGCCAGCGGCGCATTGCTTCGGCGCCGAAATATGCAAAGTGCCGGCGGCGTATTGCTTCGGCGCCGAAATATTCAAAGTGCCAGCGGCGTATTGCTTCGGCGCCGAAATATGCAAAGTGCCAGCGGCGCATTGCTTCGGCGCTGAAATATGCAAAAAGTGCCAGCGGCGTATTGCTTCGGCGCCGAAATATGCAAAGTGCCAGCGGCGTATTGCTTCGGCGCCGAAATATTCAAAGTGCCAGCGGCGTATTGCTTCGGCGCCGAAATATGCAAAGTGCCAGCGGCGCATTGCTTCGGCGCCGAAATATGCAAAAAGTGCCAGCGGCGCATTGCTTCGGCGCCGAAATATTCAAAGTGCCAGCGGCGTATTGCTTCGGCGCCGAAATATGCAAAGTGCCAGCGGCGCATTGCTTCGGCGCCGAAATATGCAAAGTGCCAGCGGCGCATTGCTTCGGCGCCGAAATATGCAAAGTGCCAGCGGCGCATTGCTTCGGCGCCGAAATATGCAAAGTGCCGGCGGCGTATTGCTTCGGCGCCGAAATATGCAAAAAGTGCCAGCGGCGCATTGCTTCGGCGCCGAAATATGCAAAGTGCCGGCGGCGTATTGCTTCGGCGCCGAAATATTCACAGTGCCAGCGGCGCATTGCTTCGGCGCCGAAATATGCAAAGTGCCGGCGGCGTATTGCTTCGGCGCCGAAATATGCAAAAAGTGCCAGCGGCGCATTGCTTCGGCGCCGAAATATGCAAAAAGTGCCAGCGGCGCATTGCATCGGCGCCGAAATATTCAAAGTGCCAGCGGCGCATTGCTTCGGCGCCGAAATATTCAAAGTGCCAGCGGCGCATTGCTTCGGCGCCGAAATATTCACAGTGCCAGCGGCGTATTGCTTCGGCGCCGAAATATGCAAAGTGCCAGCGGCGTATTGCTTCGGCGCCGAAATATGCAAAAAGTGCCAGCGGCGCATTGCTTCGGCGCCGAAATATGCAAAGTGCCAGCGGCGCATTGCTTCGGCGCCGAAATATGCAAAGTGCCGGCGGCGTATTGCTTCGGCGCCGAAATATGCAAAAAGTGCCAGCGGCGCATTGCTTCGGCGCCGAAATATGCAAAAAGTGCCAGCGGCGCATTGCTTCGGCGCCGAAATATGCAAAAAGTGCCAGCGGCGCATTGCTTCGGCGCCGAAATATGCAAAGTGCCGGCGGCGTATTGCTTCGGCGCCGAAATATGAAAAAAGTGCCAGCGGCGCATTGCTTCGGCGCCGAAATGTGCAAAGTGCCAGCGGCGCATTGCTTCGGCGCCGAAATGTGCAAAGTGCCAGCGGTGCATTGCTTCGGCGCCGAAATATGCAAAGTGCCGGCGGCGTATTGCTTCGGCGCCGAAATATGCAAAAAGTGCCAGCGGCGCATTGCTTCGGCGCCGAAATATGCAAAAATTGCCAGCGGCGCATTGCTTCGGCGCCGAAGAATGCAAAGTGCCGGCGGCGTATTGCTTCGGCGCCGAAATATGCAAAAAGTGCCAGCGGCGCATTGCTTCGGCGCCGAAATATGCAAAGTGCCAGCGGCGCATTGCTTCGGCGCCGAAATATTCACAGTGCCAGCGGCGTATTGCTTCGGCGCCGAAATATGCAAAGTGCCAGCGGCGCATTGCTTCGGCGCCGAAATATGCAAAGTGCCGGCGGCGTATTGCTTCGGCGCCGAAATATTCAAAGTGCCAGCGGCGTATTGCTTCGGCGCCGAAATATGCAAAGTGCCAGCGGCGCATTGCTTCGGCGCTGAAATATGCAAAAAGTGCCAGCGGCGCATTGCTTCGGCGCCGAAATATGCAAAGTGCCGGCGGCGTATTGCTTCGGCGCCGAAATATGCAAAAAGTGCCAGCGGCGCATTGCTTCGGCGCCGAAATATGCAAAGTGCCAGCGGCGCATTGCTTCGGCGCCGAAATATTCACAGTGCCAGCGGCGCATTGCTTCGGCGCCGAAATATGCAAAGTGCCGGCGGCGTATTGCTTCGGCGCCGAAATATTCAAAGTGCCAGCGGCGTATTGCTTCGGCGCCGAAATATGCAAAGTGCCAGCGGCGCATTGCTTCGGCGCTGAAATATGCAAAAAGTGCCAGCGGCGTATTGCTTCGGCGCCGAAATATGCAAAGTGCCAGCGGCGTATTGCTTCGGCGCCGAAATATTCAAAGTGCCAGCGGCGTATTGCTTCGGCGCCGAAATATGCAAAGTGCCAGCGGCGCATTGCTTCGGCGCCGAAATATGCAAAAAGTGCCAGCGGCGCATTGCTTCGGCGCCGAAATATTCAAAGTGCCAGCGGCGTATTGCTTCGGCGCCGAAATATGCAAAGTGCCAGCGGCGCATTGCTTCGGCGCCGAAATATGCAAAGTGCCAGCGGCGCATTGCTTCGGCGCCGAAATATTCAAAGTGCCAGCGGCGTATTGCTTCGGCGCCGAAATATGCAAAGTGCCAGCGGCGCATTGCTTCGGCGCCGAAATATGCAAAGTGCCGGCGGCGTATTGCTTCGGCGCCGAAATATGCAAAAAGTGCCAGCGGCGCATTGCTTCGGCGCCGAAATATGCAAAGTGCCGGCGGCGTATTGCTTCGGCGCCGAAATATTCACAGTGCCAGCGGCGCATTGCTTCGGCGCCGAAATATGCAAAGTGCCGGCGGCGTATTGCTTCGGCGCCGAAATATGCAAAAAGTGCCAGCGGCGCATTGCTTCGGCGCCGAAATATGCAAAAAGTGCCAGCGGCGCATTGCATCGGCGCTGAAATATGCAAAAAGTGCCAGCGGCGCATTGCTTCGGCGCCGAAATATGCAAAGTGCCGGCGGCGTATTGCTTCGGCGCCGAAATATGCAAAAAGTGCCAGCGGCGCATTGCTTCGGCGCCGAAATATGCAAAGTGCCAGCGGCGCATTGCTTCGGCGCCGAAATATGCAAAAAGTGCCAGCGGCGCATTGCTTCGGCGCCGAAATATGCAAAGTGCCAGCGGCGCATTGCTTCGGCGCCGAAATATTCACAGTGCCAGCGGCGTATTGCTTCGGCGCCGAAATATGCAAAGTGCCAGCGGCGCATTGCTTCGGCGCCGAAATATGCAAAGTGCCGGCGGCGTATTGCTTCGGCGCCGAAATATTCAAAGTGCCAGCGGCGTATTGCTTCGGCGCCGAAATATGCAAAAAGTGCCAGCGGCGCATTGCTTCGGCGCCGAAATATGCAAAGTGCCGGCGGCGTATTGCTTCGGCGCCGAAATATTCACAGTGCCAGCGGCGCATTGCTTCGGCGCCGAAATATGCAAAGTGCCGGCGGCGTATTGCTTCGGCGCCGAAATATGCAAAAAGTGCCAGCGGCGCATTGCTTCGGCGCCGAAATATGCAAAAAGTGCCAGCGGCGCATTGCTTCGGCGCCGAAGAATGCAAAGTGCCGGCGGCGTATTGCTTCGGCGCCGAAATATGCAAAAAGTGCCAGCGGCGCATTGCTTCGGCGCCGAAATATGCAAAGTGCCAGCGGCGCATTGCTTCGGCGCCGAAATATTCACAGTGCCAGCGGCGTATTGCTTCGGCGCCGAAATATGCAAAGTGCCAGCGGCGCATTGCTTCGGCGCCGAAATATGCAAAGTGCCGGCGGCGTATTGCTTCGGCGCCGAAATATTCAAAGTGCCAGCGGCGTATTGCTTCGGCGCCGAAATATGCAAAGTGCCGGCGGCGAATTGCTTCGGCGCCGAAATATGCAAAAAGTGCCAGCGGCGCATTGCTTCGGCGCCGAAATATGCAAAAAGTGCCAGCGGCGTATTGCTTCGGCGCCGAAATATGCAAAGTGCCAGCGGCGTATTGCTTCGGCGCCGAAATATTCAAAGTGCCAGCGGCGTATTGCTTCGGCGCCGAAATATGCAAAGTGCCAGCGGCGCATTGCTTCGGCGCCGAAATATGCAAAAAGTGCCAGCGGCGCATTGCTTCGGCGCCGAAATATTCAAAGTGCCAGCGGCGTATTGCTTCGGCGCCGAAATATGCAAAGTGCCAGCGGCGCATTGCTTCGGCGCCGAAATATGCAAAGTGCCAGCGGCGCATTGCTTCGGCGCCGAAATATTCAAAGTGCCAGCGGCGTATTGCTTCGGCGCCGAAATATGCAAAGTGCCAGCGGCGCATTGCTTCGGCGCCGAAATATGCAAAGTGCCGGCGGCGTATTGCTTCGGCGCCGAAATATGCAAAAAGTGCCAGCGGCGCATTGCTTCGGCGCCGAAATATGCAAAGTGCCGGCGGCGTATTGCTTCGGCGCCGAAATATTCACAGTGCCAGCGGCGCATTGCTTCGGCGCCGAAATATGCAAAGTGCCGGCGGCGTATTGCTTCGGCGCCGAAATATGCAAAAAGTGCCAGCGGCGCATTGCTTCGGCGCCGAAATATGCAAAAAGTGCCAGCGGCGCATTGCATCGGCGCCGAAATATTCAAAGTGCCAGCGGCGCATTGCTTCGGCGCCGAAATATTCAAAGTGCCAGCGGCGCATTGCTTCGGCGCCGAAATATTCACAGTGCCAGCGGCGTATTGCTTCGGCGCCGAAATATGCAAAGTGCCAGCGGCGTATTGCTTCGGCGCTGAAATATGCAAAAAGTGCCAGCGGCGCATTGCTTCGGCGCCGAAATATGCAAAGTGCCAGCGGCGCATTGCTTCGGCGCCGAAATATGCAAAGTGCCGGCGGCGTATTGCTTCGGCGCCGAAATATGCAAAAAGTGCCAGCGGCGCATTGCTTCGGCGCCGAAATATGCAAAAAGTGCCAGCGGCGCATTGCTTCGGCGCCGAAATATGCAAAAAGTGCCAGCGGCGCATTGCTTCGGCGCCGAAATATGCAAAGTGCCGGCGGCGTATTGCTTCGGCGCCGAAATATGAAAAAAGTGCCAGCGGCGCATTGCTTCGGCGCCGAAATGTGCAAAGTGCCAGCGGCGCATTGCTTCGGCGCCGAAATGTGCAAAGTGCCAGCGGTGCATTGCTTCGGCGCCGAAATATGCAAAGTGCCGGCGGCGTATTGCTTCGGCGCCGAAATATGCAAAAAGTGCCAGCGGCGCATTGCTTCGGCGCCGAAATATGCAAAAATTGCCAGCGGCGCATTGCTTCGGCGCCGAAGAATGCAAAGTGCCGGCGGCGTATTGCTTCGGCGCCGAAATATGCAAAAAGTGCCAGCGGCGCATTGCTTCGGCGCCGAAATATGCAAAGTGCCAGCGGCGCATTGCTTCGGCGCCGAAATATTCACAGTGCCAGCGGCGTATTGCTTCGGCGCCGAAATATGCAAAGTGCCAGCGGCGCATTGCTTCGGCGCCGAAATATGCAAAGTGCCGGCGGCGTATTGCTTCGGCGCCGAAATATTCAAAGTGCCAGCGGCGTATTGCTTCGGCGCCGAAATATGCAAAGTGCCAGCGGCGCATTGCTTCGGCGCTGAAATATGCAAAAAGTGCCAGCGGCGCATTGCTTCGGCGCCGAAATATGCAAAGTGCCGGCGGCGTATTGCTTCGGCGCCGAAATATGCAAAAAGTGCCAGCGGCGCATTGCTTCGGCGCCGAAATATGCAAAGTGCCAGCGGCGCATTGCTTCGGCGCCGAAATATTCACAGTGCCAGCGGCGCATTGCTTCGGCGCCGAAATATGCAAAGTGCCGGCGGCGTATTGCTTCGGCGCCGAAATATTCAAAGTGCCAGCGGCGTATTGCTTCGGCGCCGAAATATGCAAAGTGCCAGCGGCGCATTGCTTCGGCGCTGAAATATGCAAAAAGTGCCAGCGGCGTATTGCTTCGGCGCCGAAATATGCAAAGTGCCAGCGGCGTATTGCTTCGGCGCCGAAATATTCAAAGTGCCAGCGGCGTATTGCTTCGGCGCCGAAATATGCAAAGTGCCAGCGGCGCATTGCTTCGGCGCCGAAATATTCAAAGTGCCAGCGGCGTATTGCTTCGGCGCCGAAATATTCAAAGTGCCAGCGGCGTATTGCTTCGGCGCCGAAATATGCAAAGTGCCAGCGGCGCATTGCTTCGGCGCTGAAATATGCAAAAAGTGCCAGCGGCGCATTGCTTCGGCGCCGAAATATGCAAAGTGCCGGCGGCGTATTGCTTCGGCGCCGAAATATGCAAAAAGTGCCAGCGGCGCATTGCTTCGGCGCCGAAATATGCAAAGTGCCAGCGGCGCATTGCTTCGGCGCCGAAATATTCACAGTGCCAGCGGCGCATTGCTTCGGCGCCGAAATATGCAAAGTGCCGGCGGCGTATTGCTTCGGCGCCGAAATATTCAAAGTGCCAGCGGCGTATTGCTTCGGCGCCGAAATATGCAAAGTGCCAGCGGCGCATTGCTTCGGCGCTGAAATATGCAAAAAGTGCCAGCGGCGTATTGCTTCGGCGCCGAAATATGCAAAGTGCCAGCGGCGCATTGCTTCGGCGCCGAAATATGCAAAAAGTGCCAGCGGCGCATTGCTTCGGCGCCGAAATATGCAAAGTGCCAGCGGCGCATTGCTTCGGCGCCGAAATATTCACAGTGCCAGCGGCGTATTGCTTCGGCGCCGAAATATGCAAAGTGCCAGCGGCGCATTGCTTCGGCGCCGAAATATGCAAAGTGCCGGCGGCGTATTGCTTCGGCGCCGAAATATTCAAAGTGCCAGCGGCGTATTGCTTCGGCGCCGAAATATGCAAAAAGTGCCAGCGGCGCATTGCTTCGGCGCCGAAATATGCAAAGTGCCGGCGGCGTATTGCTTCGGCGCCGAAATATTCACAGTGCCAGCGGCGCATTGCTTCGGCGCCGAAATATGCAAAGTGCCGGCGGCGTATTGCTTCGGCGCCGAAATATGCAAAAAGTGCCAGCGGCGCATTGCTTCGGCGCCGAAATATGCAAAAAGTGCCAGCGGCGCATTGCTTCGGCGCCGAAGAATGCAAAGTGCCGGCGGCGTATTGCTTCGGCGCCGAAATATGCAAAAAGTGCCAGCGGCGCATTGCTTCGGCGCCGAAATATGCAAAGTGCCAGCGGCGCATTGCTTCGGCGCCGAAATATTCACAGTGCCAGCGGCGTATTGCTTCGGCGCCGAAATATGCAAAGTGCCAGCGGCGCATTGCTTCGGCGCCGAAATATGCAAAGTGCCGGCGGCGTATTGCTTCGGCGCCGAAATATTCAAAGTGCCAGCGGCGTATTGCTTCGGCGCCGAAATATGCAAAGTGCCGGCGGCGAATTGCTTCGGCGCCGAAATATGCAAAAAGTGCCAGCGGCGCATTGCTTCGGCGCCGAAATATGCAAAAAGTGCCAGCGGCGTATTGCTTCGGCGCCGAAATATGCAAAGTGCCAGCGGCGTATTGCTTCGGCGCCGAAATATTCAAAGTGCCAGCGGCGTATTGCTTCGGCGCCGAAATATGCAAAGTGCCAGCGGCGCATTGCTTCGGCGCCGAAATATGCAAAAAGTGCCAGCGGCGCATTGCTTCGGCGCCGAAATATTCAAAGTGCCAGCGGCGTATTGCTTCGGCGCCGAAATATGCAAAGTGCCAGCGGCGCATTGCTTCGGCGCCGAAATATGCAAAGTGCCAGCGGCGCATTGCTTCGGCGCCGAAATATTCAAAGTGCCAGCGGCGTATTGCTTCGGCGCCGAAATATGCAAAGTGCCAGCGGCGCATTGCTTCGGCGCCGAAATATGCAAAGTGCCGGCGGCGTATTGCTTCGGCGCCGAAATATGCAAAAAGTGCCAGCGGCGCATTGCTTCGGCGCCGAAATATGCAAAGTGCCGGCGGCGTATTGCTTCGGCGCCGAAATATTCACAGTGCCAGCGGCGCATTGCTTCGGCGCCGAAATATGCAAAGTGCCGGCGGCGTATTGCTTCGGCGCCGAAATATGCAAAAAGTGCCAGCGGCGCATTGCTTCGGCGCCGAAATATGCAAAAAGTGCCAGCGGCGCATTGCATCGGCGCCGAAATATTCAAAGTGCCAGCGGCGCATTGCTTCGGCGCCGAAATATTCAAAGTGCCAGCGGCGCATTGCTTCGGCGCCGAAATATTCACAGTGCCAGCGGCGTATTGCTTCGGCGCCGAAATATGCAAAGTGCCAGCGGCGTATTGCTTCGGCGCTGAAATATGCAAAAAGTGCCAGCGGCGCATTGCTTCGGCGCCGAAATATGCAAAGTGCCAGCGGCGCATTGCTTCGGCGCCGAAATATGCAAAGTGCCGGCGGCGTATTGCTTCGGCGCCGAAATATGCAAAAAGTGCCAGCGGCGCATTGCTTCGGCGCCGAAATATGCAAAAAGTGCCAGCGGCGCATTGCTTCGGCGCCGAAATATGCAAAAAGTGCCAGCGGCGCATTGCTTCGGCGCCGAAATATGCAAAGTGCCGGCGGCGTATTGCTTCGGCGCCGAAATATGAAAAAAGTGCCAGCGGCGCATTGCTTCGGCGCCGAAATGTGCAAAGTGCCAGCGGCGCATTGCTTCGGCGCCGAAATGTGCAAAGTGCCAGCGGTGCATTGCTTCGGCGCCGAAATATGCAAAGTGCCGGCGGCGTATTGCTTCGGCGCCGAAATATGCAAAAAGTGCCAGCGGCGCATTGCTTCGGCGCCGAAATATGCAAAAATTGCCAGCGGCGCATTGCTTCGGCGCCGAAGAATGCAAAGTGCCGGCGGCGTATTGCTTCGGCGCCGAAATATGCAAAAAGTGCCAGCGGCGCATTGCTTCGGCGCCGAAATATGCAAAGTGCCAGCGGCGCATTGCTTCGGCGCCGAAATATTCACAGTGCCAGCGGCGTATTGCTTCGGCGCCGAAATATGCAAAGTGCCAGCGGCGCATTGCTTCGGCGCCGAAATATGCAAAGTGCCGGCGGCGTATTGCTTCGGCGCCGAAATATTCAAAGTGCCAGCGGCGTATTGCTTCGGCGCCGAAATATGCAAAGTGCCAGCGGCGCATTGCTTCGGCGCTGAAATATGCAAAAAGTGCCAGCGGCGCATTGCTTCGGCGCCGAAATATGCAAAGTGCCGGCGGCGTATTGCTTCGGCGCCGAAATATGCAAAAAGTGCCAGCGGCGCATTGCTTCGGCGCCGAAATATGCAAAGTGCCAGCGGCGCATTGCTTCGGCGCCGAAATATTCACAGTGCCAGCGGCGCATTGCTTCGGCGCCGAAATATGCAAAGTGCCGGCGGCGTATTGCTTCGGCGCCGAAATATTCAAAGTGCCAGCGGCGTATTGCTTCGGCGCCGAAATATGCAAAGTGCCAGCGGCGCATTGCTTCGGCGCTGAAATATGCAAAAAGTGCCAGCGGCGTATTGCTTCGGCGCCGAAATATGCAAAGTGCCAGCGGCGTATTGCTTCGGCGCCGAAATATTCAAAGTGCCAGCGGCGTATTGCTTCGGCGCCGAAATATGCAAAGTGCCAGCGGCGCATTGCTTCGGCGCCGAAATATTCAAAGTGCCAGCGGCGTATTGCTTCGGCGCCGAAATATTCAAAGTGCCAGCGGCGTATTGCTTCGGCGCCGAAATATGCAAAGTGCCAGCGGCGCATTGCTTCGGCGCTGAAATATGCAAAAAGTGCCAGCGGCGCATTGCTTCGGCGCCGAAATATGCAAAGTGCCGGCGGCGTATTGCTTCGGCGCCGAAATATGCAAAAAGTGCCAGCGGCGCATTGCTTCGGCGCCGAAATATGCAAAGTGCCAGCGGCGCATTGCTTCGGCGCCGAAATATTCACAGTGCCAGCGGCGCATTGCTTCGGCGCCGAAATATGCAAAGTGCCGGCGGCGTATTGCTTCGGCGCCGAAATATTCAAAGTGCCAGCGGCGTATTGCTTCGGCGCCGAAATATGCAAAGTGCCAGCGGCGCATTGCTTCGGCGCTGAAATATGCAAAAAGTGCCAGCGGCGTATTGCTTCGGCGCCGAAATATGCAAAGTGCCAGCGGCGCATTGCTTCGGCGCCGAAATATGCAAAAAGTGCCAGCGGCGCATTGCTTCGGCGCCGAAATATTCAAAGTGCCAGCGGCGTATTGCTTCGGCGCCGAAATATGCAAAGTGCCAGCGGCGCATTGCTTCGGCGCCGAAATATGCAAAGTGCCAGCGGCGCATTGCTTCGGCGCCGAAATATTCAAAGTGCCAGCGGCGTATTGCTTCGGCGCCGAAATATGCAAAGTGCCAGCGGCGCATTGCTTCGGCGCCGAAATATGCAAAGTGCCGGCGGCGTATTGCTTCGGCGCCGAAATATGCAAAAAGTGCCAGCGGCGCATTGCTTCGGCGCCGAAATATGCAAAGTGCCGGCGGCGTATTGCTTCGGCGCCGAAATATTCACAGTGCCAGCGGCGCATTGCTTCGGCGCCGAAATATGCAAAGTGCCGGCGGCGTATTGCTTCGGCGCCGAAATATGCAAAAAGTGCCAGCGGCGCATTGCTTCGGCGCCGAAATATGCAAAAAGTGCCAGCGGCGCATTGCATCGGCGCTGAAATATGCAAAAAGTGCCAGCGGCGCATTGCTTCGGCGCCGAAATATGCAAAGTGCCGGCGGCGTATTGCTTCGGCGCCGAAATATGCAAAAAGTGCCAGCGGCGCATTGCTTCGGCGCCGAAATATTCACAGTGCCAGCGGCGTATTGCTTCGGCGCCGAAATATGCAAAGTGCCAGCGGCGCATTGCTTCGGCGCCGAAATATGCAAAGTGCCGGCGGCGTATTGCTTCGGCGCCGAAATATTCAAAGTGCCAGCGGCGTATTGCTTCGGCGCCGAAATATGCAAAGTGCCAGCGGCGCATTGCTTCGGCGCTGAAATATGCAAAAAGTGCCAGCGGCGTATTGCTTCGGCGCCGAAATATTCAAAGTGCCAGCGGCGTATTGCTTCGGCGCCGAAATATGCAAAGTGCCAGCGGCGCATTGCTTCGGCGCCGAAATATGCAAAAAGTGCCAGCGGCGCATTGCTTCGGCGCCGAAATATTCAAAGTGCCAGCGGCGTATTGCTTCGGCGCCGAAATATGCAAAGTGCCAGCGGCGCATTGCTTCGGCGCCGAAATATGCAAAGTGCCAGCGGCGCATTGCTTCGGCGCCGAAATATTCAAAGTGCCAGCGGCGTATTGCTTCGGCGCCGAAATATGCAAAGTGCCAGCGGCGCATTGCTTCGGCGCCGAAATATGCAAAGTGCCGGCGGCGTATTGCTTCGGCGCCGAAATATGCAAAAAGTGCCAGCGGCGCATTGCTTCGGCGCCGAAATATGCAAAGTGCCGGCGGCGTATTGCTTCGGCGCCGAAATATTCACAGTGCCAGCGGCGCATTGCTTCGGCGCCGAAATATGCAAAGTGCCGGCGGCGTATTGCTTCGGCGCCGAAATATGCAAAAAGTGCCAGCGGCGCATTGCTTCGGCGCCGAAATATGCAAAAAGTGCCAGCGGCGCATTGCTTCGGCGCCGAAATATGCAAAGTGCCAGCGGCGCATTGCTTCGGCGCTGAAATATGCAAAAAGTGCCAGCGGCGTATTGCTTCGGCGCCGAAATATGCAAAGTGCCAGCGGCGCATTGCTTCGGCGCCGAAATATGCAAAAAGTGCCAGCGGCGCATTGCTTCGGCGCCGAAATATTCAAAGTGCCAGCGGCGTATTGCTTCGGCGCCGAAATATGCAAAGTGCCAGCGGCGCATTGCTTCGGCGCCGAAATATGCAAAGTGCCAGCGGCGCATTGCTTCGGCGCCGAAATATTCAAAGTGCCAGCGGCGTATTGCTTCGGCGCCGAAATATGCAAAGTGCCAGCGGCGCATTGCTTCGGCGCCGAAATATTCACAGTGCCAGCGGCGCATTGCTTCGGCGCCGAAATGTGCAAAGTGCCAGCGGTGCATTGCTTCGGCGCCGAAATATGCAAAGTGCCGGCGGCGTATTGCTTCGGCGCCGAAATATGCAAAAAGTGCCAGCGGCGCATTGCTTCGGCGCCGAAATATGCAAAAATTGCCAGCGGCGCATTGCTTCGGCGCCGAAGAATGCAAAGTGCCGGCGGCGTATTGCTTCGGCGCCGAAATATGCAAAAAGTGCCAGCGGCGCATTGCTTCGGCGCCGAAATATGCAAAGTGCCAGCGGCGCATTGCTTCGGCGCCGAAATATTCACAGTGCCAGCGGCGTATTGCTTCGGCGCCGAAATATGCAAAGTGCCAGCGGCGCATTGCTTCGGCGCCGAAATATGCAAAGTGCCGGCGGCGTATTGCTTCGGCGCCGAAATATTCAAAGTGCCAGCGGCGTATTGCTTCGGCGCCGAAATATGCAAAGTGCCAGCGGCGCATTGCTTCGGCGCTGAAATATGCAAAAAGTGCCAGCGGCGCATTGCTTCGGCGCCGAAATATGCAAAGTGCCGGCGGCGTATTGCTTCGGCGCCGAAATATGCAAAAAGTGCCAGCGGCGCATTGCTTCGGCGCCGAAATATGCAAAGTGCCAGCGGCGCATTGCTTCGGCGCCGAAATATTCACAGTGCCAGCGGCGCATTGCTTCGGCGCCGAAATATGCAAAGTGCCGGCGGCGTATTGCTTCGGCGCCGAAATATTCAAAGTGCCAGCGGCGTATTGCTTCGGCGCCGAAATATGCAAAAAGTGCCAGCGGCGCATTGCTTCGGCGCCGAAATATGCAAAGTGCCGGCGGCGTATTGCTTCGGCGCCGAAATATTCACAGTGCCAGCGGCGCATTGCTTCGGCGCCGAAATATGCAAAGTGCCGGCGGCGTATTGCTTCGGCGCCGAAATATGCAAAAAGTGCCAGCGGCGCATTGCTTCGGCGCCGAAATATGCAAAAAGTGCCAGCGGCGCATTGCTTCGGCGCCGAAATATGCAAAGTGCCAGCGGCGCATTGCTTCGGCGCTGAAATATGCAAAAAGTGCCAGCGGCGTATTGCTTCGGCGCCGAAATATGCAAAGTGCCAGCGGCGCATTGCTTCGGCGCCGAAATATGCAAAAAGTGCCAGCGGCGCATTGCTTCGGCGCCGAAATATTCAAAGTGCCAGCGGCGTATTGCTTCGGCGCCGAAATATTCAAAGTGCCAGCGGCGTATTGCTTCGGCGCCGAAATATGCAAAGTGCCAGCGGCGCATTGCTTCGGCGCTGAAATATGCAAAAAGTGCCAGCGGCGCATTGCTTCGGCGCCGAAATATGCAAAGTGCCGGCGGCGTATTGCTTCGGCGCCGAAATATGCAAAAAGTGCCAGCGGCGCATTGCTTCGGCGCCGAAATATGCAAAGTGCCAGCGGCGCATTGCTTCGGCGCCGAAATATTCACAGTGCCAGCGGCGCATTGCTTCGGCGCCGAAATATGCAAAGTGCCGGCGGCGTATTGCTTCGGCGCCGAAATATTCAAAGTGCCAGCGGCGTATTGCTTCGGCGCCGAAATATGCAAAGTGCCAGCGGCGCATTGCTTCGGCGCTGAAATATGCAAAAAGTGCCAGCGGCGTATTGCTTCGGCGCCGAAATATGCAAAGTGCCAGCGGCGCATTGCTTCGGCGCCGAAATATGCAAAAAGTGCCAGCGGCGCATTGCTTCGGCGCCGAAATATTCAAAGTGCCAGCGGCGTATTGCTTCGGCGCCGAAATATGCAAAGTGCCAGCGGCGCATTGCTTCGGCGCCGAAATATGCAAAGTGCCAGCGGCGCATTGCTTCGGCGCCGAAATATTCAAAGTGCCAGCGGCGTATTGCTTCGGCGCCGAAATATGCAAAGTGCCAGCGGCGCATTGCTTCGGCGCCGAAATATGCAAAGTGCCGGCGGCGTATTGCTTCGGCGCCGAAATATGCAAAAAGTGCCAGCGGCGCATTGCTTCGGCGCCGAAATATGCAAAGTGCCGGCGGCGTATTGCTTCGGCGCCGAAATATTCACAGTGCCAGCGGCGCATTGCTTCGGCGCCGAAATATGCAAAGTGCCGGCGGCGTATTGCTTCGGCGCCGAAATATGCAAAAAGTGCCAGCGGCGCATTGCTTCGGCGCCGAAATATGCAAAAAGTGCCAGCGGCGCATTGCATCGGCGCTGAAATATGCAAAAAGTGCCAGCGGCGCATTGCTTCGGCGCCGAAATATGCAAAGTGCCGGCGGCGTATTGCTTCGGCGCCGAAATATGCAAAAAGTGCCAGCGGCGCATTGCTTCGGCGCCGAAATATTCACAGTGCCAGCGGCGTATTGCTTCGGCGCCGAAATATGCAAAGTGCCAGCGGCGCATTGCTTCGGCGCCGAAATATGCAAAGTGCCGGCGGCGTATTGCTTCGGCGCCGAAATATTCAAAGTGCCAGCGGCGTATTGCTTCGGCGCCGAAATATGCAAAGTGCCAGCGGCGCATTGCTTCGGCGCTGAAATATGCAAAAAGTGCCAGCGGCGTATTGCTTCGGCGCCGAAATATTCAAAGTGCCAGCGGCGTATTGCTTCGGCGCCGAAATATGCAAAGTGCCAGCGGCGCATTGCTTCGGCGCCGAAATATGCAAAAAGTGCCAGCGGCGCATTGCTTCGGCGCCGAAATATTCAAAGTGCCAGCGGCGTATTGCTTCGGCGCCGAAATATGCAAAGTGCCAGCGGCGCATTGCTTCGGCGCCGAAATATGCAAAGTGCCAGCGGCGCATTGCTTCGGCGCCGAAATATTCAAAGTGCCAGCGGCGTATTGCTTCGGCGCCGAAATATGCAAAGTGCCAGCGGCGCATTGCTTCGGCGCCGAAATATGCAAAGTGCCGGCGGCGTATTGCTTCGGCGCCGAAATATGCAAAAAGTGCCAGCGGCGCATTGCTTCGGCGCCGAAATATGCAAAGTGCCGGCGGCGTATTGCTTCGGCGCCGAAATATTCACAGTGCCAGCGGCGCATTGCTTCGGCGCCGAAATATGCAAAGTGCCGGCGGCGTATTGCTTCGGCGCCGAAATATGCAAAAAGTGCCAGCGGCGCATTGCTTCGGCGCCGAAATATGCAAAAAGTGCCAGCGGCGCATTGCTTCGGCGCCGAAATATGCAAAGTGCCAGCGGCGCATTGCTTCGGCGCTGAAATATGCAAAAAGTGCCAGCGGCGTATTGCTTCGGCGCCGAAATATGCAAAGTGCCAGCGGCGCATTGCTTCGGCGCCGAAATATGCAAAAAGTGCCAGCGGCGCATTGCTTCGGCGCCGAAATATTCAAAGTGCCAGCGGCGTATTGCTTCGGCGCCGAAATATGCAAAGTGCCAGCGGCGCATTGCTTCGGCGCCGAAATATGCAAAGTGCCAGCGGCGCATTGCTTCGGCGCCGAAATATTCAAAGTGCCAGCGGCGTATTGCTTCGGCGCCGAAATATGCAAAGTGCCAGCGGCGCATTGCTTCGGCGCCGAAATATTCACAGTGCCAGCGGCGCATTGCTTCGGCGCCGAAATGTGCAAAGTGCCAGCGGTGCATTGCTTCGGCGCCGAAATATGCAAAGTGCCGGCGGCGTATTGCTTCGGCGCCGAAATATGCAAAAAGTGCCAGCGGCGCATTGCTTCGGCGCCGAAATATGCAAAAATTGCCAGCGGCGCATTGCTTCGGCGCCGAAGAATGCAAAGTGCCGGCGGCGTATTGCTTCGGCGCCGAAATATGCAAAAAGTGCCAGCGGCGCATTGCTTCGGCGCCGAAATATGCAAAGTGCCAGCGGCGCATTGCTTCGGCGCCGAAATATTCACAGTGCCAGCGGCGTATTGCTTCGGCGCCGAAATATGCAAAGTGCCAGCGGCGCATTGCTTCGGCGCCGAAATATGCAAAGTGCCGGCGGCGTATTGCTTCGGCGCCGAAATATTCAAAGTGCCAGCGGCGTATTGCTTCGGCGCCGAAATATGCAAAGTGCCAGCGGCGCATTGCTTCGGCGCTGAAATATGCAAAAAGTGCCAGCGGCGCATTGCTTCGGCGCCGAAATATGCAAAGTGCCGGCGGCGTATTGCTTCGGCGCCGAAATATGCAAAAAGTGCCAGCGGCGCATTGCTTCGGCGCCGAAATATGCAAAGTGCCAGCGGCGCATTGCTTCGGCGCCGAAATATTCACAGTGCCAGCGGCGCATTGCTTCGGCGCCGAAATATGCAAAGTGCCGGCGGCGTATTGCTTCGGCGCCGAAATATTCAAAGTGCCAGCGGCGTATTGCTTCGGCGCCGAAATATGCAAAGTGCCAGCGGCGCATTGCTTCGGCGCTGAAATATGCAAAAAGTGCCAGCGGCGTATTGCTTCGGCGCCGAAATATGCAAAGTGCCAGCGGCGCATTGCTTCGGCGCCGAAATATGCAAAAAGTGCCAGCGGCGCATTGCTTCGGCGCCGAAATATTCAAAGTGCCAGCGGCGTATTGCTTCGGCGCCGAAATATGCAAAGTGCCAGCGGCGCATTGCTTCGGCGCCGAAATATGCAAAGTGCCAGCGGCGCATTGCTTCGGCGCCGAAATATTCAAAGTGCCAGCGGCGTATTGCTTCGGCGCCGAAATATGCAAAGTGCCAGCGGCGCATTGCTTCGGCGCCGAAATATGCAAAGTGCCGGCGGCGTATTGCTTCGGCGCCGAAATATGCAAAAAGTGCCAGCGGCGCATTGCTTCGGCGCCGAAATATGCAAAGTGCCGGCGGCGTATTGCTTCGGCGCCGAAATATTCACAGTGCCAGCGGCGCATTGCTTCGGCGCCGAAATATGCAAAGTGCCGGCGGCGTATTGCTTCGGCGCCGAAATATGCAAAAAGTGCCAGCGGCGCATTGCTTCGGCGCCGAAATATGCAAAAAGTGCCAGCGGCGCATTGCATCGGCGCTGAAATATGCAAAAAGTGCCAGCGGCGCATTGCTTCGGCGCCGAAATATGCAAAGTGCCGGCGGCGTATTGCTTCGGCGCCGAAATATGCAAAAAGTGCCAGCGGCGCATTGCTTCGGCGCCGAAATATTCACAGTGCCAGCGGCGTATTGCTTCGGCGCCGAAATATGCAAAGTGCCAGCGGCGCATTGCTTCGGCGCCGAAATATGCAAAGTGCCGGCGGCGTATTGCTTCGGCGCCGAAATATTCAAAGTGCCAGCGGCGTATTGCTTCGGCGCCGAAATATGCAAAGTGCCAGCGGCGCATTGCTTCGGCGCTGAAATATGCAAAAAGTGCCAGCGGCGTATTGCTTCGGCGCCGAAATATGCAAAGTGCCAGCGGCGTATTGCTTCGGCGCCGAAATATTCAAAGTGCCAGCGGCGTATTGCTTCGGCGCCGAAATATGCAAAGTGCCAGCGGCGCATTGCTTCGGCGCCGAAATATGCAAAAAGTGCCAGCGGCGCATTGCTTCGGCGCCGAAATATTCAAAGTGCCAGCGGCGTATTGCTTCGGCGCCGAAATATGCAAAGTGCCAGCGGCGCATTGCTTCGGCGCCGAAATATGCAAAGTGCCAGCGGCGCATTGCTTCGGCGCCGAAATATTCAAAGTGCCAGCGGCGTATTGCTTCGGCGCCGAAATATGCAAAGTGCCAGCGGCGCATTGCTTCGGCGCCGAAATATGCAAAGTGCCGGCGGCGTATTGCTTCGGCGCCGAAATATGCAAAAAGTGCCAGCGGCGCATTGCTTCGGCGCCGAAATATGCAAAGTGCCGGCGGCGTATTGCTTCGGCGCCGAAATATTCACAGTGCCAGCGGCGCATTGCTTCGGCGCCGAAATATGCAAAGTGCCGGCGGCGTATTGCTTCGGCGCCGAAATATGCAAAAAGTGCCAGCGGCGCATTGCTTCGGCGCCGAAATATGCAAAAAGTGCCAGCGGCGCATTGCTTCGGCGCCGAAGAATGCAAAGTGCCGGCGGCGTATTGCTTCGGCGCCGAAATATGCAAAAAGTGCCAGCGGCGCATTGCTTCGGCGCCGAAATATGCAAAGTGCCAGCGGCGCATTGCTTCGGCGCCGAAATATTCACAGTGCCAGCGGCGTATTGCTTCGGCGCCGAAATATGCAAAGTGCCAGCGGCGCATTGCTTCGGCGCCGAAATATGCAAAGTGCCGGCGGCGTATTGCTTCGGCGCCGAAATATTCAAAGTGCCAGCGGCGTATTGCTTCGGCGCCGAAATATGCAAAGTGCCGGCGGCGAATTGCTTCGGCGCCGAAATATGCAAAAAGTGCCAGCGGCGCATTGCTTCGGCGCCGAAATATGCAAAAAGTGCCAGCGGCGCATTGCTTCGGCGCCGAAGAATGCAAAGTGCCGGCGGCGCATTGCTTCGGCGCCGAAATATGCAAAGTGCCAGCGGCGCATTGCTTCGGCGCCGAAATATTCACAGTGCCAGCGGCGCATTGCTTCGGCGCCGAAATATGCAAAGTGCCGGCGGCGTATTGCTTCGGCGCCGAAATATTCAAAGTGCCAGCGGCGTATTGCTTCGGCGCCGAAATATGCAAAGTGCCAGCGGCGCATTGCTTCGGCGCTGAAATATGCAAAAAGTGCCAGCGGCGTATTGCTTCGGCGCCGAAATATGCAAAGTGCCAGCGGCGCATTGCTTCGGCGCCGAAATATGCAAAAAGTGCCAGCGGCGCATTGCTTCGGCGCCGAAATATTCAAAGTGCCAGCGGCGTATTGCTTCGGCGCCGAAATATGCAAAGTGCCAGCGGCGCATTGCTTCGGCGCCGAAATATGCAAAGTGCCAGCGGCGCATTGCTTCGGCGCCGAAATATTCAAAGTGCCAGCGGCGTATTGCTTCGGCGCCGAAATATGCAAAGTGCCAGCGGCGCATTGCTTCGGCGCCGAAATATTCACAGTGCCAGCGGCGCATTGCTTCGGCGCCGAAATGTGCAAAGTGCCAGCGGTGCATTGCTTCGGCGCCGAAATATGCAAAGTGCCGGCGGCGTATTGCTTCGGCGCCGAAATATGCAAAAAGTGCCAGCGGCGCATTGCTTCGGCGCCGAAATATGCAAAAATTGCCAGCGGCGCATTGCTTCGGCGCCGAAGAATGCAAAGTGCCGGCGGCGTATTGCTTCGGCGCCGAAATATGCAAAAAGTGCCAGCGGCGCATTGCTTCGGCGCCGAAATATGCAAAGTGCCAGCGGCGCATTGCTTCGGCGCCGAAATATTCACAGTGCCAGCGGCGTATTGCTTCGGCGCCGAAATATGCAAAGTGCCAGCGGCGCATTGCTTCGGCGCCGAAATATGCAAAGTGCCGGCGGCGTATTGCTTCGGCGCCGAAATATTCAAAGTGCCAGCGGCGTATTGCTTCGGCGCCGAAATATGCAAAGTGCCAGCGGCGCATTGCTTCGGCGCTGAAATATGCAAAAAGTGCCAGCGGCGCATTGCTTCGGCGCCGAAATATGCAAAGTGCCGGCGGCGTATTGCTTCGGCGCCGAAATATGCAAAAAGTGCCAGCGGCGCATTGCTTCGGCGCCGAAATATGCAAAGTGCCAGCGGCGCATTGCTTCGGCGCCGAAATATTCACAGTGCCAGCGGCGCATTGCTTCGGCGCCGAAATATGCAAAGTGCCGGCGGCGTATTGCTTCGGCGCCGAAATATTCAAAGTGCCAGCGGCGTATTGCTTCGGCGCCGAAATATGCAAAAAGTGCCAGCGGCGTATTGCTTCGGCGCCGAAATATGCAAAGTGCCAGCGGCGCATTGCTTCGGCGCCGAAATATGCAAAAAGTGCCAGCGGCGCATTGCTTCGGCGCCGAAATATTCAAAGTGCCAGCGGCGTATTGCTTCGGCGCCGAAATATGCAAAGTGCCAGCGGCGCATTGCTTCGGCGCCGAAATATGCAAAGTGCCAGCGGCGCATTGCTTCGGCGCCGAAATATTCAAAGTGCCAGCGGCGTATTGCTTCGGCGCCGAAATATGCAAAGTGCCAGCGGCGCATTGCTTCGGCGCCGAAATATGCAAAGTGCCGGCGGCGTATTGCTTCGGCGCCGAAATATGCAAAAAGTGCCAGCGGCGCATTGCTTCGGCGCCGAAATATGCAAAGTGCCGGCGGCGTATTGCTTCGGCGCCGAAATATTCACAGTGCCAGCGGCGCATTGCTTCGGCGCCGAAATATGCAAAGTGCCGGCGGCGTATTGCTTCGGCGCCGAAATATGCAAAAAGTGCCAGCGGCGCATTGCTTCGGCGCCGAAATATGCAAAAAGTGCCAGCGGCGCATTGCATCGGCGCTGAAATATGCAAAAAGTGCCAGCGGCGCATTGCTTCGGCGCCGAAATATGCAAAGTGCCGGCGGCGTATTGCTTCGGCGCCGAAATATGCAAAAAGTGCCAGCGGCGCATTGCTTCGGCGCCGAAATATTCACAGTGCCAGCGGCGTATTGCTTCGGCGCCGAAATATGCAAAGTGCCAGCGGCGCATTGCTTCGGCGCCGAAATATGCAAAGTGCCGGCGGCGTATTGCTTCGGCGCCGAAATATTCAAAGTGCCAGCGGCGTATTGCTTCGGCGCCGAAATATGCAAAGTGCCAGCGGCGCATTGCTTCGGCGCTGAAATATGCAAAAAGTGCCAGCGGCGTATTGCTTCGGCGCCGAAATATGCAAAGTGCCAGCGGCGTATTGCTTCGGCGCCGAAATATTCAAAGTGCCAGCGGCGTATTGCTTCGGCGCCGAAATATGCAAAGTGCCAGCGGCGCATTGCTTCGGCGCCGAAATATGCAAAAAGTGCCAGCGGCGCATTGCTTCGGCGCCGAAATATTCAAAGTGCCAGCGGCGTATTGCTTCGGCGCCGAAATATGCAAAGTGCCAGCGGCGCATTGCTTCGGCGCCGAAATATGCAAAGTGCCAGCGGCGCATTGCTTCGGCGCCGAAATATTCAAAGTGCCAGCGGCGTATTGCTTCGGCGCCGAAATATGCAAAGTGCCAGCGGCGCATTGCTTCGGCGCCGAAATATGCAAAGTGCCGGCGGCGTATTGCTTCGGCGCCGAAATATGCAAAAAGTGCCAGCGGCGCATTGCTTCGGCGCCGAAATATGCAAAGTGCCGGCGGCGTATTGCTTCGGCGCCGAAATATTCACAGTGCCAGCGGCGCATTGCTTCGGCGCCGAAATATGCAAAGTGCCGGCGGCGTATTGCTTCGGCGCCGAAATATGCAAAAAGTGCCAGCGGCGCATTGCTTCGGCGCCGAAATATGCAAAAAGTGCCAGCGGCGCATTGCTTCGGCGCCGAAGAATGCAAAGTGCCGGCGGCGTATTGCTTCGGCGCCGAAATATGCAAAAAGTGCCAGCGGCGCATTGCTTCGGCGCCGAAATATGCAAAGTGCCAGCGGCGCATTGCTTCGGCGCCGAAATATTCACAGTGCCAGCGGCGTATTGCTTCGGCGCCGAAATATGCAAAGTGCCAGCGGCGCATTGCTTCGGCGCCGAAATATGCAAAGTGCCGGCGGCGTATTGCTTCGGCGCCGAAATATTCAAAGTGCCAGCGGCGTATTGCTTCGGCGCCGAAATATGCAAAGTGCCGGCGGCGAATTGCTTCGGCGCCGAAATATGCAAAAAGTGCCAGCGGCGCATTGCTTCGGCGCCGAAATATGCAAAAAGTGCCAGCGGCGCATTGCTTCGGCGCCGAAGAATGCAAAGTGCCGGCGGCGTATTGCTTCGGCGCCGAAATATGCAAAAAGTGCCAGCGGCGCATTGCTTCGGCGCCGAAATATGCAAAGTGCCAGCGGCGCATTGCTTCGGCGCCGAAATATTCACAGTGCCAGCGGCGTATTGCTTCGGCGCCGAAATATGCAAAGTGCCAGCGGCGCATTGCTTCGGCGCCGAAATATGCAAAGTGCCGGCGGCGTATTGCTTCGGCGCCGAAATATTCAAAGTGCCAGCGGCGTATTGCTTCGGCGCCGAAATATGCAAAGTGCCAGCGGCGCATTGCTTCGGCGCTGAAATATGCAAAAAGTGCCAGCGGCGTATTGCTTCGGCGCCGAAATATGCAAAGTGCCAGCGGCGTATTGCTTCGGCGCCGAAATATTCAAAGTGCCAGCGGCGTATTGCTTCGGCGCCGAAATATGCAAAGTGCCAGCGGCGCATTGCTTCGGCGCCGAAATATGCAAAAA
The DNA here is from genome assembly GCA_947577245.1 of Andrena bucephala. NCBI lineage: Eukaryota > Metazoa > Arthropoda > Insecta > Hymenoptera > Andrenidae > Andrena > Andrena bucephala. The sequence goes on along the minus strand of OX387716.1, from coordinate 16,721,058 downwards.
GTGCCAGCGGCGCATTGCTTCGGCGCCGAAATATTCAAAGTGCCAGCGGCGTATTGCTTCGGCGCCGAAATATGCAAAGTGCCAGCGGCGCATTGCTTCGGCGCCGAAATATGCAAAGTGCCAGCGGCGCATTGCTTCGGCGCCGAAATATTCAAAGTGCCAGCGGCGTATTGCTTCGGCGCCGAAATATGCAAAGTGCCAGCGGCGCATTGCTTCGGCGCCGAAATATGCAAAGTGCCGGCGGCGTATTGCTTCGGCGCCGAAATATGCAAAAAGTGCCAGCGGCGCATTGCTTCGGCGCCGAAATATGCAAAGTGCCGGCGGCGTATTGCTTCGGCGCCGAAATATTCACAGTGCCAGCGGCGCATTGCTTCGGCGCCGAAATATGCAAAGTGCCGGCGGCGTATTGCTTCGGCGCCGAAATATGCAAAAAGTGCCAGCGGCGCATTGCTTCGGCGCCGAAATATGCAAAAAGTGCCAGCGGCGCATTGCATCGGCGCTGAAATATGCAAAAAGTGCCAGCGGCGCATTGCTTCGGCGCCGAAATATGCAAAGTGCCGGCGGCGTATTGCTTCGGCGCCGAAATATGCAAAAAGTGCCAGCGGCGCATTGCTTCGGCGCCGAAATATGCAAAGTGCCAGCGGCGCATTGCTTCGGCGCCGAAATATGCAAAAAGTGCCAGCGGCGCATTGCTTCGGCGCCGAAATATGCAAAGTGCCAGCGGCGCATTGCTTCGGCGCCGAAATATTCACAGTGCCAGCGGCGTATTGCTTCGGCGCCGAAATATGCAAAGTGCCAGCGGCGCATTGCTTCGGCGCCGAAATATGCAAAGTGCCGGCGGCGTATTGCTTCGGCGCCGAAATATTCAAAGTGCCAGCGGCGTATTGCTTCGGCGCCGAAATATGCAAAGTGCCAGCGGCGCATTGCTTCGGCGCTGAAATATGCAAAAAGTGCCAGCGGCGTATTGCTTCGGCGCCGAAATATGCAAAGTGCCAGCGGCGTATTGCTTCGGCGCCGAAATATTCAAAGTGCCAGCGGCGTATTGCTTCGGCGCCGAAATATGCAAAGTGCCAGCGGCGCATTGCTTCGGCGCCGAAATATGCAAAAAGTGCCAGCGGCGCATTGCTTCGGCGCCGAAATATTCAAAGTGCCAGCGGCGTATTGCTTCGGCGCCGAAATATGCAAAGTGCCAGCGGTGCATTGCTTCGGCGCCGAAATATGCAAAGTGCCAGCGGCGCATTGCTTCGGCGCCGAAATATTCAAAGTGCCAGCGGCGTATTGCTTCGGCGCCGAAATATGCAAAGTGCCAGCGGCGCATTGCTTCGGCGCCGAAATATGCAAAGTGCCGGCGGCGTATTGCTTCGGCGCCGAAATATGCAAAAAGTGCCAGCGGCGCATTGCTTCGGCGCCGAAATATGCAAAGTGCCGGCGGCGTATTGCTTCGGCGCCGAAATATTCACAGTGCCAGCGGCGCATTGCTTCGGCGCCGAAATATGCAAAGTGCCGGCGGCGTATTGCTTCGGCGCCGAAATATGCAAAAAGTGCCAGCGGCGCATTGCTTCGGCGCCGAAATATGCAAAAAGTGCCAGCGGCGCATTGCTTCGGCGCCGAAATATTCAAAGTGCCAGCGGCGCATTGCTTCGGCGCCGAAATATTCAAAGTGCCAGCGGCGTATTGCTTCGGCGCCGAAATATGCAAAGTGCCAGCGGCGTATTGCTTCGGCGCCGAAATATGCAAAAAGTGCCAGCGGCGTATTGCTTCGGCGCCGAAATATGCAAAGTGCCAGCGGCGTATTGCTTCGGCGCCGAAATATTCAAAGTGCCAGCGGCGTATTGCTTCGGCGCCGAAATATGCAAAGTGCCAGCGGCGTATTGCTTCGGCGCCGAAATATTCAAAGTGCCAGCGGCGTATTGCTTCGGCGCCGAAATATGCAAAGTGCCAGCGGCGCATTGCTTCGGCGCCGAAATATGCAAAAAGTGCCAGCGGCGCATTGCTTCGGCGCCGAAATATGCAAAAAGTGCCAGCGGCGCATTGCTTCGGCGCCGAAATATTCAAAGTGCCAGCGGCGCATTGCTTCGGCGCCGAAATATTCACAGTGCCAGCGGCGTATTGCTTCGGCGCCGAAATATGCAACGTGCCAGCGGCGCATTGCTTCGGCGCCGAAATATGCAAAGTGCCAGCGGCGTATTGCTTCGGCGCCGAAATATGCAAAAAGTGCCAGCGGCGTATTGCTTCGGCGCCGAAATATGCAAAGTGCCAGCGGCGTATTGCTTCGGCGCCGAAATATTCAAAGTGCCAGCGGCGTATTGCTTCGGCGCCGAAATATGCAAAGTGCCAGCGGCGCATTGCTTCGGCGCCGAAATATGCAAAAAGTGCCAGCGGCGCATTGCTTCGGCGCCGAAATATGCAAAAAGTGCCAGCGGCGCATTGCTTCGGCGCCGAAATATTCAAAGTGCCAGCGGCGCATTGCTTCGGCGCCGAAATATTCACAGTGCCAGCGGCGTATTGCTTCGGCGCCGAAATATGCAACGTGCCAGCGGCGCATTGCTTCGGCGCCGAAATATGCAAAGTGCCGGCGGCGTATTGCTTCGGCGCCGAAATATGCAAAAAGTGCCAGCGGCGCATTGCTTCGGCGCCGAAATATGCAAAAAGTGCCAGCGGCGTATTGCTTCGGCGCCGAAATATTCAAAGTGCCAGCGGCGTATTGCTTCGGCGCCGAAATATGCAAAGTGCCAGCGGCGCATTGCTTCGGCGCCGAAATATGCAAAAAGTGCCAGCGGCGCATTGCTTCGGCGCCGAAATATGCAAAAAGTGCCAGCGGCGCATTGCTTCGGCGCCGAAATATTCAAAGTGCCAGCGGCGTATTGCTTCGGCGCCGAAATATGCAAAGTGCCAGCGGCGCATTGCTTCGGCGCCGAAATATGCAAAAAGTGCCAGCGGCGTATTGCTTCGGCGCCGAAATATGCAAAGTGCCAGCGGCGTATTGCTTCGGCGCCGAAATATGCAAAGTGCCAGCGGCGCATTGCTTCGCCGCCGAAATATGCAAAGTGCCAGCGGCGCATTGCTTCGGCGCCGAAATATGCAAAGTGCCGGCGGCGTATTGCTTCGGCGCCAAAATATGCAAAAAGTGCCAGCGGCGCATTGCTTCGGCGCCGAAATATTCACAGTGCCAGCGGCGTATTGCTTCGGCGCCGAAATATGCAAAGTGCCAGCGGCGCATTGCTTCGGCGCCGAAATATTCACAGTGCCAGCGGCGTATTGCTTCGGCGCCGAAATATGCAAAGTGCCAGCGGCGTATTGCTTCGGCGCCGAAATATGCAAAAAGTGCCAGCGGCGCATTGCTTCGGCGCCGAAATATGCAAAGTGCCAGCGGCGCATTGCTTCGGCGCCGAAATATGCAAAGTGCCAGCGGCGCATTGCTTCGGCGCCGAAATATTCACAGTGCCAGCGGCGCATTGCTTCGGCGCCGAAATATGCAAAGTGCCAGCGGCGCATTGCTTCGGCGCCGAAATATGCAAAGTGCCGGCGGCGTATTGCTTCGGCGCCGAAATATGCAAAAAGTGCCAGCGGCGCATTGCTTCGGCGCCGAAATGTGCAAAGTGCCAGCGGCGCATTGCTTCGGCGCCGAAATGTGCAAAGTGCCAGCGGCGCATTGCTTCGGCGCCGAAATATGCAAAGTGCCGGCGGCGTATTGCTTCGGCGCCGAAATATGCAAAAAGTGCCAGCGGCGCATTGCTTCGGCGCCGAAATATGCAAAAAGTGCCAGCGGCGCATTGCTTCGGCGCCGAAATATGCAAAGTGCCAGCGGCGCATTGCTTCGGCGCCGAAATATGCAAAGTGCCGGCGGCGTATTGCTTCGGCGCCGAAATATGCAAAAAGTGCCAGCGGCGCATTGCTTCGGCCCCGAAATATGCAAAAAGTGCCAGCGGCGCATTGCTTCGGCGCCGAAATATTCAAAGTGCCAGCGGCGCATTGCTTCGGCGCCGAAATATGCAAAATGTGCCAGCGGCGTATTGCTTCGGCGCCGAAATATGCACAGTGCCAGCGGCGTATTGCTTCGGCGCCGAAATATGCAAAAAGTGCCAGCGGCGCATTGCTTCGGCGCCGAAATATGCAAAAAGTGCCAGCGGCGCATTGCTTCGGCGCCGAAATATGCAAAGTGCCGGCGGCGTATTGCTTCGGCGCCGAAATATGAAAAAAGTGCCAGCGGTGCATTGCTTCGGCGCCGAAATATGCAAAGTGCCGGCGGCGTATTGCTTCGGCGCCGAAATATGCAAAAAGTGCCAGCGGCGCATTGCTTCGGCGCCGAAATATGCAAAAAGTGCCAGCGGCGCATTGCTTCGGCGCCGAAATATGCAAAGTGCCGGCGGCGTATTGCTTCGGCGCCGAAATATGCAAAAAGTGCCAGCGGCGCATTGCTTCGGCGCCGAAATATGCAAAGTGCCAGCGGCGCATTGCTTCGGCGCCGAAATATTCACAGTGCCAGCGGCGTATTGCTTCGGCGCCGAAATATGCAAAGTGCCAGCGGCGCATTGCTTCGGCGCCGAAATATGCAAAGTGCCGGCGGCGTATTGCTTCGGCGCCGAAATATTCAAAGTGCCAGCGGCGTATTGCTTCGGCGCCGAAATATGCAAAGTGCCAGCGGCGCATTGCTTCGGCGCTGAAATATGCAAAAAGTGCCAGCGGCGTATTGCTTCGGCGCCGAAATATGCAAAGTGCCAGCGGCGTATTGCTTCGGCGCCGAAATATTCAAAGTGCCAGCGGCGTATTGCTTCGGCGCCGAAATATGCAAAGTGCCAGCGGCGCATTGCTTCGGCGCCGAAATATGCAAAAAGTGCCAGCGGCGCATTGCTTCGGCGCCGAAATATTCAAAGTGCCAGCGGCGCATTGCTTCGGCGCCGAAATATGCAAAATGTGCCAGCGGCGTATTGCTTCGGCGCCGAAATATGCACAGTGCCAGCGGCGTATTGCTTCGGCGCCGAAATATGCAAAAAGTGCCAGCGGCGCATTGCTTCGGCGCCGAAATATGCAAAAAGTGCCAGCGGCGCATTGCTTCGGCGCCGAAATATGCAAAGTGCCGGCGGCGTATTGCTTCGGCGCCGAAATATGAAAAAAGTGCCAGCGGTGCATTGCTTCGGCGCCGAAATATGCAAAGTGCCGGCGGCGTATTGCTTCGGCGCCGAAATATGCAAAAAGTGCCAGCGGCGCATTGCTTCGGCGCCGAAATATGCAAAAAGTGCCAGCGGCGCATTGCTTCGGCGCCGAAATATGCAAAAAGTGCCAGCGGCGCATTGCTTCGGCGCCGAAATATGCAAAGTGCCAGCGGCGCATTGCTTCGGCGCCGAAATATGCAAAGTGCCGGCGGCGTATTGCTTCGGCGCCGAAATATTCAAAGTGCCAGCGGCGTATTGCTTCGGCGCCGAAATATGCAAAGTGCCAGCGGCGCATTGCTTCGGCGCTGAAATATGCAAAAAGTGCCAGCGGCGTATTGCTTCGGCGCCGAAATATGCAAAGTGCCAGCGGCGTATTGCTTCGGCGCCGAAATATTCAAAGTGCCAGCGGCGTATTGCTTCGGCGCCGAAATATGCAAAGTGCCAGCGGCGCATTGCTTCGGCGCCGAAATATGCAAAAAGTGCCAGCGGCGCATTGCTTCGGCGCCGAAATATTCAAAGTGCCAGCGGCGTATTGCTTCGGCGCCGAAATATGCAAAGTGCCAGCGGCGCATTGCTTCGGCGCCGAAATATGCAAAGTGCCAGCGGCGCATTGCTTCGGCGCCGAAATATTCACAGTGCCAGCGGCGCATTGCTTCGGCGCCGAAATATGCAAAGTGCCAGCGGCGCATTGCTTCGGCGCCGAAATATGCAAAGTGCCGGCGGCGTATTGCTTCGGCGCCGAAATATGCAAAAAGTGCCAGCGGCGCATTGCTTCGGCGCCGAAATGTGCAAAGTGCCAGCGGCGCATTGCTTCGGCGCCGAAATGTGCAAAGTGCCAGCGGCGCATTGCTTCGGCGCCGAAATATGCAAAGTGCCGGCGGCGTATTGCTTCGGCGCCGAAATATGCAAAAAGTGCCAGCGGCGCATTGCTTCGGCGCCGAAATATGCAAAAAGTGCCAGCGGCGCATTGCTTCGGCGCCGAAATATGCAAAGTGCCAGCGGCGCATTGCTTCGGCGCCGAAATATGCAAAGTGCCGGCGGCGTATTGCTTCGGCGCCGAAATATGCAAAAAGTGCCAGCGGCGCATTGCTTCGGCCCCGAAATATGCAAAAAGTGCCAGCGGCGCATTGCTTCGGCGCCGAAATATTCAAAGTGCCAGCGGCGCATTGCTTCGGCGCCGAAATATGCAAAATGTGCCAGCGGCGTATTGCTTCGGCGCCGAAATATGCACAGTGCCAGCGGCGTATTGCTTCGGCGCCGAAATATGCAAAAAGTGCCAGCGGCGCATTGCTTCGGCGCCGAAATATGCAAAAAGTGCCAGCGGCGCATTGCTTCGGCGCCGAAATATGCAAAGTGCCGGCGGCGTATTGCTTCGGCGCCGAAATATGAAAAAAGTGCCAGCGGTGCATTGCTTCGGCGCCGAAATATGCAAAGTGCCGGCGGCGTATTGCTTCGGCGCCGAAATATGCAAAAAGTGCCAGCGGCGCATTGCTTCGGCGCCGAAATATGCAAAAAGTGCCAGCGGCGCATTGCTTCGGCGCCGAAATATGCAAAGTGCCGGCGGCGTATTGCTTCGGCGCCGAAATATGCAAAAAGTGCCAGCGGCGCATTGCTTCGGCGCCGAAATATGCAAAGTGCCAGCGGCGCATTGCTTCGGCGCCGAAATATTCACAGTGCCAGCGGCGTATTGCTTCGGCGCCGAAATATGCAAAGTGCCAGCGGCGCATTGCTTCGGCGCCGAAATATGCAAAGTGCCGGCGGCGTATTGCTTCGGCGCCGAAATATTCAAAGTGCCAGCGGCGTATTGCTTCGGCGCCGAAATATGCAAAGTGCCAGCGGCGCATTGCTTCGGCGCTGAAATATGCAAAAAGTGCCAGCGGCGTATTGCTTCGGCGCCGAAATATGCAAAGTGCCAGCGGCGTATTGCTTCGGCGCCGAAATATTCAAAGTGCCAGCGGCGTATTGCTTCGGCGCCGAAATATGCAAAGTGCCAGCGGCGCATTGCTTCGGCGCCGAAATATGCAAAAAGTGCCAGCGGCGCATTGCTTCGGCGCCGAAATATTCAAAGTGCCAGCGGCGCATTGCTTCGGCGCCGAAATATGCAAAATGTGCCAGCGGCGTATTGCTTCGGCGCCGAAATATGCACAGTGCCAGCGGCGTATTGCTTCGGCGCCGAAATATGCAAAAAGTGCCAGCGGCGCATTGCTTCGGCGCCGAAATATGCAAAAAGTGCCAGCGGCGCATTGCTTCGGCGCCGAAATATGCAAAGTGCCGGCGGCGTATTGCTTCGGCGCCGAAATATGAAAAAAGTGCCAGCGGTGCATTGCTTCGGCGCCGAAATATGCAAAGTGCCGGCGGCGTATTGCTTCGGCGCCGAAATATGCAAAAAGTGCCAGCGGCGCATTGCTTCGGCGCCGAAATATGCAAAAAGTGCCAGCGGCGCATTGCTTCGGCGCCGAAATATGCAAAAAGTGCCAGCGGCGCATTGCTTCGGCGCCGAAATATGCAAAGTGCCAGCGGCGCATTGCTTCGGCGCCGAAATATTCACAGTGCCAGCGGCGTATTGCTTCGGCGCCGAAATATGCAAAGTGCCAGCGGCGCATTGCTTCGGCGCCGAAATATGCAAAGTGCCGGCGGCGTATTGCTTCGGCGCCGAAATATTCAAAGTGCCAGCGGCGTATTGCTTCGGCGCCGAAATATGCAAAGTGCCAGCGGCGCATTGCTTCGGCGCTGAAATATGCAAAAAGTGCCAGCGGCGTATTGCTTCGGCGCCGAAATATGCAAAGTGCCAGCGGCGTATTGCTTCGGCGCCGAAATATTCAAAGTGCCAGCGGCGTATTGCTTCGGCGCCGAAATATGCAAAGTGCCAGCGGCGCATTGCTTCGGCGCCGAAATATGCAAAAAGTGCCAGCGGCGCATTGCTTCGGCGCCGAAATATTCAAAGTGCCAGCGGCGTATTGCTTCGGCGCCGAAATATGCAAAGTGCCAGCGGCGCATTGCTTCGGCGCCGAAATATGCAAAGTGCCAGCGGCGCATTGCTTCGGCGCCGAAATATTCAAAGTGCCAGCGGCGTATTGCTTCGGCGCCGAAATATGCAAAGTGCCAGCGGCGCATTGCTTCGGCGCCGAAATATGCAAAGTGCCGGCGGCGTATTGCTTCGGCGCCGAAATATGCAAAAAGTGCCAGCGGCGCATTGCTTCGGCGCCGAAATATGCAAAGTGCCGGCGGCGTATTGCTTCGGCGCCGAAATATTCACAGTGCCAGCGGCGCATTGCTTCGACGCCGAAATATGCAAAGTGCCGGCGGCGTATTGCTTCGGCGCCGAAATATGCAAAAAGTGCCAGCGGCGCATTGCTTCGGCGCCGAAATATGCAAAAAGTGCCAGCGGCGCATTGCATCGGCGCCGAAATATTCAAAGTGCCAGCGGCGCATTGCTTCGGCGCCGAAATATTCAAAGTGCCAGCGGCGCATTGCTTCGGCGCCGAAATATTCACAGTGCCAGCGGCGTATTGCTTCGGCGCCGAAATATGCAAAGTGCCAGCGGCGTATTGCTTCGGCGCCGAAATATGCAAAAAGTGCCAGCGGCGCATTGCTTCGGCGCCGAAATATGCAAAGTGCCAGCGGCGCATTGCTTCGGCGCCGAAATATGCAAAGTGCCGGCGGCGTATTGCTTCGGCGCCGAAATATGCAAAAAGTGCCAGCGGCGCATTGCTTCGGCGCCGAAATATGCAAAAAGTGCCAGCGGCGCATTGCTTCGGCGCCGAAATATGCAAAAAGTGCCAGCGGCGCATTGCTTCGGCGCCGAAATATGCAAAGTGCCGGCGGCGTATTGCTTCGGCGCCGAAATATGAAAAAAGTGCCAGCGGCGCATTGCTTCGGCGCCGAAATGTGCAAAGTGCCAGCGGCGCATTGCTTCGGCGCCGAAATGTGCAAAGTGCCAGCGGTGCATTGCTTCGGCGCCGAAATATGCAAAGTGCCGGCGGCGTATTGCTTCGGCGCCGAAATATGCAAAAAGTGCCAGCGGCGCATTGCTTCGGCGCCGAAATATGCAAAAAGTGCCACGGCGCATTGCTTCGGCGCCGAAGAATGCAAAGTGCCGGCGGCGTATTGCTTCGGCGCCGAAATATGCAAAAAGTGCCAGCGGCGCATTGCTTCGGCGCCGAAATATGCAAAGTGCCAGCGGCGCATTGCTTCGGCGCCGAAATATTCACAGTGCCAGCGGCGTATTGCTTCGGCGCCGAAATATGCAAAGTGCCAGCGGCGCATTGCTTCGGCGCCGAAATATGCAAAGTGCCGGCGGCGTATTGCTTCGGCGCCGAAATATTCAAAGTGCCAGCGGCGTATTGCTTCGGCGCCGAAATATGCAAAGTGCCAGCGGCGCATTGCTTCGGCGCTGAAATATGCAAAAAGTGCCAGCGGCGCATTGCTTCGGCGCCGAAATATGCAAAGTGCCGGCGGCGTATTGCTTCGGCGCCGAAATATGCAAAAAGTGCCAGCGGCGCATTGCTTCGGCGCCGAAATATGCAAAGTGCCAGCGGCGCATTGCTTCGGCGCCGAAATATTCACAGTGCCAGCGGCGTATTGCTTCGGCGCCGAAATATGCAAAGTGCCAGCGGCGCATTGCTTCGGCGCCGAAATATGCAAAGTGCCGGCGGCGTATTGCTTCGGCGCCGAAATATTCAAAGTGCCAGCGGCGTATTGCTTCGGCGCCGAAATATGCAAAGTGCCAGCGGCGCATTGCTTCGGCGCTGAAATATGCAAAAAGTGCCAGCGGCGTATTGCTTCGGCGCCGAAATATGCAAAGTGCCAGCGGCGTATTGCTTCGGCGCCGAAATATTCAAAGTGCCAGCGGCGTATTGCTTCGGCGCCGAAATATGCAAAGTGCCAGCGGCGCATTGCTTCGGCGCCGAAATATGCAAAAAGTGCCAGCGGCGCATTGCTTCGGCGCCGAAATATTCAAAGTGCCAGCGGCGTATTGCTTCGGCGCCGAAATATGCAAAGTGCCAGCGGCGCATTGCTTCGGCGCCGAAATATGCAAAGTGCCAGCGGCGCATTGCTTCGGCGCCGAAATATTCAAAGTGCCAGCGGCGTATTGCTTCGGCGCCGAAATATGCAAAGTGCCAGCGGCGCATTGCTTCGGCGCCGAAATATGCAAAGTGCCGGCGGCGTATTGCTTCGGCGCCGAAATATGCAAAAAGTGCCAGCGGCGCATTGCTTCGGCGCCGAAATATGCAAAGTGCCGGCGGCGTATTGCTTCGGCGCCGAAATATTCACAGTGCCAGCGGCGCATTGCTTCGGCGCCGAAATATGCAAAGTGCCGGCGGCGTATTGCTTCGGCGCCGAAATATGCAAAAAGTGCCAGCGGCGCATTGCTTCGGCGCCGAAATATGCAAAAAGTGCCAGCGGCGCATTGCATCGGCGCCGAAATATTCAAAGTGCCAGCGGCGCATTGCTTCGGCGCCGAAATATTCAAAGTGCCAGCGGCGCATTGCTTCGGCGCCGAAATATTCACAGTGCCAGCGGCGTATTGCTTCGGCGCCGAAATATGCAAAGTGCCAGCGGCGTATTGCTTCGGCGCCGAAATATGCAAAAAGTGCCAGCGGCGCATTGCTTCGGCGCCGAAATATGCAAAGTGCCAGCGGCGCATTGCTTCGGCGCCGAAATATGCAAAGTGCCGGCGGCGTATTGCTTCGGTTCCGAAATATGCAAAAAGTGCCAGCGGCGCATTGCTTCGGCGCCGAAATATGCAAAAAGTGCCAGCGGCGCATTGCTTCGGCGCCGAAATATGCAAAAAGTGCCAGCGGCGCATTGCTTCGGCGCCGAAATATGCAAAGTGCCGGCGGCGTATTGCTTCGGCGCCGAAATATGAAAAAAGTGCCAGCGGCGCATTGCTTCGGCGCCGAAATGTGCAAAGTGCCAGCGGCGCATTGCTTCGGCGCCGAAATGTGCAAAGTGCCAGCGGTGCATTGCTTCGGCGCCGAAATATGCAAAGTGCCGGCGGCGTATTGCTTCGGCGCCGAAATATGCAAAAAGTGCCAGCGGCGCATTGCTTCGGCGCCGAAATATGCAAAAAGTGCCAGCGGCGCATTGCTTCGGCGCCGAAGAATGCAAAGTGCCGGCGGCGTATTGCTTCGGCGCCGAAATATGCAAAAAGTGCCAGCGGCGCATTGCTTCGGCGCCGAAATATGCAAAGTGCCAGCGGCGCATTGCTTCGGCGCCGAAATATTCACAGTGCCAGCGGCGTATTGCTTCGGCGCCGAAATATGCAAAGTGCCAGCGGCGCATTGCTTCGGCGCCGAAATATGCAAAGTGCCAGCGGCGCATTGCTTCGGCGCCGAAATATTCACAGTGCCAGCGGCGTATTGCTTCGGCGCCGAAATATGCAAAGTGCCAGCGGCGCATTGCTTCGGCGCCGAAATATGCAAAGTGCCGGCGGCGTATTGCTTCGGCGCCGAAATATTCAAAGTGCCAGCGGCGTATTGCTTCGGCGCCGAAATATGCAAAGTGCCAGCGGCGCATTGCTTCGGCGCTGAAATATGCAAAAAGTGCCAGCGGCGTATTGCTTCGGCGCCGAAATATGCAAAGTGCCAGCGGCGTATTGCTTCGGCGCCGAAATATTCAAAGTGCCAGCGGCGTATTGCTTCGGCGCCGAAATATGCAAAGTGCCAGCGGCGCATTGCTTCGGCGCCGAAATATGCAAAAAGTGCCAGCGGCGCATTGCTTCGGCGCCGAAATATTCAAAGTGCCAGCGGCGCATTGCTTCGGCGCCGAAATATGCAAAATGTGCCAGCGGCGTATTGCTTCGGCGCCGAAATATGCACAGTGCCAGCGGCGTATTGCTTCGGCGCCGAAATATGCAAAAAGTGCCAGCGGCGCATTGCTTCGGCGCCGAAATATGCAAAAAGTGCCAGCGGCGCATTGCTTCGGCGCCGAAATATGCAAAGTGCCGGCGGCGTATTGCTTCGGCGCCGAAATATGAAAAAAGTGCCAGCGGTGCATTGCTTCGGCGCCGAAATATGCAAAGTGCCGGCGGCGTATTGCTTCGGCGCCGAAATATGCAAAAAGTGCCAGCGGCGCATTGCTTCGGCGCCGAAATATGCAAAAAGTGCCAGCGGCGCATTGCTTCGGCGCCGAAATATGCAAAAAGTGCCAGCGGCGCATTGCTTCGGCGCCGAAATATGCAAAGTGCCAGCGGCGCATTGCTTCGGCGCCGAAATATTCACAGTGCCAGCGGCGTATTGCTTCGGCGCCGAAATATGCAAAGTGCCAGCGGCGCATTGCTTCGGCGCCGAAATATGCAAAGTGCCGGCGGCGTATTGCTTCGGCGCCGAAATATTCAAAGTGCCAGCGGCGTATTGCTTCGGCGCCGAAATATGCAAAGTGCCAGCGGCGCATTGCTTCGGCGCTGAAATATGCAAAAAGTGCCAGCGGCGTATTGCTTCGGCGCCGAAATATGCAAAGTGCCAGCGGCGTATTGCTTCGGCGCCGAAATATTCAAAGTGCCAGCGGCGTATTGCTTCGGCGCCGAAATATGCAAAGTGCCAGCGGCGCATTGCTTCGGCGCCGAAATATGCAAAAAGTGCCAGCGGCGCATTGCTTCGGCGCCGAAATATTCAAAGTGCCAGCGGCGTATTGCTTCGGCGCCGAAATATGCAAAGTGCCAGCGGCGCATTGCTTCGGCGCCGAAATATGCAAAGTGCCAGCGGCGCATTGCTTCGGCGCCGAAATATTCAAAGTGCCAGCGGCGTATTGCTTCGGCGCCGAAATATGCAAAGTGCCAGCGGCGCATTGCTTCGGCGCCGAAATATGCAAAGTGCCGGCGGCGTATTGCTTCGGCGCCGAAATATGCAAAAAGTGCCAGCGGCGCATTGCTTCGGCGCCGAAATATGCAAAGTGCCGGCGGCGTATTGCTTCGGCGCCGAAATATTCACAGTGCCAGCGGCGCATTGCTTCGACGCCGAAATATGCAAAGTGCCGGCGGCGTATTGCTTCGGCGCCGAAATATGCAAAAAGTGCCAGCGGCGCATTGCTTCGGCGCCGAAATATGCAAAAAGTGCCAGCGGCGCATTGCATCGGCGCCGAAATATTCAAAGTGCCAGCGGCGCATTGCTTCGGCGCCGAAATATTCAAAGTGCCAGCGGCGCATTGCTTCGGCGCCGAAATATTCACAGTGCCAGCGGCGTATTGCTTCGGCGCCGAAATATGCAAAGTGCCAGCGGCGTATTGCTTCGGCGCCGAAATATGCAAAAAGTGCCAGCGGCGCATTGCTTCGGCGCCGAAATATGCAAAGTGCCAGCGGCGCATTGCTTCGGCGCCGAAATATGCAAAGTGCCGGCGGCGTATTGCTTCGGCGCCGAAATATGCAAAAAGTGCCAGCGGCGCATTGCTTCGGCGCCGAAATATGCAAAAAGTGCCAGCGGCGCATTGCTTCGGCGCCGAAATATGCAAAAAGTGCCAGCGGCGCATTGCTTCGGCGCCGAAATATGCAAAGTGCCGGCGGCGTATTGCTTCGGCGCCGAAATATGAAAAAAGTGCCAGCGGCGCATTGCTTCGGCGCCGAAATGTGCAAAGTGCCAGCGGCGCATTGCTTCGGCGCCGAAATGTGCAAAGTGCCAGCGGTGCATTGCTTCGGCGCCGAAATATGCAAAGTGCCGGCGGCGTATTGCTTCGGCGCCGAAATATGCAAAAAGTGCCAGCGGCGCATTGCTTCGGCGCCGAAATATGCAAAAAGTGCCACGGCGCATTGCTTCGGCGCCGAAGAATGCAAAGTGCCGGCGGCGTATTGCTTCGGCGCCGAAATATGCAAAAAGTGCCAGCGGCGCATTGCTTCGGCGCCGAAATATGCAAAGTGCCAGCGGCGCATTGCTTCGGCGCCGAAATATTCACAGTGCCAGCGGCGTATTGCTTCGGCGCCGAAATATGCAAAGTGCCAGCGGCGCATTGCTTCGGCGCCGAAATATGCAAAGTGCCGGCGGCGTATTGCTTCGGCGCCGAAATATTCAAAGTGCCAGCGGCGTATTGCTTCGGCGCCGAAATATGCAAAGTGCCAGCGGCGCATTGCTTCGGCGCTGAAATATGCAAAAAGTGCCAGCGGCGCATTGCTTCGGCGCCGAAATATGCAAAGTGCCGGCGGCGTATTGCTTCGGCGCCGAAATATGCAAAAAGTGCCAGCGGCGCATTGCTTCGGCGCCGAAATATGCAAAGTGCCAGCGGCGCATTGCTTCGGCGCCGAAATATTCACAGTGCCAGCGGCGTATTGCTTCGGCGCCGAAATATGCAAAGTGCCAGCGGCGCATTGCTTCGGCGCCGAAATATGCAAAGTGCCGGCGGCGTATTGCTTCGGCGCCGAAATATTCAAAGTGCCAGCGGCGTATTGCTTCGGCGCCGAAATATGCAAAGTGCCAGCGGCGCATTGCTTCGGCGCTGAAATATGCAAAAAGTGCCAGCGGCGTATTGCTTCGGCGCCGAAATATGCAAAGTGCCAGCGGCGCATTGCTTCGGCGCCGAAATATGCAAAAAGTGCCAGCGGCGCATTGCTTCGGCGCCGAAATATTCAAAGTGCCAGCGGCGTATTGCTTCGGCGCCGAAATATGCAAAGTGCCAGCGGCGCATTGCTTCGGCGCCGAAATATGCAAAGTGCCAGCGGCGCATTGCTTCGGCGCCGAAATATTCAAAGTGCCAGCGGCGTATTGCTTCGGCGCCGAAATATGCAAAGTGCCAGCGGCGCATTGCTTCGGCGCCGAAATATGCAAAGTGCCGGCGGCGTATTGCTTCGGCGCCGAAATATGCAAAAAGTGCCAGCGGCGCATTGCTTCGGCGCCGAAATATGCAAAGTGCCGGCGGCGTATTGCTTCGGCGCCGAAATATTCACAGTGCCAGCGGCGCATTGCTTCGACGCCGAAATATGTAAAGTGCCGGCGGCGTATTGCTTCGGCGCCGAAATATGCAAAAAGTGCCAGCGGCGCATTGCTTCGGCGCCGAAATATGCAAAAAGTGCCAGCGGCGCATTGCATCGGCGCCGAAATATTCAAAGTGCCAGCGGCGCATTGCTTCGGCGCCGAAATATTCAAAGTGCCAGCGGCGCATTGCTTCGGCGCCGAAATATTCACAGTGCCAGCGGCGTATTGCTTCGGCGCCGAAATATGCAAAGTGCCAGCGGCGTATTGCTTCGGCGCCGAAATATGCAAAAAGTGCCAGCGGCGCATTGCTTCGGCGCCGAAATATGCAAAGTGCCAGCGGCGCATTGCTTCGGCGCCGAAATATGCAAAGTGCCGGCGGCGTATTGCTTCGGCGCCGAAATATGCAAAAAGTGCCAGCGGCGCATTGCTTCGGCGCCGAAATATGCAAAAAGTGCCAGCGGCGCATTGCTTCGGCGCCGAAATATGCAAAAAGTGCCAGCGGCGCATTGCTTCGGCGCCGAAATATGCAAAGTGCCGGCGGCGTATTGCTTCGGCGCCGAAATATGAAAAAAGTGCCAGCGGCGCATTGCTTCGGCGCCGAAATGTGCAAAGTGCCAGCGGCGCATTGCTTCGGCGCCGAAATGTGCAAAGTGCCAGCGGTGCATTGCTTCGGCGCCGAAATATGCAAAGTGCCGGCGGCGTATTGCTTCGGCGCCGAAATATGCAAAAAGTGCCAGCGGCGCATTGCTTCGGCGCCGAAATATGCAAAAAGTGCCACGGCGCATTGCTTCGGCGCCGAAGAATGCAAAGTGCCGGCGGCGTATTGCTTCGGCGCCGAAATATGCAAAAAGTGCCAGCGGCGCATTGCTTCGGCGCCGAAATATGCAAAGTGCCAGCGGCGCATTGCTTCGGCGCCGAAATATTCACAGTGCCAGCGGCGTATTGCTTCGGCGCCGAAATATGCAAAGTGCCAGTGGCGCATTGCTTCGGCGCCGAAATATGCAAAGTGCCGGCGGCGTATTGCTTCGGCGCCGAAATATTCAAAGTGCCAGCGGCGTATTGCTTCGGCGCCGAAATATGCAAAGTGCCAGCGGCGCATTGCTTCGGCGCTGAAATATGCAAAAAGTGCCAGCGGCGCATTGCTTCGGCGCCGAAATATGCAAAGTGCCGGCGGCGTATTGCTTCGGCGCCGAAATATGCAAAAAGTGCCAGCGGCGCATTGCTTCGGCGCCGAAATATGCAAAGTGCCAGCGGCGCATTGCTTCGGCGCCGAAATATTCACAGTGCCAGCGGCGTATTGCTTCGGCGCCGAAATATGCAAAGTGCCAGCGGCGCATTGCTTCGGCGCCGAAATATGCAAAGTGCCGGCGGCGTATTGCTTCGGCGCCGAAATATTCAAAGTGCCAGCGGCGTATTGCTTCGGCGCCGAAATATGCAAAGTGCCAGCGGCGCATTGCTTCGGCGCTGAAATATGCAAAAAGTGCCAGCGGCGTATTGCTTCGGCGCCGAAATATGCAAAGTGCCAGCGGCGTATTGCTTCGGCGCCGAAATATTCAAAGTGCCAGCGGCGTATTGCTTCGGCGCCGAAATATGCAAAGTGCCAGCGGCGCATTGCTTCGGCGCCGAAATATGCAAAAAGTGCCAGCGGCGCATTGCTTCGGCGCCGAAATATTCAAAGTGCCAGCGGCGTATTGCTTCGGCGCCGAAATATGCAAAGTGCCAGCGGCGCATTGCTTCGGCGCCGAAATATGCAAAGTGCCAGCGGCGCATTGCTTCGGCGCCGAAATATTCAAAGTGCCAGCGGCGTATTGCTTCGGCGCCGAAATATGCAAAGTGCCAGCGGCGCATTGCTTCGGCGCCGAAATATGCAAAGTGCCGGCGGCGTATTGCTTCGGCGCCGAAATATGCAAAAAGTGCCAGCGGCGCATTGCTTCGGCGCCGAAATATGCAAAGTGCCGGCGGCGTATTGCTTCGGCGCCGAAATATTCACAGTGCCAGCGGCGCATTGCTTCGGCGCCGAAATATGCAAAGTGCCGGCGGCGTATTGCTTCGGCGCCGAAATATGCAAAAAGTGCCAGCGGCGCATTGCTTCGGCGCCGAAATATGCAAAAAGTGCCAGCGGCGCATTGCATCGGCGCCGAAATATTCAAAGTGCCAGCGGCGCATTGCTTCGGCGCCGAAATATTCAAAGTGCCAGCGGCGCATTGCTTCGGCGCCGAAATATTCACAGTGCCAGCGGCGTATTGCTTCGGCGCCGAAATATGCAAAGTGCCAGCGGCGTATTGCTTCGGCGCCGAAATATGCAAAAAGTGCCAGCGGCGCATTGCTTCGGCGCCGAAATATGCAAAGTGCCAGCGGCGCATTGCTTCGGCGCCGAAATATGCAAAGTGCCGGCGGCGTATTGCTTCGGTTCCGAAATATGCAAAAAGTGCCAGCGGCGCATTGCTTCGGCGCCGAAATATGCAAAAAGTGCCAGCGGCGCATTGCTTCGGCGCCGAAATATGCAAAAAGTGCCAGCGGCGCATTGCTTCGGCGCCGAAATATGCAAAGTGCCGGCGGCGTATTGCTTCGGCGCCGAAATATGAAAAAAGTGCCAGCGGCGCATTGCTTCGGCGCCGAAATGTGCAAAGTGCCAGCGGCGCATTGCTTCGGCGCCGAAATGTGCAAAGTGCCAGCGGTGCATTGCTTCGGCGCCGAAATATGCAAAGTGCCGGCGGCGTATTGCTTCGGCGCCGAAATATGCAAAAAGTGCCAGCGGCGCATTGCTTCGGCGCCGAAATATGCAAAAAGTGCCAGCGGCGCATTGCTTCGGCGCCGAAGAATGCAAAGTGCCGGCGGCGTATTGCTTCGGCGCCGAAATATGCAAAAAGTGCCAGCGGCGCATTGCTTCGGCGCCGAAATATGCAAAGTGCCAGCGGCGCATTGCTTCGGCGCCGAAATATTCACAGTGCCAGCGGCGTATTGCTTCGGCGCCGAAATATGCAAAGTGCCAGCGGCGCATTGCTTCGGCGCCGAAATATGCAAAGTGCCGGCGGCGTATTGCTTCGGCGCCGAAATATTCAAAGTGCCAGCGGCGTATTGCTTCGGCGCCGAAATATGCAAAGTGCCAGCGGCGCATTGCTTCGGCGCTGAAATATGCAAAAAGTGCCAGCGGCGTATTGCTTCGGCGCCGAAATATGCAAAGTGCCAGCGGCGTATTGCTTCGGCGCCGAAATATTCAAAGTGCCAGCGGCGTATTGCTTCGGCTCCGAAATATGCAAAGTGCCAGCGGCGTATTGCTTCGGCGCCGAAATATGCAAAAAGTGCCAGCGGCGTATTGCTTCGGCGCCGAAATATGCAAAGTGCCAGCGGCGCATTGCTTCGGCGCCGAAATGTGCAAAGTGCCAGCGGTGCATTGCTTCGGCGCCGAAATATGCAAAGTGCCGGCGGCGTATTGCTTCGGCGCCGAAATATGCAAAAAGTGCCAGCGGCGCATTGCTTCGGCGCCGAAATATGCAAAGTGCCAGCGGCGCATTGCTTCGGCGCCGAAATATGCAAAGTGCCAGCGGCGCATTGCTTCGGCGCCGAAATATTCAAAGTGCCAGCGGCGTATTGCTTCGGCGCCGAAATATGCAAAGTGCCAGCGGCGCATTGCTTCGGCGCCGAAATATGCAAAGTGCCGGCGGCGTATTGCTTCGGCGCCGAAATATGCAAAAAGTGCCAGCGGCGCATTGCTTCGGCGCCGAAATATGCAAAGTGCCGGCGGCGTATTGCTTCGGCGCCGAAATATTCACAGTGCCAGCGGCGCATTGCTTCGGCGCCGAAATATGCAAAGTGCCGGCGGCGTATTGCTTCGGCGCCGAAATATGCAAAAAGTGCCAGCGGCGCATTGCTTCGGCGCCGAAATATGCAAAAAGTGCCAGCGGCGCATTGCATCGGCGCCGAAATATTCAAAGTGCCAGCGGCGCATTGCTTCGGCGCCGAAATATTCAAAGTGCCAGCGGCGCATTGCTTCGGCGCCGAAATATTCACAGTGCCAGCGGCGTATTGCTTCGGCGCCGAAATATGCAAAGTGCCAGCGGCGTATTGCTTCGGCGCCGAAATATGCAAAAAGTGCCAGCGGCGCATTGCTTCGGCGCCGAAATATGCAAAGTGCCAGCGGCGCATTGCTTCGGCGCCGAAATATGCAAAGTGCCGGCGGCGTATTGCTTCGGTTCCGAAATATGCAAAAAGTGCCAGCGGCGCATTGCTTCGGCGCCGAAATATGCAAAAAGTGCCAGCGGCGCATTGCTTCGGCGCCGAAATATGCAAAAAGTGCCAGCGGCGCATTGCTTCGGCGCCGAAATATGCAAAGTGCCGGCGGCGTATTGCTTCGGCGCCGAAATATGAAAAAAGTGCCAGCGGCGCATTGCTTCGGCGCCGAAATGTGCAAAGTGCCAGCGGCGCATTGCTTCGGCGCCGAAATGTGCAAAGTGCCAGCGGTGCATTGCTTCGGCGCCGAAATATGCAAAGTGCCGGCGGCGTATTGCTTCGGCGCCGAAATATGCAAAAAGTGCCAGCGGCGCATTGCTTCGGCGCCGAAGAATGCAAAGTGCCGGCGGCGTATTGCTTCGGCGCCGAAATATGCAAAAAGTGCCAGCGGCGCATTGCTTCGGCGCCGAAATATGCAAAGTGCCAGCGGCGCATTGCTTCGGCGCCGAAATATTCACAGTGCCAGCGGCGTATTGCTTCGGCGCCGAAATATGCAAAGTGCCAGCGGCGCATTGCTTCGGCGCCGAAATATGCAAAGTGCCGGCGGCGTATTGCTTCGGCGCCGAAATATTCAAAGTGCCAGCGGCGTATTGCTTCGGCGCCGAAATATGCAAAGTGCCAGCGGCGCATTGCTTCGGCGCTGAAATATGCAAAAAGTGCCAGCGGCGTATTGCTTCGGCGCCGAAATATGCAAAGTGCCAGCGGCGTATTGCTTCGGCGCCGAAATATTCAAAGTGCCAGCGGCGTATTGCTTCGGCGCCGAAATATGCAAAGTGCCAGCGGCGCATTGCTTCGGCGCCGAAATATGCAAAAAGTGCCAGCGGCGCATTGCTTCGGCGCCGAAATATTCAAAGTGCCAGCGGCGTATTGCTTCGGCGCCGAAATATGCAAAGTGCCAGCGGCGCATTGCTTCGGCGCTGAAATATGCAAAAAGTGCCAGCGGCGTATTGCTTCGGCGCCGAAATATGCAAAGTGCCAGCGGCGTATTGCTTCGGCGCCGAAATATTCAAAGTGCCAGCGGCGTATTGCTTCGGCTCCGAAATATGCAAAGTGCCAGCGGCGTATTGCTTCGGCGCCGAAATATGCAAAAAGTGCCAGCGGCGTATTGCTTCGGCGCCGAAATATGCAAAGTGCCAGCGGCGCATTGCTTCGGCGCCGAAATGTGCAAAGTGCCAGCGGTGCATTGCTTCGGCGCCGAAATATGCAAAGTGCCGGCGGCGTATTGCTTCGGCGCCGAAATATGCAAAAAGTGCCAGCGGCGCATTGCTTCGGCGCCGAAATATGCAAAAAGTGCCAGCGGCGCATTGCTTCGGCGCCGAAGAATGCAAAGTGCCGGCGGCGTATTGCTTCGGCGCCGAAATATGCAAAAAGTGCCAGCGGCGCATTGCTTCGGCGCCGAAATATGCAAAGTGCCAGCGGCGCATTGCTTCGGCGCCGAAATATTCACAGTGCCAGCGGCGTATTGCTTCGGCGCCGAAATATGCAAAGTGCCAGCGGCGCATTGCTTCGGCGCCGAAATATGCAAAGTGCCGGCGGCGTATTGCTTCGGCGCCGAAATATTCAAAGTGCCAGCGGCGTATTGCTTCGGCGCCGAAATATGCAAAGTGCCAGCGGCGCATTGCTTCGGCGCTGAAATATGCAAAAAGTGCCAGCGGCGTATTGCTTCGGCGCCGAAATATGCAAAGTGCCAGCGGCGTATTGCTTCGGCGCCGAAATATTCAAAGTGCCAGCGGCGTATTGCTTCGGCGCCGAAATATGCAAAGTGCCAGCGGCGCATTGCTTCGGCGCCGAAATATGCAAAAAGTGCCAGCGGCGCATTGCTTCGGCGCCGAAATATTCAAAGTGCCAGCGGCGTATTGCTTCGGCGCCGAAATATGCAAAGTGCCAGCGGCGCATTGCTTCGGCGCTGAAATATGCAAAAAGTGCCAGCGGCGTATTGCTTCGGCGCCGAAATATGCAAAGTGCCAGCGGCGTATTGCTTCGGCGCCGAAATATTCAAAGTGCCAGCGGCGTATTGCTTCGGCTCCGAAATATGCAAAGTGCCAGCGGCGTATTGCTTCGGCGCCGAAATATGCAAAAAGTGCCAGCGGCGTATTGCTTCGGCGCCGAAATATGCAAAGTGCCAGCGGCGCATTGCTTCGGCGCCGAAATATGCAAAGTGCCGGCGGCGTATTGCTTCGGCGCCGAAATATGCAAAAAGTGCCAGCGGCGCATTGCTTCGGCGCCGAAATATGCAAAGTGCCGGCGGCGTATTGCTTCGGCGCCGAAATATGCAAAGTGCCGGCGGCGTATTGCTTCGGCGCCGAAATATGCAAAAAGTGCCAGCGGCGCATTGCTTCGGCGCCGAAATATGCAAAAAGTGCCAGCGGCGCATTGCATCGGCGCCGAAATATTCAAAGTGCCAGCGGCGCATTGCTTCGGCGCCGAAATATTCAAAGTGCCAGCGGCGCATTGCTTCGGCGCCGAAATATTCACAGTGCCAGCGGCGTATTGCTTCGGCGCCGAAATATGCAAAGTGCCAGCGGCGTATTGCTTCGGCGCCGAAATATGCAAAAAGTGCCAGCGGCGCATTGCTTCGGCGCCGAAATATGCAATGTGCCAGCGGCGCATTGCTTCGGCGCCGAAATATGCAAAGTGCCGGCGGCGTATTGCTTCGGCGCCGAAATATGCAAAAAGTGCCAGCGGCGCATTGCTTCGGCGCCGAAATATGCAAAAAGTGCCAGCGGCGCATTGCTTCGGCGCCGAAATATGCAAAAAGTGCCAGCGGCGCATTGCTTCGGCGCCGAAATATGCAAAGTGCCGGCGGCGTATTGCTTCGGCGCCGAAATATGAAAAAAGTGCCAGCGGCGCATTGCTTCGGCGCCGAAATGTGCAAAGTGCCAGCGGCGCATTGCTTCGGCGCCGAAATGTGCAAAGTGCCAGCGGTGCATTGCTTCGGCGCCGAAATATGCAAAGTGCCGGCGGCGTATTGCTTCGGCGCCGAAATATGCAAAAAGTGCCAGCGGCGCATTGCTTCGGCGCCGAAATATGCAAAAAGTGCCAGCGGCGCATTGCTTCGGCGCCGAAGAATGCAAAGTGCCGGCGGCGTATTGCTTCGGCGCCGAAATATGCAAAAAGTGCCAGCGGCGCATTGCTTCGGCGCCGAAATATGCAAAGTGCCAGCGGCGCATTGCTTCGGCGCCGAAATATTCACAGTGCCAGCGGCGTATTGCTTCGGCGCCGAAATATGCAAAGTGCCAGCGGCGCATTGCTTCGGCGCCGAAATATGCAAAGTGCCGGCGGCGTATTGCTTCGGCGCCGAAATATGCAAAAAGTGCCAGCGGCGCATTGCTTCGGCGCCGAAATATGCAAAAAGTGCCAGCGGCGCATTGCTTCGGCGCCGAAGAATGCAAAGTGCCGGCGGCGTATTGCTTCGGCGCCGAAATATGCAAAAAGTGCCAGCGGCGCATTGCTTCGGCGCCGAAATATGCAAAGTGCCAGCGGCGCATTGCTTCGGCGCCGAAATATTCACAGTGCCAGCGGCGTATTGCTTCGGCGCCGAAATATGCAAAGTGCCAGCGGCGCATTGCTTCGGCGCCGAAATATGCAAAGTGCCGGCGGCGTATTGCTTCGGCGCCGAAATATTCAAAGTGCCAGCGGCGTATTGCTTCGGCGCCGAAATATGCAAAGTGCCAGCGGCGCATTGCTTCGGCGCTGAAATATGCAAAAAGTGCCAGCGGCGTATTGCTTCGGCGCCGAAATATGCAAAGTGCCAGCGGCGTATTGCTTCGGCGCCGAAATATTCAAAGTGCCAGCGGCGTATTGCTTCGGCGCCGAAATATGCAAAGTGCCAGCGGCGCATTGCTTCGGCGCCGAAATATGCAAAAAGTGCCAGCGGCGCATTGCTTCGGCGCCGAAATATTCAAAGTGCCAGCGGCGTATTGCTTCGGCGCCGAAATATGCAAAGTGCCAGCGGCGCATTGCTTCGGCGCTGAAATATGCAAAAAGTGCCAGCGGCGTATTGCTTCGGCGCCGAAATATGCAAAGTGCCAGCGGCGTATTGCTTCGGCGCCGAAATATTCAAAGTGCCAGCGGCGTATTGCTTCGGCTCCGAAATATGCAAAGTGCCAGCGGCGTATTGCTTCGGCGCCGAAATATGCAAAAAGTGCCAGCGGCGTATTGCTTCGGCGCCGAAATATGCAAAGTGCCAGCGGCGCATTGCTTCGGCGCCGAAATATGCAAAGTGCCGGCGGCGTATTGCTTCGGCGCCGAAATATGCAAAAAGTGCCAGCGGCGCATTGCTTCGGCGCCGAAATATGCAAAGTGCCGGCGGCGTATTGCTTCGGCGCCGAAATATGCAAAGTGCCGGCGGCGTATTGCTTCGGCGCCGAAATATGCAAAAAGTGCCAGCGGCGCATTGCTTCGGCGCCGAAATATGCAAAAAGTGCCAGCGGCGCATTGCATCGGCGCCGAAATATTCAAAGTGCCAGCGGCGCATTGCTTCGGCGCCGAAATATTCAAAGTGCCAGCGGCGCATTGCTTCGGCGCCGAAATATTCACAGTGCCAGCGGCGTATTGCTTCGGCGCCGAAATATGCAAAGTGCCAGCGGCGTATTGCTTCGGCGCCGAAATATGCAAAAAGTGCCAGCGGCGCATTGCTTCGGCGCCGAAATATGCAATGTGCCAGCGGCGCATTGCTTCGGCGCCGAAATATGCAAAGTGCCGGCGGCGTATTGCTTCGGCGCCGAAATATGCAAAAAGTGCCAGCGGCGCATTGCTTCGGCGCCGAAATATGCAAAAAGTGCCAGCGGCGCATTGCTTCGGCGCCGAAATATGCAAAAAGTGCCAGCGGCGCATTGCTTCGGCGCCGAAATATGCAAAGTGCCGGCGGCGTATTGCTTCGGCGCCGAAATATGAAAAAAGTGCCAGCGGCGCATTGCTTCGGCGCCGAAATGTGCAAAGTGCCAGCGGCGCATTGCTTCGGCGCCGAAATGTGCAAAGTGCCAGCGGTGCATTGCTTCGGCGCCGAAATATGCAAAGTGCCGGCGGCGTATTGCTTCGGCGCCGAAATATGCAAAAAGTGCCAGCGGCGCATTGCTTCGGCGCCGAAATATGCAAAAAGTGCCAGCGGCGCATTGCTTCGGCGCCGAAGAATGCAAAGTGCCGGCGGCGTATTGCTTCGGCGCCGAAATATGCAAAAAGTGCCAGCGGCGCATTGCTTCGGCGCCGAAATATGCAAAGTGCCAGCGGCGCATTGCTTCGGCGCCGAAATATTCACAGTGCCAGCGGCGTATTGCTTCGGCGCCGAAATATGCAAAGTGCCAGCGGCGCATTGCTTCGGCGCCGAAATATGCAAAGTGCCGGCGGCGCATTGCTTCGGCGCCGAAATATGCAAAAAGTGCCAGCGGCGCATTGCTTCGGCGCCGAAATATTCAAAGTGCCAGCGGCGTATTGCTTCGGCGCCGAAATATGCAAAGTGCCAGCGGCGCATTGCTTCGGCGCTGAAATATGCAAAAAGTGCCAGCGGCGTATTGCTTCGGCGCCGAAATATGCAAAGTGCCAGCGGCGTATTGCTTCGGCGCCGAAATATTCAAAGTGCCAGCGGCGTATTGCTTCGGCTCCGAAATATGCAAAGTGCCAGCGGCGTATTGCTTCGGCGCCGAAATATGCAAAAAGTGCCAGCGGCGTATTGCTTCGGCGCCGAAATATGCAAAGTGCCAGCGGCGCATTGCTTCGGCGCCGAAATGTGCAAAGTGCCAGCGGTGCATTGCTTCGGCGCCGAAATATGCAAAGTGCCGGCGGCGTATTGCTTCGGCGCCGAAATATGCAAAAAGTGCCAGCGGCGCATTGCTTCGGCGCCGAAATATGCAAAAAGTGCCAGCGGCGCATTGCTTCGGCGCCGAAGAATGCAAAGTGCCGGCGGCGTATTGCTTCGGCGCCGAAATATGCAAAAAGTGCCAGCGGCGCATTGCTTCGGCGCCGAAATATGCAAAGTGCCAGCGGCGCATTGCTTCGGCGCCGAAATATTCACAGTGCCAGCGGCGTATTGCTTCGGCGCCGAAATATGCAAAGTGCCAGCGGCGCATTGCTTCGGCGCCGAAATATGCAAAGTGCCGGCGGCGTATTGCTTCGGCGCCGAAATATTCAAAGTGCCAGCGGCGTATTGCTTCGGCGCCGAAATATGCAAAGTGCCAGCGGCGCATTGCTTCGGCGCTGAAATATGCAAAAAGTGCCAGCGGCGTATTGCTTCGGCGCCGAAATATGCAAAGTGCCAGCGGCGTATTGCTTCGGCGCCGAAATATTCAAAGTGCCAGCGGCGTATTGCTTCGTCGCCGAAATATGCAAAGTGCCAGCGGCGCATTGCTTCGGCGCCGAAATATGCAAAAAGTGCCAGCGGCGCATTGCTTCGGCGCCGAAATATTCAAAGTGCCAGCGGCGTATTGCTTCGGCGCCGAAATATGCAAAGTGCCAGCGGCGCATTGCTTCGGCGCTGAAATATGCAAAAAGTGCCAGCGGCGTATTGCTTCGGCGCCGAAATATGCAAAGTGCCAGCGGCGTATTGCTTCGGCGCCGAAATATTCAAAGTGCCAGCGGCGTATTGCTTCGGCTCCGAAATATGCAAAGTGCCAGCGGCGTATTGCTTCGGCGCCGAAATATGCAAAAAGTGCCAGCGGCGTATTGCTTCGGCGCCGAAATATGCAAAGTGCCAGCGGCGCATTGCTTCGGCGCCGAAATATGCAAAGTGCCGGCGGCGTATTGCTTCGGCGCCGAAATATGCAAAAAGTGCCAGCGGCGCATTGCTTCGGCGCCGAAATATGCAAAGTGCCGGCGGCGTATTGCTTCGGCGCCGAAATATGCAAAGTGCCGGCGGCGTATTGCTTCGGCGCCGAAATATGCAAAAAGTGCCAGCGGCGCATTGCTTCGGCGCCGAAATATGCAAAAAGTGCCAGCGGCGCATTGCATCGGCGCCGAAATATTCAAAGTGCCAGCGGCGCATTGCTTCGGCGCCGAAATATTCAAAGTGCCAGCGGCGCATTGCTTCGGCGCCGAAATATTCACAGTGCCAGCGGCGTATTGCTTCGGCGCCGAAATATGCAAAGTGCCAGCGGCGTATTGCTTCGGCGCCGAAATATGCAAAAAGTGCCAGCGGCGCATTGCTTCGGCGCCGAAATATGCAATGTGCCAGCGGCGCATTGCTTCGGCGCCGAAATATGCAAAGTGCCGGCGGCGTATTGCTTCGGCGCCGAAATATGCAAAAAGTGCCAGCGGCGCATTGCTTCGGCGCCGAAATATGCAAAAAGTGCCAGCGGCGCATTGCTTCGGCGCCGAAATATGCAAAAAGTGCCAGCGGCGCATTGCTTCGGCGCCGAAATATGCAAAGTGCCGGCGGCGTATTGCTTCGGCGCCGAAATATGAAAAAAGTGCCAGCGGCGCATTGCTTCGGCGCCGAAATGTGCAAAGTGCCAGCGGCGCATTGCTTCGGCGCCGAAATGTGCAAAGTGCCAGCGGTGCATTGCTTCGGCGCCGAAATATGCAAAGTGCCGGCGGCGTATTGCTTCGGCGCCGAAATATGCAAAAAGTGCCAGCGGCGCATTGCTTCGGCGCCGAAATATGCAAAAAGTGCCAGCGGCGCATTGCTTCGGCGCCGAAGAATGCAAAGTGCCGGCGGCGTATTGCTTCGGCGCCGAAATATGCAAAAAGTGCCAGCGGCGCATTGCTTCGGCGCCGAAATATGCAAAGTGCCAGCGGCGCATTGCTTCGGCGCCGAAATATTCACAGTGCCAGCGGCGTATTGCTTCGGCGCCGAAATATGCAAAGTGCCAGCGGCGCATTGCTTCGGCGCCGAAATATGCAAAGTGCCGGCGGCGTATTGCTTCGGCGCCGAAATATTCAAAGTGCCAGCGGCGTATTGCTTCGGCGCCGAAATATGCAAAGTGCCAGCGGCGCATTGCTTCGGCGCTGAAATATGCAAAAAGTGCCAGCGGCGTATTGCTTCGGCGCCGAAATATGCAAAGTGCCAGCGGCGTATTGCTTCGGCGCCGAAATATTCAAAGTGCCAGCGGCGTATTGCTTCGGCGCCGAAATATGCAAAGTGCCAGCGGCGCATTGCTTCGGCGCCGAAATATGCAAAAAGTGCCAGCGGCGCATTGCTTCGGCGCCGAAATATTCAAAGTGCCAGCGGCGTATTGCTTCGGCGCCGAAATATGCAAAGTGCCAGCGGCGCATTGCTTCGGCGCTGAAATATGCAAAAAGTGCCAGCGGCGTATTGCTTCGGCGCCGAAATATGCAAAGTGCCAGCGGCGTATTGCTTCGGCGCCGAAATATTCAAAGTGCCAGCGGCGTATTGCTTCGGCTCCGAAATATGCAAAGTGCCAGCGGCGCATTGCTTCGGCGCCGAAATATTCAAAGTGCCAGCGGCGTATTGCTTCGGCGCCGAAATATGCAAAGTGCCAGCGGCGCATTGCTTCGGCGCCGAAATATGCAAAGTGCCGGCGGCGTATTGCTTCGGCGCCGAAATATGCAAAAAGTGCCAGCGGCGCATTGCTTCGGCGCCGAAATATGCAAAGTGCCGGCGGCGTATTGCTTCGGCGCCGAAATATTCACAGTGCCAGCGGCGCATTGCTTCGGCGCCGAAATATTCAAAGTGCCAGCGGCGTATTGCTTCGGCGCCGAAATATGCAAAGTGCCAGCGGCGCATTGCTTCGGCGCCGAAATATGCAAAGTGCCGGCGGCGTATTGCTTCGGCGCCGAAATATGCAAAAAGTGCCAGCGGCGCATTGCTTCGGCGCCGAAATATGCAAAAAGTGCCAGCGGCGCATTGCATCGGCGCCGAAATATTCAAAGTGCCAGCGGCGCATTGCTTCGGCGCCGAAATATTCAAAGTGCCAGCGGCGCATTGCTTCGGCGCCGAAATATTCACAGTGCCAGCGGCGTATTGCTTCGGCGCCGAAATATGCAAAGTGCCAGCGGCGCATTGCTTCGGCGCCGAAATATGCAAAGTGCCGGCGGCGTATTGCTTCGGCGCCGAAATATTCACAGTGCCAGCGGCGTATTGCTTCGGCGCCGAAATATGCAAAGTGCCAGCGGCGTATTGCTTCGGCGCCGAAATATGCAAAAAGTGCCAGCGGCGCATTGCTTCGGCGCCGAAATATGCAAAGTGCCAGCGGCGCATTGCTTCGGCGCCGAAATATGCAAAGTGCCGGCGGCGTATTGCTTCGGCGCCGAAATATGCAAAAAGTGCCAGCGGCGCATTGCTTCGGCGCCGAAATATTCAAAGTGCCAGCGGCGCATTGCTTCGGCGCCGAAATATTCGAAGTGCCAGCGGCGCATTGCTTCGGCGCCGAAATATGCAAAGTGCCAGCGGCGCATTGCTTCGGCGCCGAAATATTCAAAGTGCCAGCGGCGTATTGCTTCGGCGCCGAAATATGCAAAGTGCCAGCGGCGCATTGCTTCGGCGCCGAAATATGCAAAGTGCCGGCGGCGTATTGCTTCGGCGCCGAAATATTCAAAGTGCCAGCGGCGTATTGCTTCGGCGCCGAAATATGCAAAGTGCCAGCGGCGCATTGCTTCGGCGCCGAAATATGCAAAGTGCCGGCGGCGTATTGCTTCGGCGCCGAAATATGCAAAAAGTGCCAGCGGCGCATTGCTTCGGCGCCGAAATATGCAAAAAGTGCCAGCGGCGCATTGCTTCGGCGCCGAAATATTCAAAGTGCCAGCGGCGCATTGCTTCGGCGCCGAAATATTCGAAGTGCCAGCGGCGCATTGCTTCGGCGCCGAAATATTCACAGTGCCAGCGGCGTATTGCTTCGGCGCCGAAATATGCAAAAAGTGCCAGCGGCGCATTGCTTCGGCGCCGAAATATGCAAAGTGCCAGCGGCGCATTGCTTCGGCGCCGAAATATGCAAAAAGTGCCAGCGGCGTATTGCTTCGGCGCCGAAATATGCAAAGTGCCAGCGGCGTATTGCTTCGGCGCCGAAATATTCAAAGTGCCAGCGGCGTATTGCTTCGGCTCCGAAATATGCAAAGTGCCAGCGGCGCATTGCTTCGGCGCCGAAATATTCAAAGTGCCAGCGGCGTATTGCTTCGGCGCCGAAATATGCAAAGTGCCAGCGGCGCATTGCTTCGGCGCCGAAATATGCAAAGTGCCGGCGGCGTATTGCTTCGGCGCCGAAATATGCAAAAAGTGCCAGCGGCGCATTGCTTCGGCGCCGAAATATGCAAAAACTGCCAGCGGCGCATTGCTTCGGCGCCGAAATATTCAAAGTGCCAGCGGCGCATTGCTTCGGCGCCGAAATATTCGAAGTGCCAGCGGCGCATTGCTTCGGCGCCGAAATATTCACAGTGCCAGCGGCGTATTGCTTCGGCGCCGAAATATGCAAAGTGCCAGCGGCGTATTGCTTCGGCGCCGAAATATGCAAAAAGTGCCAGCGGCGCATTGCTTCGGCGCCGAAATATGCAAAGTGCCAGCGGCGCATTGCTTCGGCGCCGAAATATGCAAAGTGCCGGCGGCGTATTGCTTCGGCGCCGAAATATGCAAAAAGTGCCAGCGGCGCATTGCTTCGGCGCCGAAATGTGCAAAGTGCCAGCGGCGCATTGCTTCGGCGCCGAAATGTGCAAAGTGCCAGCGGCGCATTGCTTCGGCGCCGAAATATGCAAAGTGCCGGCGGCGTATTGCTTCGGCGCCGAAATATGCAAAAAGTGCCAGCGGCGCATTGCTTCGGCGCCGAAATATGCAAAAAGTGCCAGCGGCGCATTGCTTCGGCGCCGAAATATGCAAAGTGCCAGCGGCGCATTGCTTCGGCGCCGAAATATTCAAAGTGCCAGCGGCGCATTGCTTCGGCGCCGAAATATTCAAAGTGCCAGCGGCGTATTGCTTCGGCGCCGAAATATGCAAAGTGCCAGCGGCGCATTGCTTCGGCGCCGAAATATGCAAAAAGTGCCAGCGGCGTATTGCTTCGGCGCCGAAATATGCAAAGTGCCAGCGGCGTATTGCTTCGGCTCCGAAATATGCAAAGTGCAAGCGGCGCATTGCTTCGGCGCCGAAATATGCAAAAAGTGCCAGCGGCGCATTGCTTCGGCGCCGAAATATTCAAAGTGCCAGCGGCGCATTGCTTCGGCGCCGAAATATTCGAAGTGCCAGCGGCGTATTGCTTCGGCGCCGAAATATGCAAAAAGTGCCGGCGGCGTATTGCTTCGGCGCCGAAATATGCAAAAAGTGCCAGCGGCGCATTGCTTCGGCGCCGAAATATGCAAAGTGCCGGCGGCGTATTGCTTCGGCGCCGAAATATGCAAAAAGTGCCAGCGGCGCATTGCTTCGGCGCCGAAATGTGCAAAGTGCCAGCGGCGCATTGCTTCGGCGCCGAAATGTGCAAAGTGCCAGCGGCGCATTGCTTCGGCGCCGAAATATGCAAAGTGCCGGCGGCGTATTGCTTCGGCGCCGAAATATGCAAAAAGTGCCAGCGGCGCATTGCTTCGGCGCCGAAATATGCAAAAAGTGCCAGCGGCGCATTGCTTCGGCGCCGAAATATGCAAAGTGCCAGCGGCGCATTGCTTCGGCGCCGAAATATGCAAAGTGCCGGCGGCGTATTGCTTCGGCGCCGAAATATGCAAAAAGTGCCAGCGGCGCATTGCTTCGGCGCCGAAATATGCAAAAAGTGCCAGCGGCGCATTGCTTCGGCGCCGAAATATGCAAAAAGTGCCAGCGGCGCATTGCTTCGGCGCCGAAATATTCAAAGTGCCAGCGGCGCATTGCTTCGGCGCCGAAATATGCAAAGTGCCGGCGGCGTATTGCTTCGGCGCCGAAATATGCAAAAAGTGCCAGCGGCGCATTGCTTCGGCGCCGAAATGTGCAAAGTGCCAGCGGCGCATTGCTTCGGCGCCGAAATGTGCAAAGTGCCAGCGGCGCATTGCTTCGGCGCCGAAATATGCAAAGTGCCGGCGGCGTATTGCTTCGGCGCCGAAATATGCAAAAAGTGCCAGCGGCGCATTGCTTCGGCGCCGAAATATGCAAAAAGTGCCAGCGGCGCATTGCTTCGGCGCCGAAATATGCAAAGTGCCAGCGGCGCATTGCTTCGGCGCCGAAATATGCAAAGTGCCGGCGGCGTATTGCTTCGGCGCCGAAATATGCAAAAAGTGCCAGCGGCGCATTGCTTCGGCGCCGAAATATGCAAAAAGTGCCAGCGGCGCATTGCTTCGGCGCCGAAATATGCAAAAAGTGCCAGCGGCGCATTGCTTCGGCACCGAAATATTCAAAGTGCCAGCGGCGCATTGCTTCGGCGCCGAAATATGCAAAGTGCCGGCGGCGTATTGCTTCGGCGCCGAAATATGCAAAAAGTGCCAGCGGCGCATTGCTTCGGCGCCGAAATGTGCAAAGTGCCAGCGGCGCATTGCTTCGGCGCCGAAATGTGCAAAGTGCCAGCGGCGCATTGCTTCGGCGCCGAAATATGCAAAGTGCCGGCGGCGTATTGCTTCGGCGCCGAAATATGCAAAAAGTGCCAGCGGCGCATTGCTTCGGCGCCGAAATATGCAAAAAGTGCCAGCGGCGCATTGCTTCGGCGCCGAAATATGCAAAGTGCCAGCGGCGCATTGCTTCGGCGCCGAAATATTCAAAGTGCCAGCGGCGTATTGCTTCGGCGCCGAAATATTCAAAGTGCCAGCGGCGTATTGCTTCGGCGCCGAAATATGCAAAGTGCCAGCGGCGCATTGCTTCGGCGCCGAAATATGCAAAAAGTGCCAGCGGCGCATTGCTTCGGCGCCGAAATATTCAAAGTGCCAGCGGCGTATTGCTTCGGCGCCGAAATATGCAAAGTGCCAGCGGCGCATTGCTTCGGCGCTGAAATATGCAAAAAGTGCCAGCGGCGTATTGCTTCGGCGCCGAAATATGCAAAGTGCCAGCGGCGTATTGCTTCGGCGCCGAAATATTCAAAGTGCCAGCGGCGTATTGCTTCGGCTCCGAAATATGCAAAGTGCCAGCGGCGCATTGCTTCGGCGCCGAAATATTCAAAGTGCCAGCGGCGTATTGCTTCGGCGCCGAAATATGCAAAGTGCCAGCGGCGCATTGCTTCGGCGCCGAAATATGCAAAGTGCCGGCGGCGTATTGCTTCGGCGCCGAAATATGCAAAAAGTGCCAGCGGCGCATTGCTTCGGCGCCGAAATATGCAAAGTGCCGGCGGCGTATTGCTTCGGCGCCGAAATATTCACAGTGCCAGCGGCGCATTGCTTCGGCGCCGAAATATTCAAAGTGCCAGCGGCGTATTGCTTCGGCGCCGAAATATGCAAAGTGCCAGCGGCGCATTGCTTCGGCGCCGAAATATGCAAAGTGCCGGCGGCGTATTGCTTCGGCGCCGAAATATGCAAAAAGTGCCAGCGGCGCATTGCTTCGGCGCCGAAATATGCAAAAAGTGCCAGCGGCGCATTGCATCGGCGCCGAAATATTCAAAGTGCCAGCGGCGCATTGCTTCGGCGCCGAAATATTCAAAGTGCCAGCGGCGCATTGCTTCGGCGCCGAAATATTCACAGTGCCAGCGGCGTATTGCTTCGGCGCCGAAATATGCAAAGTGCCAGCGGCGCATTGCTTCGGCGCCGAAATATGCAAAGTGCCGGCGGCGTATTGCTTCGGCGCCGAAATATTCACAGTGCCAGCGGCGTATTGCTTCGGCGCCGAAATATGCAAAGTGCCAGCGGCGTATTGCTTCGGCGCCGAAATATGCAAAAAGTGCCAGCGGCGCATTGCTTCGGCGCCGAAATATGCAAAGTGCCAGCGGCGCATTGCTTCGGCGCCGAAATATGCAAAGTGCCGGCGGCGTATTGCTTCGGCGCCGAAATATGCAAAAAGTGCCAGCGGCGCATTGCTTCGGCGCCGAAATATTCAAAGTGCCAGCGGCGCATTGCTTCGGCGCCGAAATATTCGAAGTGCCAGCGGCGCATTGCTTCGGCGCCGAAATATGCAAAGTGCCAGCGGCGCATTGCTTCGGCGCCGAAATATTCAAAGTGCCAGCGGCGTATTGCTTCGGCGCCGAAATATGCAAAGTGCCAGCGGCGCATTGCTTCGGCGCCGAAATATGCAAAGTGCCGGCGGCGTATTGCTTCGGCGCCGAAATATTCAAAGTGCCAGCGGCGTATTGCTTCGGCGCCGAAATATGCAAAGTGCCAGCGGCGCATTGCTTCGGCGCCGAAATATGCAAAGTGCCGGCGGCGTATTGCTTCGGCGCCGAAATATGCAAAAAGTGCCAGCGGCGCATTGCTTCGGCGCCGAAATATGCAAAAAGTGCCAGCGGCGCATTGCTTCGGCGCCGAAATATTCAAAGTGCCAGCGGCGCATTGCTTCGGCGCCGAAATATTCGAAGTGCCAGCGGCGCATTGCTTCGGCGCCGAAATATTCACAGTGCCAGCGGCGTATTGCTTCGGCGCCGAAATATGCAAAGTGCCAGCGGCGTATTGCTTCGGCGCCGAAATATGCAAAAAGTGCCAGCGGCGCATTGCTTCGGCGCCGAAATATGCAAAGTGCCAGCGGCGCATTGCTTCGGCGCCGAAATATGCAAAAAGTGCCAGCGGCGTATTGCTTCGGCGCCGAAATATGCAAAGTGCCAGCGGCGTATTGCTTCGGCGCCGAAATATTCAAAGTGCCAGCGGCGTATTGCTTCGGCTCCGAAATATGCAAAGTGCCAGCGGCGCATTGCTTCGGCGCCGAAATATTCAAAGTGCCAGCGGCGTATTGCTTCGGCGCCGAAATATGCAAAGTGCCAGCGGCGCATTGCTTCGGCGCCGAAATATGCAAAGTGCCGGCGGCGTATTGCTTCGGCGCCGAAATATGCAAAAAGTGCCAGCGGCGCATTGCTTCGGCGCCGAAATATGCAAAAAGTGCCAGCGGCGCATTGCTTCGGCGCCGAAATATTCAAAGTGCCAGCGGCGCATTGCTTCGGCGCCGAAATATTCGAAGTGCCAGCGGCGCATTGCTTCGGCGCCGAAATATTCACAGTGCCAGCGGCGTATTGCTTCGGCGCCGAAATATGCAAAGTGCCAGCGGCGTATTGCTTCGGCGCCGAAATATGCAAAAAGTGCCAGCGGCGCATTGCTTCGGCGCCGAAATATGCAAAGTGCCAGCGGCGCATTGCTTCGGCGCCGAAATATGCAAAGTGCCGGCGGCGTATTGCTTCGGCGCCGAAATATGCAAAAAGTGCCAGCGGCGCATTGCTTCGGCGCCGAAATGTGCAAAGTGCCAGCGGCGCATTGCTTCGGCGCCGAAATGTGCAAAGTGCCAGCGGCGCATTGCTTCGGCGCCGAAATATGCAAAGTGCCGGCGGCGTATTGCTTCGGCGCCGAAATATGCAAAAAGTGCCAGCGGCGCATTGCTTCGGCGCCGAAATATGCAAAAAGTGCCAGCGGCGCATTGCTTCGGCGCCGAAATATGCAAAGTGCCAGCGGCGCATTGCTTCGGCGCCGAAATATTCAAAGTGCCAGCGGCGCATTGCTTCGGCGCCGAAATATTCAAAGTGCCAGCGGCGTATTGCTTCGGCGCCGAAATATGCAAAGTGCCAGCGGCGCATTGCTTCGGCGCCGAAATATGCAAAAAGTGCCAGCGGCGTATTGCTTCGGCGCCGAAATATGCAAAGTGCCAGCGGCGTATTGCTTCGGCTCCGAAATATGCAAAGTGCAAGCGGCGCATTGCTTCGGCGCCGAAATATGCAAAAAGTGCCAGCGGCGCATTGCTTCGGCGCCGAAATGTGCAAAGTGCCAGCGGCGCATTGCTTCGGCGCCGAAATGTGCAAAGTGCCAGCGGCGCATTGCTTCGGCGCCGAAATATGCAAAGTGCCGGCGGCGTATTGCTTCGGCGCCGAAATATGCAAAAAGTGCCAGCGGCGCATTGCTTCGGCGCCGAAATATGCAAAAAGTGCCAGCGGCGCATTGCTTCGGCGCCGAAATATGCAAAGTGCCAGCGGCGCATTGCTTCGGCGCCGAAATATGCAAAGTGCCGGCGGCGTATTGCTTCGGCGCCGAAATATGCAAAAAGTGCCAGCGGCGCATTGCTTCGGCGCCGAAATATGCAAAAAGTGCCAGCGGCGCATTGCTTCGGCGCCGAAATATGCAAAAAGTGCCAGCGGCGCATTGCTTCGGCGCCGAAATATTCAAAGTGCCAGCGGCGCATTGCTTCGGCGCCGAAATATGCAAAGTGCCGGCGGCGTATTGCTTCGGCGCCGAAATATGCAAAAAGTGCCAGCGGCGCATTGCTTCGGCGCCGAAATGTGCAAAGTGCCAGCGGCGCATTGCTTCGGCGCCGAAATGTGCAAAGTGCCAGCGGCGCATTGCTTCGGCGCCGAAATATGCAAAGTGCCGGCGGCGTATTGCTTCGGCGCCGAAATATGCAAAAAGTGCCAGCGGCGCATTGCTTCGGCGCCGAAATATGCAAAAAGTGCCAGCGGCGCATTGCTTCGGCGCCGAAATATGCAAAGTGCCAGCGGCGCATTGCTTCGGCGCCGAAATATGCAAAGTGCCGGCGGCGTATTGCTTCGGCGCCGAAATATGCAAAAAGTGCCAGCGGCGCATTGCTTCGGCGCCGAAATATGCAAAAAGTGCCAGCGGCGCATTGCTTCGGCGCCGAAATATGCAAAAAGTGCCAGCGGCGCATTGCTTCGGCGCCGAAATATTCAAAGTGCCAGCGGCGCATTGCTTCGGCGCCGAAATATGCAAAGTGCCGGCGGCGTATTGCTTCGGCGCCGAAATATGCAAAAAGTGCCAGCGGCGCATTGCTTCGGCGCCGAAATGTGCAAAGTGCCAGCGGCGCATTGCTTCGGCGCCGAAATGTGCAAAGTGCCAGCGGCGCATTGCTTCGGCGCCGAAATATGCAAAGTGCCGGCGGCGTATTGCTTCGGCGCCGAAATATGCAAAAAGTGCCAGCGGCGCATTGCTTCGGCGCCGAAATATGCAAAAAGTGCCAGCGGCGCATTGCTTCGGCGCCGAAATATGCAAAGTGCCAGCGGCGCATTGCTTCGGCGCCGAAATATTCAAAGTGCCAGCGGCGCATTGCTTCGGCGCCGAAATATTCAAAGTGCCAGCGGCGTATTGCTTCGGCGCCGAAATATGCAAAGTGCCAGCGGCGCATTGCTTCGGCGCCGAAATATGCAAAAAGTGCCAGCGGCGTATTGCTTCGGCGCCGAAATATGCAAAGTGCCAGCGGCGTATTGCTTCGGCTCCGAAATATGCAAAGTGCAAGCGGCGCATTGCTTCGGCGCCGAAATATGCAAAAAGTGCCAGCGGCGCATTGCTTCGGCGCCGAAATATTCAAAGTGCCAGCGGCGCATTGCTTCGGCGCCGAAATATTCGAAGTGCCAGCGGCGTATTGCTTCGGCGCCGAAATATGCAAAAAGTGCCAGCGGCGCATTGCTTCGGCGCCGAAATATGCAAAAAGTGCCAGCGGCGCATTGCTTCGGCGCCGAAATGTGCAAAGTGCCAGCGGCGCATTGCTTCGGCGCCGAAATGTGCAAAGTGCCAGCGGCGCATTGCTTCGGCGCCGAAATATGCAAAGTGCCGGCGGCGTATTGCTTCGGCGCCGAAATATGCAAAAAGTGCCAGCGGCGCATTGCTTCGGCGCCGAAATATGCAAAAAGTGCCAGCGGCGCATTGCTTCGGCGCCGAAATATGCAAAGTGCCAGCGGCGCATTGCTTCGGCGCCGAAATATGCAAAGTGCCGGCGGCGTATTGCTTCGGCGCCGAAATATGCAAAAAGTGCCAGCGGCGCATTGCTTCGGCGCCGAAATATGCAAAAAGTGCCAGCGGCGCATTGCTTCGGCGCCGAAATATTCAAAGTGCCAGCGGCGCATTGCTTCGGCGCCGAAATATTCGAAGTGCCAGCGGCGCATTGCTTCGGCGCCGAAATATGCAAAGTGCCAGCGGCGCATTGCTTCGGCGCCGAAATATTCAAAGTGCCAGCGGCGTATTGCTTCGGCGCCGAAATATGCAAAGTGCCAGCGGCGCATTGCTTCGGCGCCGAAATATGCAAAGTGCCGGCGGCGTATTGCTTCGGCGCCGAAATATGCAAAGTGCCAGCGGCGCATTGCTTCGGCGCCGAAATATGCAAAGTGCCGGCGGCGTATTGCTTCGGCGCCGAAATATGCAAAAAGTGCCAGCGGCGCATTGCTTCGGCGCCGAAATATGCAAAGTGCCGGCGGCGTATTGCTTCGGCGCCGAAATATGCAAAGTGCCGGCGGCGTATTGCTTCGGCGCCGAAATATGCAAAAAGTGCCAGCGGCGCATTGCTTCGGCGCCGAAATATGCAAAAAGTGCCAGCGGCGCATTGCATCGGCGCCGAAATATTCAAAGTGCCAGCGGCGCATTGCTTCGGCGCCGAAATATTCAAAGTGCCAGCGGCGCATTGCTTCGGCGCCGAAATATTCACAGTGCCAGCGGCGTATTGCTTCGGCGCCGAAATATGCAAAGTGCCAGCGGCGTATTGCTTCGGCGCCGAAATATGCAAAAAGTGCCAGCGGCGCATTGCTTCGGCGCCGAAATATGCAATGTGCCAGCGGCGCATTGCTTCGGCGCCGAAATATGCAAAGTGCCGGCGGCGTATTGCTTCGGCGCCGAAATATGCAAAAAGTGCCAGCGGCGCATTGCTTCGGCGCCGAAATATGCAAAAAGTGCCAGCGGCGCATTGCTTCGGCGCCGAAATATGCAAAAAGTGCCAGCGGCGCATTGCTTCGGCGCCGAAATATGCAAAGTGCCGGCGGCGTATTGCTTCGGCGCCGAAATATGAAAAAAGTGCCAGCGGCGCATTGCTTCGGCGCCGAAATGTGCAAAGTGCCAGCGGCGCATTGCTTCGGCGCCGAAATGTGCAAAGTGCCAGCGGTGCATTGCTTCGGCGCCGAAATATGCAAAGTGCCGGCGGCGT
The DNA here is from genome assembly GCA_947577245.1 of Andrena bucephala. NCBI lineage: Eukaryota > Metazoa > Arthropoda > Insecta > Hymenoptera > Andrenidae > Andrena > Andrena bucephala. The sequence continues at coordinate 16,682,914 of OX387716.1, read as the reverse complement.
ATTGCTTCGGCGCCGAAATATGCAAAAAGTGCCAGCGGCGCATTGCTTCGGCGCCGAAATATGCAAAAAGTGCCAGCGGCGCATTGCTTCGGCGCCGAAGAATGCAAAGTGCCGGCGGCGTATTGCTTCGGCGCCGAAATATGCAAAAAGTGCCAGCGGCGCATTGCTTCGGCGCCGAAATATGCAAAGTGCCAGCGGCGCATTGCTTCGGCGCCGAAATATTCACAGTGCCAGCGGCGTATTGCTTCGGCGCCGAAATATGCAAAGTGCCAGCGGCGCATTGCTTCGGCGCCGAAATATGCAAAGTGCCGGCGGCGTATTGCTTCGGCGCCGAAATATTCAAAGTGCCAGCGGCGTATTGCTTCGGCGCCGAAATATGCAAAGTGCCAGCGGCGCATTGCTTCGGCGCTGAAATATGCAAAAAGTGCCAGCGGCGTATTGCTTCGGCGCCGAAATATGCAAAGTGCCAGCGGCGTATTGCTTCGGCGCCGAAATATTCAAAGTGCCAGCGGCGTATTGCTTCGGCGCCGAAATATGCAAAGTGCCAGCGGCGCATTGCTTCGGCGCCGAAATATGCAAAAAGTGCCAGCGGCGCATTGCTTCGGCGCCGAAATATTCAAAGTGCCAGCGGCGTATTGCTTCGGCGCCGAAATATGCAAAGTGCCAGCGGCGCATTGCTTCGGCGCTGAAATATGCAAAAAGTGCCAGCGGCGTATTGCTTCGGCGCCGAAATATGCAAAGTGCCAGCGGCGTATTGCTTCGGCGCCGAAATATTCAAAGTGCCAGCGGCGTATTGCTTCGGCTCCGAAATATGCAAAGTGCCAGCGGCGCATTGCTTCGGCGCCGAAATATTCAAAGTGCCAGCGGCGTATTGCTTCGGCGCCGAAATATGCAAAGTGCCAGCGGCGCATTGCTTCGGCGCCGAAATATGCAAAGTGCCGGCGGCGTATTGCTTCGGCGCCGAAATATGCAAAAAGTGCCAGCGGCGCATTGCTTCGGCGCCGAAATATGCAAAGTGCCGGCGGCGTATTGCTTCGGCGCCGAAATATTCACAGTGCCAGCGGCGCATTGCTTCGGCGCCGAAATATTCAAAGTGCCAGCGGCGTATTGCTTCGGCGCCGAAATATGCAAAGTGCCAGCGGCGCATTGCTTCGGCGCCGAAATATGCAAAGTGCCGGCGGCGTATTGCTTCGGCGCCGAAATATGCAAAAAGTGCCAGCGGCGCATTGCTTCGGCGCCGAAATATGCAAAAAGTGCCAGCGGCGCATTGCATCGGCGCCGAAATATTCAAAGTGCCAGCGGCGCATTGCTTCGGCGCCGAAATATTCAAAGTGCCAGCGGCGCATTGCTTCGGCGCCGAAATATTCACAGTGCCAGCGGCGTATTGCTTCGGCGCCGAAATATGCAAAGTGCCAGCGGCGCATTGCTTCGGCGCCGAAATATGCAAAGTGCCGGCGGCGTATTGCTTCGGCGCCGAAATATTCACAGTGCCAGCGGCGTATTGCTTCGGCGCCGAAATATGCAAAGTGCCAGCGGCGTATTGCTTCGGCGCCGAAATATGCAAAAAGTGCCAGCGGCGCATTGCTTCGGCGCCGAAATATGCAAAGTGCCAGCGGCGCATTGCTTCGGCGCCGAAATATGCAAAGTGCCGGCGGCGTATTGCTTCGGCGCCGAAATATGCAAAAAGTGCCAGCGGCGCATTGCTTCGGCGCCGAAATATTCAAAGTGCCAGCGGCGCATTGCTTCGGCGCCGAAATATTCGAAGTGCCAGCGGCGCATTGCTTCGGCGCCGAAATATGCAAAGTGCCAGCGGCACATTGCTTCGGCGCCGAAATATTCAAAGTGCCAGCGGCGTATTGCTTCGGCGCCGAAATATGCAAAGTGCCAGCGGCGCATTGCTTCGGCGCCGAAATATGCAAAGTGCCGGCGGCGTATTGCTTCGGCGCCGAAATATTCAAAGTGCCAGCGGCGTATTGCTTCGGCGCCGAAATATGCAAAGTGCCAGCGGCGCATTGCTTCGGCGCCGAAATATGCAAAGTGCCGGCGGCGTATTGCTTCGGCGCCGAAATATGCAAAAAGTGCCAGCGGCGCATTGCTTCGGCGCCGAAATATGCAAAAAGTGCCAGCGGCGCATTGCTTCGGCGCCGAAATATTCAAAGTGCCAGCGGCGCATTGCTTCGGCGCCGAAATATTCGAAGTGCCAGCGGCGCATTGCTTCGGCGCCGAAATATTCACAGTGCCAGCGGCGTATTGCTTCGGCGCCGAAATATGCAAAGTGCCAGCGGCGTATTGCTTCGGCGCCGAAATATGCAAAAAGTGCCAGCGGCGCATTGCTTCGGCGCCGAAATATGCAAAGTGCCAGCGGCGCATTGCTTCGGCGCCGAAATATGCAAAAAGTGCCAGCGGCGTATTGCTTCGGCGCCGAAATATGCAAAGTGCCAGCGGCGTATTGCTTCGGCGCCGAAATATTCAAAGTGCCAGCGGCGTATTGCTTCGGCTCCGAAATATGCAAAGTGCCAGCGGCGCATTGCTTCGGCGCCGAAATATTCAAAGTGCCAGCGGCGTATTGCTTCGGCGCCGAAATATGCAAAGTGCCAGCGGCGCATTGCTTCGGCGCCGAAATATGCAAAGTGCCGGCGGCGTATTGCTTCGGCGCCGAAATATGCAAAAAGTGCCAGCGGCGCATTGCTTCGGCGCCGAAATATGCAAAAACTGCCAGCGGCGCATTGCTTCGGCGCCGAAATATTCAAAGTGCCAGCGGCGCATTGCTTCGGCGCCGAAATATTCGAAGTGCCAGCGGCGCATTGCTTCGGCGCCGAAATATTCACAGTGCCAGCGGCGTATTGCTTCGGCGCCGAAATATGCAAAGTGCCAGCGGCGTATTGCTTCGGCGCCGAAATATGCAAAAAGTGCCAGCGGCGCATTGCTTCGGCGCCGAAATATGCAAAGTGCCAGCGGCGCATTGCTTCGGCGCCGAAATATGCAAAGTGCCGGCGGCGTATTGCTTCGGCGCCGAAATATGCAAAAAGTGCCAGCGGCGCATTGCTTCGGCGCCGAAATGTGCAAAGTGCCAGCGGCGCATTGCTTCGGCGCCGAAATGTGCAAAGTGCCAGCGGCGCATTGCTTCGGCGCCGAAATATGCAAAGTGCCGGCGGCGTATTGCTTCGGCGCCGAAATATGCAAAAAGTGCCAGCGGCGCATTGCTTCGGCGCCGAAATATGCAAAAAGTGCCAGCGGCGCATTGCTTCGGCGCCGAAATATGCAAAGTGCCAGCGGCGCATTGCTTCGGCGCCGAAATATTCAAAGTGCCAGCGGCGCATTGCTTCGGCGCCGAAATATTCAAAGTGCCAGCGGCGTATTGCTTCGGCGCCGAAATATGCAAAGTGCCAGCGGCGCATTGCTTCGGCGCCGAAATATGCAAAAAGTGCCAGCGGCGTATTGCTTCGGCGCCGAAATATGCAAAGTGCCAGCGGCGTATTGCTTCGGCTCCGAAATATGCAAAGTGCAAGCGGCGCATTGCTTCGGCGCCGAAATATGCAAAAAGTGCCAGCGGCGCATTGCTTCGGCGCCGAAATATTCAAAGTGCCAGCGGCGCATTGCTTCGGCGCCGAAATATTCGAAGTGCCAGCGGCGTATTGCTTCGGCGCCGAAATATGCAAAAAGTGCCGGCGGCGTATTGCTTCGGCGCCGAAATATGCAAAAAGTGCCAGCGGCGCATTGCTTCGGCGCCGAAATATGCAAAGTGCCGGCGGCGTATTGCTTCGGCGCCGAAATATGCAAAAAGTGCCAGCGGCGCATTGCTTCGGCGCCGAAATGTGCAAAGTGCCAGCGGCGCATTGCTTCGGCGCCGAAATGTGCAAAGTGCCAGCGGCGCATTGCTTCGGCGCCGAAATATGCAAAGTGCCGGCGGCGTATTGCTTCGGCGCCGAAATATGCAAAAAGTGCCAGCGGCGCATTGCTTCGGCGCCGAAATATGCAAAAAGTGCCAGCGGCGCATTGCTTCGGCGCCGAAATATGCAAAGTGCCAGCGGCGCATTGCTTCGGCGCCGAAATATGCAAAGTGCCGGCGGCGTATTGCTTCGGCGCCGAAATATGCAAAAAGTGCCAGCGGCGCATTGCTTCGGCGCCGAAATATGCAAAAAGTGCCAGCGGCGCATTGCTTCGGCGCCGAAATATGCAAAAAGTGCCAGCGGCGCATTGCTTCGGCGCCGAAATATTCAAAGTGCCAGCGGCGCATTGCTTCGGCGCCGAAATATGCAAAGTGCCGGCGGCGTATTGCTTCGGCGCCGAAATATGCAAAAAGTGCCAGCGGCGCATTGCTTCGGCGCCGAAATGTGCAAAGTGCCAGCGGCGCATTGCTTCGGCGCCGAAATGTGCAAAGTGCCAGCGGCGCATTGCTTCGGCGCCGAAATATGCAAAGTGCCGGCGGCGTATTGCTTCGGCGCCGAAATATGCAAAAAGTGCCAGCGGCGCATTGCTTCGGCGCCGAAATATGCAAAAAGTGCCAGCGGCGCATTGCTTCGGCGCCGAAATATGCAAAGTGCCAGCGGCGCATTGCTTCGGCGCCGAAATATGCAAAGTGCCGGCGGCGTATTGCTTCGGCGCCGAAATATGCAAAAAGTGCCAGCGGCGCATTGCTTCGGCGCCGAAATATGCAAAAAGTGCCAGCGGCGCATTGCTTCGGCGCCGAAATATGCAAAAAGTGCCAGCGGCGCATTGCTTCGGCGCCGAAATATTCAAAGTGCCAGCGGCGCATTGCTTCGGCGCCGAAATATGCAAAGTGCCGGCGGCGTATTGCTTCGGCGCCGAAATATGCAAAAAGTGCCAGCGGCGCATTGCTTCGGCGCCGAAATGTGCAAAGTGCCAGCGGCGCATTGCTTCGGCGCCGAAATGTGCAAAGTGCCAGCGGCGCATTGCTTCGGCGCCGAAATATGCAAAGTGCCGGCGGCGTATTGCTTCGGCGCCGAAATATGCAAAAAGTGCCAGCGGCGCATTGCTTCGGCGCCGAAATATGCAAAAAGTGCCAGCGGCGCATTGCTTCGGCGCCGAAATATGCAAAGTGCCAGCGGCGCATTGCTTCGGCGCCGAAATATTCAAAGTGCCAGCGGCGTATTGCTTCGGCGCCGAAATATTCAAAGTGCCAGCGGCGTATTGCTTCGGCGCCGAAATATGCAAAGTGCCAGCGGCGCATTGCTTCGGCGCCGAAATATGCAAAAAGTGCCAGCGGCGCATTGCTTCGGCGCCGAAATATTCAAAGTGCCAGCGGCGTATTGCTTCGGCGCCGAAATATGCAAAGTGCCAGCGGCGCATTGCTTCGGCGCTGAAATATGCAAAAAGTGCCAGCGGCGTATTGCTTCGGCGCCGAAATATGCAAAGTGCCAGCGGCGTATTGCTTCGGCGCCGAAATATTCAAAGTGCCAGCGGCGTATTGCTTCGGCTCCGAAATATGCAAAGTGCCAGCGGCGCATTGCTTCGGCGCCGAAATATTCAAAGTGCCAGCGGCGTATTGCTTCGGCGCCGAAATATGCAAAGTGCCAGCGGCGCATTGCTTCGGCGCCGAAATATGCAAAGTGCCGGCGGCGTATTGCTTCGGCGCCGAAATATGCAAAAAGTGCCAGCGGCGCATTGCTTCGGCGCCGAAATATGCAAAGTGCCGGCGGCGTATTGCTTCGGCGCCGAAATATTCACAGTGCCAGCGGCGCATTGCTTCGGCGCCGAAATATTCAAAGTGCCAGCGGCGTATTGCTTCGGCGCCGAAATATGCAAAGTGCCAGCGGCGCATTGCTTCGGCGCCGAAATATGCAAAGTGCCGGCGGCGTATTGCTTCGGCGCCGAAATATGCAAAAAGTGCCAGCGGCGCATTGCTTCGGCGCCGAAATATGCAAAAAGTGCCAGCGGCGCATTGCATCGGCGCCGAAATATTCAAAGTGCCAGCGGCGCATTGCTTCGGCGCCGAAATATTCAAAGTGCCAGCGGCGCATTGCTTCGGCGCCGAAATATTCACAGTGCCAGCGGCGTATTGCTTCGGCGCCGAAATATGCAAAGTGCCAGCGGCGCATTGCTTCGGCGCCGAAATATGCAAAGTGCCGGCGGCGTATTGCTTCGGCGCCGAAATATTCACAGTGCCAGCGGCGTATTGCTTCGGCGCCGAAATATGCAAAGTGCCAGCGGCGTATTGCTTCGGCGCCGAAATATGCAAAAAGTGCCAGCGGCGCATTGCTTCGGCGCCGAAATATGCAAAGTGCCAGCGGCGCATTGCTTCGGCGCCGAAATATGCAAAGTGCCGGCGGCGTATTGCTTCGGCGCCGAAATATGCAAAAAGTGCCAGCGGCGCATTGCTTCGGCGCCGAAATATTCAAAGTGCCAGCGGCGCATTGCTTCGGCGCCGAAATATTCGAAGTGCCAGCGGCGCATTGCTTCGGCGCCGAAATATGCAAAGTGCCAGCGGCGCATTGCTTCGGCGCCGAAATATTCAAAGTGCCAGCGGCGTATTGCTTCGGCGCCGAAATATGCAAAGTGCCAGCGGCGCATTGCTTCGGCGCCGAAATATGCAAAGTGCCGGCGGCGTATTGCTTCGGCGCCGAAATATTCAAAGTGCCAGCGGCGTATTGCTTCGGCGCCGAAATATGCAAAGTGCCAGCGGCGCATTGCTTCGGCGCCGAAATATGCAAAGTGCCGGCGGCGTATTGCTTCGGCGCCGAAATATGCAAAAAGTGCCAGCGGCGCATTGCTTCGGCGCCGAAATATGCAAAAAGTGCCAGCGGCGCATTGCTTCGGCGCCGAAATATTCAAAGTGCCAGCGGCGCATTGCTTCGGCGCCGAAATATTCGAAGTGCCAGCGGCGCATTGCTTCGGCGCCGAAATATTCACAGTGCCAGCGGCGTATTGCTTCGGCGCCGAAATATGCAAAGTGCCAGCGGCGTATTGCTTCGGCGCCGAAATATGCAAAAAGTGCCAGCGGCGCATTGCTTCGGCGCCGAAATATGCAAAGTGCCAGCGGCGCATTGCTTCGGCGCCGAAATATGCAAAAAGTGCCAGCGGCGTATTGCTTCGGCGCCGAAATATGCAAAGTGCCAGCGGCGTATTGCTTCGGCGCCGAAATATTCAAAGTGCCAGCGGCGTATTGCTTCGGCTCCGAAATATGCAAAGTGCCAGCGGCGCATTGCTTCGGCGCCGAAATATTCAAAGTGCCAGCGGCGTATTGCTTCGGCGCCGAAATATGCAAAGTGCCAGCGGCGCATTGCTTCGGCGCCGAAATATGCAAAGTGCCGGCGGCGTATTGCTTCGGCGCCGAAATATGCAAAAAGTGCCAGCGGCGCATTGCTTCGGCGCCGAAATATGCAAAAAGTGCCAGCGGCGCATTGCTTCGGCGCCGAAATATTCAAAGTGCCAGCGGCGCATTGCTTCGGCGCCGAAATATTCGAAGTGCCAGCGGCGCATTGCTTCGGCGCCGAAATATTCACAGTGCCAGCGGCGTATTGCTTCGGCGCCGAAATATGCAAAGTGCCAGCGGCGTATTGCTTCGGCGCCGAAATATGCAAAAAGTGCCAGCGGCGCATTGCTTCGGCGCCGAAATATGCAAAGTGCCAGCGGCGCATTGCTTCGGCGCCGAAATATGCAAAGTGCCGGCGGCGTATTGCTTCGGCGCCGAAATATGCAAAAAGTGCCAGCGGCGCATTGCTTCGGCGCCGAAATGTGCAAAGTGCCAGCGGCGCATTGCTTCGGCGCCGAAATGTGCAAAGTGCCAGCGGCGCATTGCTTCGGCGCCGAAATATGCAAAGTGCCGGCGGCGTATTGCTTCGGCGCCGAAATATGCAAAAAGTGCCAGCGGCGCATTGCTTCGGCGCCGAAATATGCAAAAAGTGCCAGCGGCGCATTGCTTCGGCGCCGAAATATGCAAAGTGCCAGCGGCGCATTGCTTCGGCGCCGAAATATTCAAAGTGCCAGCGGCGCATTGCTTCGGCGCCGAAATATTCAAAGTGCCAGCGGCGTATTGCTTCGGCGCCGAAATATGCAAAGTGCCAGCGGCGCATTGCTTCGGCGCCGAAATATGCAAAAAGTGCCAGCGGCGTATTGCTTCGGCGCCGAAATATGCAAAGTGCCAGCGGCGTATTGCTTCGGCTCCGAAATATGCAAAGTGCAAGCGGCGCATTGCTTCGGCGCCGAAATATGCAAAAAGTGCCAGCGGCGCATTGCTTCGGCGCCGAAATATTCAAAGTGCCAGCGGCGCATTGCTTCGGCGCCGAAATATTCGAAGTGCCAGCGGCGTATTGCTTCGGCGCCGAAATATGCAAAAAGTGCCGGCGGCGTATTGCTTCGGCGCCGAAATATGCAAAAAGTGCCAGCGGCGCATTGCTTCGGCGCCGAAATATGCAAAGTGCCGGCGGCGTATTGCTTCGGCGCCGAAATATGCAAAAAGTGCCAGCGGCGCATTGCTTCGGCGCCGAAATGTGCAAAGTGCCAGCGGCGCATTGCTTCGGCGCCGAAATGTGCAAAGTGCCAGCGGCGCATTGCTTCGGCGCCGAAATATGCAAAGTGCCGGCGGCGTATTGCTTCGGCGCCGAAATATGCAAAAAGTGCCAGCGGCGCATTGCTTCGGCGCCGAAATATGCAAAAAGTGCCAGCGGCGCATTGCTTCGGCGCCGAAATATGCAAAGTGCCAGCGGCGCATTGCTTCGGCGCCGAAATATGCAAAGTGCCGGCGGCGTATTGCTTCGGCGCCGAAATATGCAAAAAGTGCCAGCGGCGCATTGCTTCGGCGCCGAAATATGCAAAAAGTGCCAGCGGCGCATTGCTTCGGCGCCGAAATATGCAAAAAGTGCCAGCGGCGCATTGCTTCGGCGCCGAAATATTCAAAGTGCCAGCGGCGCATTGCTTCGGCGCCGAAATATGCAAAGTGCCGGCGGCGTATTGCTTCGGCGCCGAAATATGCAAAAAGTGCCAGCGGCGCATTGCTTCGGCGCCGAAATGTGCAAAGTGCCAGCGGCGCATTGCTTCGGCGCCGAAATGTGCAAAGTGCCAGCGGCGCATTGCTTCGGCGCCGAAATATGCAAAGTGCCGGCGGCGTATTGCTTCGGCGCCGAAATATGCAAAAAGTGCCAGCGGCGCATTGCTTCGGCGCCGAAATATGCAAAAAGTGCCAGCGGCGCATTGCTTCGGCGCCGAAATATGCAAAGTGCCAGCGGCGCATTGCTTCGGCGCCGAAATATGCAAAGTGCCGGCGGCGTATTGCTTCGGCGCCGAAATATGCAAAAAGTGCCAGCGGCGCATTGCTTCGGCGCCGAAATATGCAAAAAGTGCCAGCGGCGCATTGCTTCGGCGCCGAAATATGCAAAAAGTGCCAGCGGCGCATTGCTTCGGCGCCGAAATATTCAAAGTGCCAGCGGCGCATTGCTTCGGCGCCGAAATATGCAAAGTGCCGGCGGCGTATTGCTTCGGCGCCGAAATATGCAAAAAGTGCCAGCGGCGCATTGCTTCGGCGCCGAAATGTGCAAAGTGCCAGCGGCGCATTGCTTCGGCGCCGAAATGTGCAAAGTGCCAGCGGCGCATTGCTTCGGCGCCGAAATATGCAAAGTGCCGGCGGCGTATTGCTTCGGCGCCGAAATATGCAAAAAGTGCCAGCGGCGCATTGCTTCGGCGCCGAAATATGCAAAAAGTGCCAGCGGCGCATTGCTTCGGCGCCGAAATATGCAAAGTGCCAGCGGCGCATTGCTTCGGCGCCGAAATATTCAAAGTGCCAGCGGCGCATTGCTTCGGCGCCGAAATATTCAAAGTGCCAGCGGCGTATTGCTTCGGCGCCGAAATATGCAAAGTGCCAGCGGCGCATTGCTTCGGCGCCGAAATATGCAAAAAGTGCCAGCGGCGTATTGCTTCGGCGCCGAAATATGCAAAAAGTGCCAGCGGCGCATTGCTTCGGCGCCGAAATATTCAAAGTGCCAGCGGCGCATTGCTTCGGCGCCGAAATATTCGAAGTGCCAGCGGCGCATTGCTTCGGCGCCGAAATATTCGAAGTGCCAGCGGCGTATTGCTTCGGCGCCGAAATATGCAAAAAGTGCCAGCGGCGCATTGCTTCGGCGCCGAAATATGCAAAAAGTGCCAGCGGCGCATTGCTTCGGCGCCGAAATGTGCAAAGTGCCAGCGGCGCATTGCTTCGGCGCCGAAATGTGCAAAGTGCCAGCGGCGCATTGCTTCGGCGCCGAAATATGCAAAGTGCCGGCGGCGTATTGCTTCGGCGCCGAAATATGCAAAAAGTGCCAGCGGCGCATTGCTTCGGCGCCGAAATATGCAAAAAGTGCCAGCGGCGCATTGCTTCGGCGCCGAAATATGCAAAGTGCCAGCGGCGCATTGCTTCGGCGCCGAAATATGCAAAGTGCCGGCGGCGTATTGCTTCGGCGCCGAAATATGCAAAAAGTGCCAGCGGCGCATTGCTTCGGCGCCGAAATATGCAAAAAGTGCCAGCGGCGCATTGCTTCGGCGCCGAAATATTCAAAGTGCCAGCGGCGCATTGCTTCGGCGCCGAAATATTCGAAGTGCCAGCGGCGCATTGCTTCGGCGCCGAAATATGCAAAGTGCCAGCGGCGCATTGCTTCGGCGCCGAAATATTCAAAGTGCCAGCGGCGTATTGCTTCGGCGCCGAAATATGCAAAGTGCCAGCAGCGCATTGCTTCGGCGCCGAAATATGCAAAGTGCCGGCGGCGTATTGCTTCGGCGCCGAAATATTCAAAGTGCCAGCGGCGTATTGCTTCGGCGCTGAAATATGCAAAGTGCCAGCGGCGCATTGCTTCGGCGCCGAAATATGCAAAAAGTGCCAGCGGCGTATTGCTTCGGCGCCGAAATATGCAAAGTGCCAGCGGCGCATTGCTTCGGCGCCGAAATATGCAAAAAGTGCCAGCGGCGTATTGCTTCGGCGCCGAAATATGCAAAGTGCCAGCGGCGTATTGCTTCGGCGCCGAAATATGCAAAGTGCCGGCGGCGTATTGCTTCGGCGCCGAAATATGCAAAAAGTGCCAGCGGCGCATTGCTTCGGCGCCGAAATATGCAAAGTGCCGGCGGCGTATTGCTTCGGCGCCGAAATATGCAAAAAGTGCCAGCGGCGCATTGCTTCGGCGCCGAAATATGCAAAAAGTGCCAGCGGCGCATTGCTTCGGCGCCGAAATATTCAAAGTGCCAGCGGCGCATTGCTTCGGCGCCGAAATATTCGAAGTGCCAGCGGCGCATTGCTTCGGCGCCGAAATATTCACAGTGCCAGCGGCGTATTGCTTCGGCGCCGAAATATGCAAAGTGCCAGCGGCGTATTGCTTCGGCGCCGAAATATGCAAAAAGTGCCAGCGGCGCATTGCTTCGGCGCCGAAATATGCAAAGTGCCAGCGGCGCATTGCTTCGGCGCCGAAATATGCAAAGTGCCGGCGGCGTATTGCTTCGGCGCCGAAATATGCAAAAAGTGCCAGCGGCGCATTGCTTCGGCGCCGAAATGTGCAAAGTGCCAGCGGCGCATTGCTTCGGCGCCGAAATGTGCAAAGTGCCAGCGGCGCATTGCTTCGGCGCCGAAATATGCAAAGTGCCGGCGGCGTATTGCTTCGGCGCCGAAATATGCAAAAAGTGCCAGCGGCGCATTGCTTCGGCGCCGAAATATGCAAAAAGTGCCAGCGGCGCATTGCTTCGGCGCCGAAATATGCAAAGTGCCAGCGGCGCATTGCTTCGGCGCCGAAATATTCAAAGTGCCAGCGGCGCATTGCTTCGGCGCCGAAATATTCAAAGTGCCAGCGGCGTATTGCTTCGGCGCCGAAATATGCAAAGTGCCAGCGGCGCATTGCTTCGGCGCCGAAATATGCAAAAAGTGCCAGCGGCGTATTGCTTCGGCGCCGAAATATGCAAAAAGTGCCGGCGGCGTATTGCTTCGGCGCCGAAATATGCAAAAAGTGCCAGCGGCGCATTGCTTCGGCGCCGAAATATGCAAAGTGCCGGCGGCGTATTGCTTCGGCGCCGAAATATGCAAAAAGTGCCAGCGGCGCATTGCTTCGGCGCCGAAATGTGCAAAGTGCCAGCGGCGCATTGCTTCGGCGCCGAAATGTGCAAAGTGCCAGCGGCGCATTGCTTCGGCGCCGAAATATGCAAAGTGCCGGCGGCGTATTGCTTCGGCGCCGAAATATGCAAAAAGTGCCAGCGGCGCATTGCTTCGGCGCCGAAATATGCAAAAAGTGCCAGCGGCGCATTGCTTCGGCGCCGAAATATGCAAAGTGCCAGCGGCGCATTGCTTCGGCGCCGAAATATGCAAAGTGCCGGCGGCGTATTGCTTCGGCGCCGAAATATGCAAAAAGTGCCAGCGGCGCATTGCTTCGGCGCCGAAATATGCAAAAAGTGCCAGCGGCGCATTGCTTCGGCGCCGAAATATGCAAAAAGTGCCAGCGGCGCATTGCTTCGGCGCCGAAATATTCAAAGTGCCAGCGGCGCATTGCTTCGGCGCCGAAATATGCAAAGTGCCGGCGGCGTATTGCTTCGGCGCCGAAATATGCAAAAAGTGCCAGCGGCGCATTGCTTCGGCGCCGAAATGTGCAAAGTGCCAGCGGCGCATTGCTTCGGCGCCGAAATGTGCAAAGTGCCAGCGGCGCATTGCTTCGGCGCCGAAATATGCAAAGTGCCGGCGGCGTATTGCTTCGGCGCCGAAATATGCAAAAAGTGCCAGCGGCGCATTGCTTCGGCGCCGAAATATGCAAAAAGTGCCAGCGGCGCATTGCTTCGGCGCCGAAATATGCAAAGTGCCAGCGGCGCATTGCTTCGGCGCCGAAATATTCAAAGTGCCAGCGGCGCATTGCTTCGGCGCCGAAATATTCAAAGTGCCAGCGGCGTATTGCTTCGGCGCCGAAATATGCAAAGTGCCAGCGGCGCATTGCTTCGGCGCCGAAATATGCAAAAAGTGCCAGCGGCGTATTGCTTCGGCGCCGAAATATGCAAAGTGCCAGCGGCGTATTGCTTCGGCTCCGAAATATGCAAAGTGCAAGCGGCGCATTGCTTCGGCGCCGAAATATGCAAAAAGTGCCAGCGGCGCATTGCTTCGGCGCCGAAATATTCAAAGTGCCAGCGGCGCATTGCTTCGGCGCCGAAATATTCGAAGTGCCAGCGGCGTATTGCTTCGGCGCCGAAATATGCAAAAAGTGCCAGCGGCGCATTGCTTCGGCGCCGAAATATGCAAAAAGTGCCAGCGGCGCATTGCTTCGGCGCCGAAATGTGCAAAGTGCCAGCGGCGCATTGCTTCGGCGCCGAAATGTGCAAAGTGCCAGCGGCGCATTGCTTCGGCGCCGAAATATGCAAAGTGCCGGCGGCGTATTGCTTCGGCGCCGAAATATGCAAAAAGTGCCAGCGGCGCATTGCTTCGGCGCCGAAATATGCAAAAAGTGCCAGCGGCGCATTGCTTCGGCGCCGAAATATGCAAAGTGCCAGCGGCGCATTGCTTCGGCGCCGAAATATGCAAAGTGCCGGCGGCGTATTGCTTCGGCGCCGAAATATGCAAAAAGTGCCAGCGGCGCATTGCTTCGGCGCCGAAATATGCAAAGTGCCAGCGGCGTATTGCTTCGGCGCCGAAATATGCAAAGTGCCAGCGGCGTATTGCTTCGGCTCCGAAATATGCAAAGTGCAAGCGGCGCATTGCTTCGGCGCCGAAATATGCAAAAAGTGCCAGCGGCGCATTGCTTCGGCGCCGAAATATTCAAAGTGCCAGCGGCGCATTGCTTCGGCGCCGAAATATTCGAAGTGCCAGCGGCGTATTGCTTCGGCGCCGAAATATGCAAAAAGTGCCAGCGGCGCATTGCTTCGGCGCCGAAATATGCAAAAAGTGCCAGCGGCGCATTGCTTCGGCGCCGAAATGTGCAAAGTGCCAGCGGCGCATTGCTTCGGCGCCGAAATGTGCAAAGTGCCAGCGGCGCATTGCTTCGGCGCCGAAATATGCAAAGTGCCGGCGGCGTATTGCTTCGGCGCCGAAATATGCAAAAAGTGCCAGCGGCGCATTGCTTCGGCGCCGAAATATGCAAAAAGTGCCAGCGGCGCATTGCTTCGGCGCCGAAATATGCAAAGTGCCAGCGGCGCATTGCTTCGGCGCCGAAATATGCAAAGTGCCGGCGGCGTATTGCTTCGGCGCCGAAATATGCAAAAAGTGCCAGCGGCGCATTGCTTCGGCGCCGAAATATGCAAAAAGTGCCAGCGGCGCATTGCTTCGGCGCCGAAATATTCAAAGTGCCAGCGGCGCATTGCTTCGGCGCCGAAATATTCGAAGTGCCAGCGGCGCATTGCTTCGGCGCCGAAATATGCAAAGTGCCAGCGGCGCATTGCTTCGGCGCCGAAATATTCAAAGTGCCAGCGGCGTATTGCTTCGGCGCCGAAATATGCAAAGTGCCAGCGGCGCATTGCTTCGGCGCCGAAATATGCAAAGTGCCGGCGGCGTATTGCTTCGGCGCCGAAATATTCAAAGTGCCAGCGGCGTATTGCTTCGGCGCTGAAATATGCAAAGTGCCAGCGGCGCATTGCTTCGGCGCCGAAATATGCAAAAAGTGCCAGCGGCGTATTGCTTCGGCGCCGAAATATGCAAAGTGCCAGCGGCGCATTGCTTCGGCGCCGAAATATGCAAAGTGCCAGCGGCGTATTGCTTCGGCGCCGAAATATGCAAAGTGCCAGCGGCGCATTGCTTCGGCGCCGAAATATGCAAAGTGCCAGCGGCGCATTGCTTCGGCGCCGAAATATGCAAAGTGCCAGCGGCGTATTGCTTCGGCGCCGAAATATGCAAAGTGCCAGCGGCGCATTGCTTCGGCGCCGAAATATGCAAAAAGTGCCAGCGGCGTATTGCTTCGGCGCCGAAATATGCAAAGTGCCAGCGGCGTATTGCTTCGGCTCCGAAATATGCAAAGTGCAAGCGGCGCATTGCTTCGGCGCCGAAATATGCAAAAAGTGCCAGCGGCGCATTGCTTCGGCGCCGAAATATTCAAAGTGCCAGCGGCGCATTGCTTCGGCGCCGAAATATTCGAAGTGCCAGCGGCGTATTGCTTCGGCGCCGAAATATGCAAAAAGTGCCAGCGGCGCATTGCTTCGGCGCCGAAATATGCAAAAAGTGCCAGCGGCGCATTGCTTCGGCGCCGAAATGTGCAAAGTGCCAGCGGCGCATTGCTTCGGCGCCGAAATGTGCAAAGTGCCAGCGGCGCATTGCTTCGGCGCCGAAATATGCAAAGTGCCGGCGGCGTATTGCTTCGGCGCCGAAATATGCAAAAAGTGCCAGCGGCGCATTGCTTCGGCGCCGAAATATGCAAAAAGTGCCAGCGGCGCATTGCTTCGGCGCCGAAATATGCAAAGTGCCAGCGGCGCATTGCTTCGGCGCCGAAATATGCAAAGTGCCGGCGGCGTATTGCTTCGGCGCCGAAATATGCAAAAAGTGCCAGCGGCGCATTGCTTCGGCGCCGAAATATGCAAAGTGCCAGCGGCGTATTGCTTCGGCGCCGAAATATGCAAAGTGCCAGCGGCGTATTGCTTCGGCTCCGAAATATGCAAAGTGCAAGCGGCGCATTGCTTCGGCGCCGAAATATGCAAAAAGTGCCAGCGGCGCATTGCTTCGGCGCCGAAATATTCAAAGTGCCAGCGGCGCATTGCTTCGGCGCCGAAATATTCGAAGTGCCAGCGGCGTATTGCTTCGGCGCCGAAATATGCAAAAAGTGCCAGCGGCGCATTGCTTCGGCGCCGAAATATGCAAAAAGTGCCAGCGGCGCATTGCTTCGGCGCCGAAATGTGCAAAGTGCCAGCGGCGCATTGCTTCGGCGCCGAAATGTGCAAAGTGCCAGCGGCGCATTGCTTCGGCGCCGAAATATGCAAAGTGCCGGCGGCGTATTGCTTCGGCGCCGAAATATGCAAAAAGTGCCAGCGGCGCATTGCTTCGGCGCCGAAATATGCAAAAAGTGCCAGCGGCGCATTGCTTCGGCGCCGAAATATGCAAAGTGCCAGCGGCGCATTGCTTCGGCGCCGAAATATGCAAAGTGCCGGCGGCGTATTGCTTCGGCGCCGAAATATGCAAAAAGTGCCAGCGGCGCATTGCTTCGGCGCCGAAATATGCAAAAGTGCCAGCGGCGCATTGCTTCGGCGCCGAAATATTCAAAGTGCCAGCGGCGCATTGCTTCGGCGCCGAAATATTCGAAGTGCCAGCGGCGCATTGCTTCGGCGCCGAAATATGCAAAGTGCCAGCGGCGCATTGCTTCGGCGCCGAAATATTCAAAGTGCCAGCGGCGTATTGCTTCGGCGCCGAAATATGCAAAGTGCCAGCGGCGCATTGCTTCGGCGCCGAAATATGCAAAGTGCCGGCGGCGTATTGCTTCGGCGCCGAAATATTCAAAGTGCCAGCGGCGTATTGCTTCGGCGCTGAAATATGCAAAGTGCCAGCGGCGCATTGCTTCGGCGCCGAAATATGCAAAAAGTGCCAGCGGCGTATTGCTTCGGCGCCGAAATATGCAAAGTGCCAGCGGCGCATTGCTTCGGCGCCGAAATATGCAAAGTGCCAGCGGCGCATTGCTTCGGCGCCGAAATATTCAAAGTGCCAGCGGCGCATTGCTTCGGCGCCGAAATATTCAAAGTGCCAGCGGCGTATTGCTTCGGCGCCGAAATATGCAAAGTGCCAGCGGCGCATTGCTTCGGCGCCGAAATATGCAAAAAGTGCCAGCGGCGTATTGCTTCGGCGCCGAAATATGCAAAGTGCCAGCGGCGTATTGCTTCGGCTCCGAAATATGCAAAGTGCAAGCGGCGCATTGCTTCGGCGCCGAAATATGCAAAAAGTGCCAGCGGCGCATTGCTTCGGCGCCGAAATATTCAAAGTGCCAGCGGCGCATTGCTTCGGCGCCGAAATATTCGAAGTGCCAGCGGCGTATTGCTTCGGCGCCGAAATATGCAAAAAGTGCCAGCGGCGCATTGCTTCGGCGCCGAAATATGCAAAAAGTGCCAGCGGCGCATTGCTTCGGCGCCGAAATGTGCAAAGTGCCAGCGGCGCATTGCTTCGGCGCCGAAATGTGCAAAGTGCCAGCGGCGCATTGCTTCGGCGCCGAAATATGCAAAGTGCCGGCGGCGTATTGCTTCGGCGCCGAAATATGCAAAAAGTGCCAGCGGCGCATTGCTTCGGCGCCGAAATATGCAAAAAGTGCCAGCGGCGCATTGCTTCGGCGCCGAAATATGCAAAGTGCCAGCGGCGCATTGCTTCGGCGCCGAAATATGCAAAGTGCCGGCGGCGTATTGCTTCGGCGCCGAAATATGCAAAAAGTGCCAGCGGCGCATTGCTTCGGCGCCGAAATATGCAAAAAGTGCCAGCGGCGCATTGCTTCGGCGCCGAAATATTCAAAGTGCCAGCGGCGCATTGCTTCGGCGCCGAAATATTCGAAGTGCCAGCGGCGCATTGCTTCGGCGCCGAAATATGCAAAGTGCCAGCGGCGCATTGCTTCGGCGCCGAAATATTCAAAGTGCCAGCGGCGTATTGCTTCGGCGCCGAAATATGCAAAGTGCCAGCGGCGCATTGCTTCGGCGCCGAAATATGCAAAGTGCCGGCGGCGTATTGCTTCGGCGCCGAAATATTCAAAGTGCCAGCGGCGTATTGCTTCGGCGCTGAAATATGCAAAGTGCCAGCGGCGCATTGCTTCGGCGCCGAAATATGCAAAAAGTGCCAGCGGCGTATTGCTTCGGCGCCGAAATATGCAAAGTGCCAGCGGCGCATTGCTTCGGCGCCGAAATATGCAAAAAGTGCCAGCGGCGTATTGCTTCGGCGCCGAAATATGCAAAGTGCCAGCGGCGTATTGCTTCGGCGCCGAAATATTCAAAGTGCCAGCGGCGTATTGCTTCGGCTCCGAAATATGCAAAGTGCCAGCGGCGCATTGCTTCGGCGCCGAAATATTCAAAGTGCCAGCGGCGTATTGCTTCGGCGCCGAAATATGCAAAGTGCCAGCGGCGCATTGCTTCGGCGCCGAAATATGCAAAGTGCCGGCGGCGTATTGCTTCGGCGCCGAAATATGCAAAAAGTGCCAGCGGCGCATTGCTTCGGCGCCGAAATGTGCAAAGTGCCAGCGGCGCATTGCTTCGGCGCCGAAATGTGCAAAAAGTGCCAGCGGCGCATTGCTTCGGCGCCGAAATATGCAAAGTGCCAGCGGCGCATTGCTTCGGCGCCGAAATATTCAAAGTGCCAGCGGCGCATTGCTTCGGCGCCGAAATATTCAAAGTGCCAGCGGCGTATTGCTTCGGCGCCGAAATATGCAAAGTGCCAGCGGCGCATTGCTTCGGCGCCGAAATATTCAAAGTGCCAGCGGCGTATTGCTTCGGCGCCGAAATATTCAAAGTGCCAGCGGCGTAATGCTTCGGCGCCGAAATATGCAAAGTGCCAGCGGCGCATTGCTTCGGCGCCGAAATATGCAAAAAGTGCCAGCGGCGCATTGCTTCGGCGCCGAAATATGCAAAAAGTGCCAGCGGCGTATTGCTTCGGCGCCGAAATATGCAAAGTGCCAGCGGCGTATTGCTTCGGCGCCGAAATATTCAAAGTGCCAGCGGCGTATTGCTTCGGCTCCGAAATATGCAAAGTGCCAGCGGCGCATTGCTTCGGCGCCGAAATATTCAAAGTGCCAGCGGCGTATTGCTTCGGCGCCGAAATATGCAAAGTGCCAGCGGCGCATTGCTTCGGCGCCGAAATATTCAAAGTGCCAGCGGCGCATTGCTTCGGCGCCGAAATATGCAAAGTGCCAGCGGCGCATTGCTTCGGCGCCGAAATATGCAAAAAGTGCCAGCGGCGCATTGCTTCGGCGCCGAAATATTCAAAGTGCCAGCGGCGTATTGCTTCGGCGCCGAAATATTCAAAGTGCCAGCGGCGCATTGCTTCGGCGCCGAAATATGCAAAGTGCCAGCGGCGCATTGCTTCGGCGCCGAAATATTCAAAGTGCCAGCGGCGCATTGCTTCGGCGCCGAAATATGCAAAGTGCCAGCGGCGCATTGCTTCGGCGCCGAAATATTCAAAGTGCCAGCGGCGCATTGCTTCGGCGCCGAAATATGCAAAAAGTGCCAGCGGCGCATTGCTTCGGCGCCGAAATGTGCAAAGTGCCAGCGGCGCATTGCTTCGGCGCCGAAATGTGCAAAGTGCCAGCGGCGCATTGCTTCGGCGCCGAAATATGCAAAGTGCCGGCGGCGTATTGCTTCGGCGCCGAAATATGCAAAAAGTGCCAGCGGCGCATTGCTTCGGCGCCGAAATATGCAAAAAGTGCCAGCGGCGCATTGCTTCGGCGCCGAAATATGCAAAGTGCCAGCGGCGCATTGCTTCGGCGCCGAAATATGCAAAGTGCCGGCGGCGTATTGCTTCGGCGCCGAAATATGCAAAAAGTGCCAGCGGCGCATTGCTTCGGCGCCGAAATATGCAAAAAGTGCCAGCGGCGCATTGCTTCGGCGCCGAAATATTCAAAGTGCCAGCGGCGCATTGCTTCGGCGCCGAAATATTCGAAGTGCCAGCGGCGCATTGCTTCGGCGCCGAAATATGCAAAGTGCCAGCGGCGCATTGCTTCGGCGCCGAAATATTCAAAGTGCCAGCGGCGTATTGCTTCGGCGCCGAAATATGCAAAGTGCCAGCGGCGCATTGCTTCGGCGCCGAAATATGCAAAGTGCCGGCGGCGTATTGCTTCGGCGCCGAAATATTCAAAGTGCCAGCGGCGTATTGCTTCGGCGCTGAAATATGCAAAGTGCCAGCGGCGCATTGCTTCGGCGCCGAAATATGCAAAAAGTGCCAGCGGCGTATTGCTTCGGCGCCGAAATATGCAAAGTGCCAGCGGCGCATTGCTTCGGCGCCGAAATATGCAAAAAGTGCCAGCGGCGTATTGCTTCGGCGCCGAAATATGCAAAGTGCCAGCGGCGTATTGCTTCGGCGCCGAAATATTCAAAGTGCCAGCGGCGTATTGCTTCGGCTCCGAAATATGCAAAGTGCCAGCGGCGCATTGCTTCGGCGCCGAAATATTCAAAGTGCCAGCGGCGTATTGCTTCGGCGCCGAAATATGCAAAGTGCCAGCGGCGCATTGCTTCGGCGCCGAAATATGCAAAGTGCCGGCGGCGTATTGCTTCGGCGCCGAAATATGCAAAAAGTGCCAGCGGCGCATTGCTTCGGCGCCGAAATGTGCAAAGTGCCAGCGGCGCATTGCTTCGGCGCCGAAATGTGCAAAAAGTGCCAGCGGCGCATTGCTTCGGCGCCGAAATATGCAAAGTGCCAGCGGCGCATTGCTTCGGCGCCGAAATATTCAAAGTGCCAGCGGCGCATTGCTTCGGCGCCGAAATATTCAAAGTGCCAGCGGCGTATTGCTTCGGCGCCGAAATATGCAAAGTGCCAGCGGCGCATTGCTTCGGCGCCGAAATATTCAAAGTGCCAGCGGCGTATTGCTTCGGCGCCGAAATATTCAAAGTGCCAGCGGCGTAATGCTTCGGCGCCGAAATATGCAAAGTGCCAGCGGCGCATTGCTTCGGCGCCGAAATATGCAAAAAGTGCCAGCGGCGCATTGCTTCGGCGCCGAAATATGCAAAAAGTGCCAGCGGCGTATTGCTTCGGCGCCGAAATATGCAAAGTGCCAGCGGCGTATTGCTTCGGCGCCGAAATATTCAAAGTGCCAGCGGCGTATTGCTTCGGCTCCGAAATATGCAAAGTGCCAGCGGCGCATTGCTTCGGCGCCGAAATATTCAAAGTGCCAGCGGCGTATTGCTTCGGCGCCGAAATATGCAAAGTGCCAGCGGCGCATTGCTTCGGCGCCGAAATATTCAAAGTGCCAGCGGCGCATTGCTTCGGCGCCGAAATATGCAAAGTGCCAGCGGCGCATTGCTTCGGCGCCGAAATATGCAAAAAGTGCCAGCGGCGCATTGCTTCGGCGCCGAAATATTCAAAGTGCCAGCGGCGTATTGCTTCGGCGCCGAAATATTCAAAGTGCCAGCGGCGCATTGCTTCGGCGCCGAAATATGCAAAGTGCCAGCGGCGCATTGCTTCGGCGCCGAAATATTCAAAGTGCCAGCGGCGCATTGCTTCGGCGCCGAAATATGCAAAGTGCCAGCGGCGCATTGCTTCGGCGCCGAAATATTCAAAGTGCCAGCGGCGCATTGCTTCGGCGCCGAAATATGCAAAGTGCCAGCGGCGTATTGCTTCGGCGCCGAAATATTCAAAGTGCCAGCGGCGTATTGCTTCGGCGCCGAAATATGCAAAGTGCCAGCGGCGCATTGCTTCGGCGCCGAAATATGCAAAAAGTGCCAGCGGCGCATTGCTTCGGCGCCGAAATATTCACAGTGCCAGCGGCGTATTGCTTCGGCGCCGAAATATGCAAAGTGCCAGCGGCGCATTGCTTCGGCGCCGAAATATGCAAAGTGCCGGCGGCGTATTGCTTCGGCGCCGAAATATTCACAGTGCCAGCGGCGTATTGCTTCGGCGCCGAAATATGCAAAGTGCCAGCGGCGTATTGCTTCGGCGCCGAAATATTCAAAGTGCCAGCGGCGCATTGCTTCGGCGCCGAAATATGCAAAGTGCCAGCGGCGCATTGCTTCGGCGCCGAAATATTCAAAGTGCCAGCGGCGCATTGCTTCGGCGCCGAAATATGCAAAGTGCCAGCGGCGCATTGCTTCGGCGCCGAAATATTCAAAGTGCCAGCGGCGTATTGCTTCGGCGCCGAAATATTCAAAGTGCCAGCGGCGTAATGCTTCGGCGCCGAAATATGCAAAGTGCCAGCGGCGCATTGCTTCGGCGCCGAAATATGCAAAAAGTGCCAGCGGCGCATTGCTTCGGCGCCGAAATATGCAAAAAGTGCCAGCGGCGTATTGCTTCGGCGCCGAAATATGCAAAGTGCCAGCGGCGTATTGCTTCGGCGCCGAAATATTCAAAGTGCCAGCGGCGTATTGCTTCGGCTCCGAAATATGCAAAGTGCCAGCGGCGCATTGCTTCGGCGCCGAAATATTCAAAGTGCCAGCGGCGTATTGCTTCGGCGCCGAAATATGCAAAGTGCCAGCGGCGCATTGCTTCGGCGCCGAAATATTCAAAGTGCCAGCGGCGCATTGCTTCGGCGCCGAAATATGCAAAGTGCCAGCGGCGCATTGCTTCGGCGCCGAAATATTCAAAGTGCCAGCGGCGCATTGCTTCGGCGCCGAAATATTCAAAGTGCCAGCGGCGTATTGCTTCGGCGCCGAAATATTCAAAGTGCCAGCGGCGCATTGCTTCGGCGCCGAAATATGCAAAGTGCCAGCGGCGCATTGCTTCGGCGCCGAAATATTCAAAGTGCCAGCGGCGCATTGCTTCGGCGCCGAAATATGCAAAGTGCCAGCGGCGCATTGCTTCGGCGCCGAAATATTCAAAGTGCCAGCGGCGCATTGCTTCGGCGCCGAAATATTCAAAGTGCCAGCGGCGTATTGCTTCGGCGCCGAAATATTTAAAGTGCCAGCGGCGCATTGCTTCGGCGCCGAAATATGCAAAAAGTGCCAGCGGCGCATTGCTTCGGCGCCGAAATATTCAAAGTGCCAGCGGCGTATTGCTTCGGCGCCGAAATATTCAAAGTGCCAGCGGCGTATTGCTTCGGCGCCGAAATATGCAAAGTGCCAGCGGCGCATTGCTTCGGCGCCGAAATATGCAAAAAGTGCCAGCGGCGCATTGCTTCGGCGCCGAAATATTCACAGTGCCAGCGGCGTATTGCTTCGGCGCCGAAATATGCAAAGTGCCAGCGGCGCATTGCTTCGGCGCCGAAATATGCAAAGTGCCGGCGGCGTATTGCTTCGGCGCCGAAATATTCACAGTGCCAGCGGCGTATTGCTTCGGCGCCGAAATATGCAAAGTGCCAGCGGCGTATTGCTTCGGCGCCGAAATATTCAAAGTGCCAGCGGCGCATTGCTTCGGCGCCGAAATATGCAAAGTGCCAGCGGCGCATTGCTTCGGCGCCGAAATATTCAAAGTGCCAGCGGCGCATTGCTTCGGCGCCGAAATATGCAAAGTGCCAGCGGCGCATTGCTTCGGCGCCGAAATATTCAAAGTGCCAGCGGCGTATTGCTTCGGCGCCGAAATATTCAAAGTGCCAGCGGCGTAATGCTTCGGCGCCGAAATATGCAAAGTGCCAGCGGCGCATTGCTTCGGCGCCGAAATATGCAAAAAGTGCCAGCGGCGCATTGCTTCGGCGCCGAAATATGCAAAAAGTGCCAGCGGCGTATTGCTTCGGCGCCGAAATATGCAAAGTGCCAGCGGCGTATTGCTTCGGCGCCGAAATATTCAAAGTGCCAGCGGCGTATTGCTTCGGCTCCGAAATATGCAAAGTGCCAGCGGCGCATTGCTTCGGCGCCGAAATATTCAAAGTGCCAGCGGCGTATTGCTTCGGCGCCGAAATATGCAAAGTGCCAGCGGCGCATTGCTTCGGCGCCGAAATATTCAAAGTGCCAGCGGCGCATTGCTTCGGCGCCGAAATATGCAAAGTGCCAGCGGCGCATTGCTTCGGCGCCGAAATATTCAAAGTGCCAGCGGCGCATTGCTTCGGCGCCGAAATATTCAAAGTGCCAGCGGCGTATTGCTTCGGCGCCGAAATATTCAAAGTGCCAGCGGCGCATTGCTTCGGCGCCGAAATATGCAAAAAGTGCCAGCGGCGCATTGCTTCGGCGCCGAAATATTCAAAGTGCCAGCGGCGTATTGCTTCGGCGCCGAAATATTCAAAGTGCCAGCGGCGCATTGCTTCGGCGCCGAAATATGCAAAGTGCCAGCGGCGTATTGCTTCGGCGCCGAAATATTCAAAGTGCCAGCGGCGCATTGCTTCGGCGCCGAAATATGCAAAGTGCCAGCGGCGCATTGCTTCGGCGCCGAAATATTCAAAGTGCCAGCGGCGTATTGCTTCGGCGCCGAAATATGCAAAGTGCCAGCGGCGCATTGCTTCGGCGCCGAAATATTCAAAGTGCCAGCGGCGCATTGCTTCGGCGCCGAAATATGCAAAGTGCCAGCGGCGCATTGCTTCGGCGCCGAAATATGCAAAAAGTGCCAGCGGCGCATTGCTTCGGCGCCGAAATATTCAAAGTGCCAGCGGCGTATTGCTTCGGCGCCGAAATATTCAAAGTGCCAGCGGCGCATTGCTTCGGCGCCGAAATATGCAAAGTGCCAGCGGCGCATTGCTTCGGCGCCGAAATATTCAAAGTGCCAGCGGCGCATTGCTTCGGCGCCGAAATATGCAAAGTGCCAGCGGCGCATTGCTTCGGCGCCGAAATATTCAAAGTGCCAGCGGCGTATTGCTTCGGCGCCGAAATATTTAAAGTGCCAGCGGCGCATTGCTTCGGCGCCGAAATATGCAAAAAGTGCCAGCGGCGCATTGCTTCGGCGCCGAAATATTCAAAGTGCCAGCGGCGTATTGCTTCGGCGCCGAAATATTCAAAGTGCCAGCGGCGTATTGCTTCGGCGCCGAAATATGCAAAGTGCCAGCGGCGCATTGCTTCGGCGCCGAAATATGCAAAAAGTGCCAGCGGCGCATTGCTTCGGCGCCGAAATATTCACAGTGCCAGCGGCGTATTGCTTCGGCGCCGAAATATGCAAAGTGCCAGCGGCGCATTGCTTCGGCGCCGAAATATGCAAAGTGCCGGCGGCGTATTGCTTCGGCGCCGAAATATTCACAGTGCCAGCGGCGTATTGCTTCGGCGCCGAAATATGCAAAGTGCCAGCGGCGTATTGCTTCGGCGCCGAAATATTCAAAGTGCCAGCGGCGCATTGCTTCGGCGCCGAAATATGCAAAGTGCCAGCGGCGCATTGCTTCGGCGCCGAAATATTCAAAGTGCCAGCGGCGCATTGCTTCGGCGCCGAAATATGCAAAGTGCCAGCGGCGCATTGCTTCGGCGCCGAAATATTCAAAGTGCCAGCGGCGTATTGCTTCGGCGCCGAAATATTCAAAGTGCCAGCGGCGTAATGCTTCGGCGCCGAAATATGCAAAGTGCCAGCGGCGCATTGCTTCGGCGCCGAAATATGCAAAAAGTGCCAGCGGCGCATTGCTTCGGCGCCGAAATATGCAAAAAGTGCCAGCGGCGTATTGCTTCGGCGCCGAAATATGCAAAGTGCCAGCGGCGTATTGCTTCGGCGCCGAAATATTCAAAGTGCCAGCGGCGTATTGCTTCGGCTCCGAAATATGCAAAGTGCCAGCGGCGCATTGCTTCGGCGCCGAAATATTCAAAGTGCCAGCGGCGTATTGCTTCGGCGCCGAAATATGCAAAGTGCCAGCGGCGCATTGCTTCGGCGCCGAAATATTCAAAGTGCCAGCGGCGCATTGCTTCGGCGCCGAAATATGCAAAGTGCCAGCGGCGCATTGCTTCGGCGCCGAAATATTCAAAGTGCCAGCGGCGCATTGCTTCGGCGCCGAAATATTCAAAGTGCCAGCGGCGTATTGCTTCGGCGCCGAAATATTCAAAGTGCCAGCGGCGCATTGCTTCGGCGCCGAAATATGCAAAAAGTGCCAGCGGCGCATTGCTTCGGCGCCGAAATATTCAAAGTGCCAGCGGCGTATTGCTTCGGCGCCGAAATATTCAAAGTGCCAGCGGCGCATTGCTTCGGCGCCGAAATATGCAAAGTGCCAGCGGCGCATTGCTTCGGCGCCGAAATATTCAAAGTGCCAGCGGCGCATTGCTTCGGCGCCGAAATATGCAAAGTGCCAGCGGCGCATTGCTTCGGCGCCGAAATATTCAAAGTGCCAGCGGCGCATTGCTTCGGCGCCGAAATATTCAAAGTGCCAGCGGCGTATTGCTTCGGCGCCGAAATATTTAAAGTGCCAGCGGCGCATTGCTTCGGCGCCGAAATATGCAAAAAGTGCCAGCGGCGCATTGCTTCGGCGCCGAAATATTCAAAGTGCCAGCGGCGTATTGCTTCGGCGCCGAAATATTCAAAGTGCCAGCGGCGCATTGCTTCGGCGCCGAAATATTCAAAGTGCCAGCGGCGCATTGCTTCGGCGCCGAAATATTCAAAGTGCCAGCGGCGCATTGCTTCGGCGCCGAAATATGCAAAGTGCCAGCGGCGCATTGCTTCGGCGCCGAAATATTCAAAGTGCCAGCGGCGCATTGCTTCGGCGCCGAAATATTCAAAGTGCCAGCGGCGTATTGCTTCGGCGCCGAAATATTCAAAGTGCCAGCGGCGCATTGCTTCGGCGCCGAAATATGCAAAAAGTGCCAGCGGCGCATTGCTTCGGCGCCGAAATATTCACAGTGCCAGCGGCGTATTGCTTCGGCGCCGAAATATGCAAAGTGCCAGCGGCGCATTGCTTCGGCGCCGAAATATGCAAAGTGCCGGCGGCGTATTGCTTCGGCGCCGAAATATTCACAGTGCCAGCGGCGTATTGCTTCGGCGCCGAAATATGCAAAGTGCCAGCGGCGTATTGCTTCGGCGCCGAAATATTCAAAGTGCCAGCGGCGCATTGCTTCGGCGCCGAAATATGCAAAGTGCCAGCGGCGCATTGCTTCGGCGCCGAAATATTCAAAGTGCCAGCGGCGCATTGCTTCGGCGCCGAAATATGCAAAGTGCCAGCGGCGCATTGCTTCGGCGCCGAAATATTCAAAGTGCCAGCGGCGTATTGCTTCGGCGCCGAAATATTCAAAGTGCCAGCGGCGTAATGCTTCGGCGCCGAAATATGCAAAGTGCCAGCGGCGCATTGCTTCGGCGCCGAAATATGCAAAAAGTGCCAGCGGCGCATTGCTTCGGCGCCGAAATATGCAAAAAGTGCCAGCGGCGTATTGCTTCGGCGCCGAAATATGCAAAGTGCCAGCGGCGTATTGCTTC